>JAJJWX010000501.1:0-600000 GCA_023529315.1 Papaver bracteatum | reverse complement strand
GCTACAAGTCGAGATGTTGTAGCTGCTGTTAAGAAGATGATGATGATTCAATGGGGATTTGTTGTTTAAATTACTTTTTACAAAACAGTAATGGCAGTGATGACGAGTTTAATGAATCCTGAAGTTGGGTATGAACCGAGAAATTGTGGTATTTGGTACGAAATTAAGAAGGAAACTAATGTTCTCTGTGTGGAGTTTACTAATGTTCTCTGTGTGAAGGAAACTAATGTTCTATGTTATCTGTTGCTGGTCTGAGATGGATGCAGTCAAGGGTTTTGGTGGAATTTGAGATGCTGATGCTGTTGATACGGTTGCTACGAAATTCAGAGAATGGAGAAGAGAAGTACATGGTCTGTCTTGGTGCAAACATGGAAAAATAGGGAATTAAAATTGGCAGCGAGAATTTGAACAAAGTGTAACCATAAACCTGGAAAAAAAATTCGAAGCCTTTTTTGTTTGATCAAATTACATAGTCAAACTTCCTTACAGGGTTTTGCATATATCGATTTTAATTATGTGAACATCATTGCAAAAGGTTTTTAGTTCCGCCAGTTAACATATGTTGCCAAAACTATGTCATGTAAACCGGGGTTTGAGTGGGGAAGGCAGTGGCGATAAGAAGGCTGTGGAAATTATGTTTGTTTTTTTATTGATTTTATGAGTTTTTCAGAGGATCCCTCCCATGTCAGCACCAAGGAACCATCTACACATCGTCCTTTAACCTTGGATTGTTTTTTTTTTTTGCTAAGGTTGGATTGTCGTTTATAGAACCAGTCTCCAGACTGGAAAATCTGACTTGATAAAAATACTTAATGGTCTTAAATTTGCTTCGTCTCTTATGAAACCAACAAATGTTCTTACACGTGATTCAAAGAAATCTACAACTTATGTTATACATGCTTTTACAGGTCCCTACAATACAACACGGCAACACTGTGCAATTGGACAAATATGAGATGTTATGAAATTACTTAGTCTTTCGATTCATTATCAAGTCAAACTTTTAGGTTCGTTGTGATAGACTTTTAGCAATGCTTCTACCAAACGGGAAATATGGCATAGTTTGGTGGTATATGGCCATTTGCGGAAGTCAAATGGATACAAAATTAAGAACCATGGGTACGAATCACTAAAAGGAAAAACAATTTTAAATCACGAGTAATCGTTTGCAAATTAATCATTTTTCCATTGATCGAAATTAAGACTAATAAAACTGGAATTTAGTCATGATCCTAGATTGCAAAAATAACACAAGACAACTCTTACTGGTGATGTTTTGTAGGGTGCAAATGAAAATAAAATTGGTGCCCTGTGTGTGAGGAGATGGTATCAGCCATTTTATTACTGTTTTGAAATAAAGTACAAAGAAGACATGTAAGAAGAGATAAGATGAATAGCTAGCACGAAGAGTTCTAAAATAAAATAAAAATCATGAGCAAAAGTTACCTTAATTTGGATACTGATTAGATCAACATTAGTCTTCCTTCCCTTTAAAAGGAAAATACAATCCATACACCACAAAAGCGACCCAAATAATCACTACCAAACACCATTCACAGAAATTCAAACACATAGTTTGTATCATCGATAATTGATAAATACCTTGAGATCTCTGGGAATCTTAGCAGCGAGTGCTTATGCAAGATCGACACTGCATCATGGTAAAGTTTGAGCTTTCAACTTCTTTTGTTTCCCTATCTGGATACTATGATCCAGCTAATTAAACATGTTACTGTGACCCGACTAACTAACACACTATAATATGACACGACCAACTAAATATTGGGACGGTTCTGCTATGACCCGACTAACTAAATAATCTCTCGACTATTATAGACAAGACCAATTAACACACTAATTTTAATGTGAGCACTACATCTGCCTATAAATTTTCTCCACCGCCGGGGCCTTAGGCCCCGGCCCTATCCGGCTACTATGATCCAACTAATTAAACACACTATTGTGAGCCGACTAACTAACACACTATAATATGACACAACCAACTAAATATGTGGGAACTAATCTTCCTTTAAATTTTGTCCACGTCCGGGGCCGTAGGCCCCGGCCCTTTCCGGCTACTATGATCCAACTAATTAAACACGCTACTATGACCCGACTAACTAACACACTATAATATGACACGACTAACTAAATACTGGGACCGTTCATCTATGACCACATACTAAAATTTCATGGGAAGATACTGATCGACCGACCAAGAAATAAACAATACTCTAAAAAGGTTTTTCTCTCGACTATTTTCAGTTAATGTTCAATTCTATTATTATTTAGGTATTAAATCTTTAATTAATATAAACTTTAGATATTGTTTAGTTGTATTATATTTTAAGCTATATAAGCCTAAAATAATATTTACTAAACAACTTTCATCTTAAAAAATGGTTAAAAACAAACCAAGTATAAAAAAAGCGATTAGAGAGGCCACGGCTAATTTGACCGGACTAACAAAACATTAGGACATTCTTAAGAGGTCAGGCCGGGCTGTAAGCCCCAGATAATTTGACACGACCACAACACTACGGTTGTAGGCCCTAACTAAATTTTAGGCTCGATGTTTGACAATTCTAGTCTAATCAGTTTTGTTAATGAGTATAATTTTGTGGGAGAATACTGACCGGCCGACCAAACAACAAAAAAAAAATCGAAAAAAGTTGAACCCTGACCGTAGGGCGGGGTGATACCTACCCATATATATATATATATATATAAACGATGCTTCCAAAAGAAAAAAAGAAAAAGAAAAAGAAAAAGTAAATATTTGACGGTCCCTTCATTTGGATATTTGGGCCCTCAGTAGCATAGGGGTTTTGGGCTAAAAGTGATCCAAATACCAAATAGGAGTATAATTGAAATAGGGGTGAACTCGTAATTTAAGTGGCATTTCCATTGCCTATTTTACCAAATAGGAGTAAGATATACTCATCATCAGTCAGTGGTGGAATCTTTTTTTCTCAACGAAGAAGAAAAAAAAAATGAAAATGGAGAAAGCTTCACTATTCATCATCTGTTTTCTATGTGTAATTGTCTTTTGTAATGGTATTGAAACACCTCAATTCACAGTGATTCATACGGAGTCTGATTTTGAGGTTAGACTTTACAGAGATTCTTCATGATGTCAGCTCCTGTTCGAGAAATGTCTTTCGAAAAAGCTACTAAACTAGGCTTTCACAGGTAATTATTATTTTTTATTAAATTCTTAAATTTCAAGAAAATCCTAATTATTTGAGGATCGGGTACTGTTAAATTATGGCTTGGGATTCGGTTTTGTTGATGATTATTTTTCCGCTGAGTTTACCTGTATTGATGGCTGGATAGGACCTACGGTCCTATACCCTAAATTTCAATTGGGAGAGGTAGAATGGAAGCTCTGAGGTCTGTTTTCGTGAACTCTTGTGTGTCGTGGTTACTGTTTGATTGGATTTTTGTTTTGGTATATGTTGTCATTGATAGAAATTGAAATGTTTTGGGGCTCTGATACCATGTTAGAAATTGAGATGAAACTTCGGAGCTCTGATAGCATCTTAGATTTGTGGTAAGAGTAAGGATCAGATGTAAACAATGAAAACACAAGAGATTAAAGTGGTTCGGCACTAACGCCTACGTCTACTGACAAACCCCGTAGGAATGAATGATATTGATGCTCAATACTAGAGATGATTTACAAACCCCACACACATAAACTTACATAAGGAGACCTCTCATCTCTCCCTTACTAAGGACCCAATCTCACTAATTTTGGGTGTATACAAATGATACTACAAATGCCTATTTATACTAGTTAGCTAAGCCTCCAAGTGAGCAACTCCAAATTGAGTTCTACTTCCTTAGCCTACAAACTAGACTAACATTTTTATCACATGTTTTACATTATGGTATTTGAGCAACCTCTCTTGATCATTCTAGATACTTTGAACTCTACCTAACTCTAGACTTCTTTAATCCTTGTTTACATTAGTTCATATTAGACATTACAAATTAGGTAATTCCAACAATTATCTAGAATATCTTTGACTATATCTTCATGGTTGCCTTGTATATGAAGGATATATTCTAACACCCCCCTCAAGTTGAACACGGAGAGAAATGTAGTGTACAACTTGAACGATCTTTAAAAGAGGACTCGGCGTGATAACAACTAAGCAATAATGTTGATGCTGGACGGAGGAATTGATAATGGTGATGCAGAGAGGTTACGATACGCCTGGACGGAGCTATTTTCGGCAAGGTTGGGTGTGCGGTGGTGGATTTCGTGTATGTTCTCCCCGGTGGCGATTCGATAGGTGGTGCCGCTGACGGAGCTACTCTTGGCATGGTGGGGTGCATAGCTGGTGGTTTTCTAGGAATTATGTTCGGTGGAGATCCAACGGGTGTTGGAGCGAGTGGTATTTTGGAAGGTATCTCGCTCTCTGGTGGTTTTCCATGAGAAGGAACACTTGGCCACAATCCGCTTCATACGTTGGCGGGACTCAATATTGTGCATCCGTCTCATACATCATACTTCAGTCCAGGTGTATTCAAACTCGAGTCTCGAGTTTGAGGGGGGTGTTAGAAATAGTCCCACATAAACTACCGAATGCCCCCAAGTTCTCCAATCACCATTCCAACAAATAAGTCAACAACCACCCCAAGTTGTTCATCATATCTATATCTCCAAAATCGTTCAATTGTTGTGTCGTCAAAAAGTAGCACCTAAGCCATCCCGAAACAATTGTACCATCCATGCCACCAAGTGTTCCTTCTCATGGAAAACCACCAGAGAGCAATACCTACCAAAATACCACTGATAGAGATAATCTCCACCGAACATAATTCCTAAAAACCACCGTTTGCACCCCACCATGCCAAGAGTAGCTGAATGCAACCTATCGAATCGCCACCGAGAACATACACGAAATCCACCATACACCCAACCTTGCCGAAAATAGGTCCACTCCAAATGAAGAACTGCCTTTCACCATTATCAACTCCTCCGTCCAATCAACATTATTGCTTAGTTGTTATCACGCCGAGTCCTCTTTTTTAAGATCGTTCAAGTTGTACACTACATCTCTCCGTGTTCAACTTGAGGGGGGTGTTAGAATATATCCTTCATATACAAGGCAACCATGAAGATATAGTCAAAGATATTCTAGATAATTGTTGGAATTACCTAATTTGTAATGTCTAATATGAACTAATGTAAACAAGGATTAAAGAAGTCTAGAGTTAGGTAGAGTTCAAAGTATCTAGAATGATCAAGAGAGGTTGCTCAAATACCATAATGTAAAACATGTGATAAAAATGTTAGTCTAGTTTGTAGGCTAAGGAAGTAGAACTCAATTTGGAGTTGCTCACTTGGAGGCTTAGCTAACTAGTATAAATAGGCATTTGTAGTATCATTTGTAGACACCCAAAATTAGTGAGATTGGGTCCTTAGTAAGGGAGAGATGAGAGGTCTCCTTATGTAAGTTTATGTGTGTGGGGTTTGTAAATCATCTCTAGTATTGAGCATCAATATCATTCATTCCTACGGGGTTTGTCAGTGGACGTAGGCGTTAGTGCCGAACCACTTTAATCTCTTGTGTCTTCATTGTTTACATCTGATCCTTACTCTTACCACAAATCTAAGATGCTATCAGAGCTCCGAAGTTTTATCTCAATTTCTAACAGTCATCCCCTTCTTGCTAATCATTAGAAGGGTGAATGTTTGGGTTTTTCCGCATGTAATCAGTCATTTGAGACCCATAGTTAGATATCTGTGTACCGTATAAGTAGTCAAAGAACAAGAGTGATAGCACCACAATTATTGGTATTTGGTAACAAAAATACCAGGCACTGTCTATGCATAGATATTTCATTCTCTTTCACATGCTTCCGTATGGGAATTCATAAGAAGGTTTGATTTGTTGGCTTAATTGTCAACCCAATGCGATTATATAGATCTTTTTTATTTGAGTGAAATTCTTATGTTCTTATTGCTTTTCTGATACCAAACTTCTCTTGGTTGCTATAAGAATACAGATAGTATGGAAATGTTAATCTCATACTTAGGCTATCTGGTTGACCTTGGCAATACTTACCCTTGTTATTTCCTCAGGTTGTATCAGTACATTCGTGGTGCTAATTTAGATTCTTCTGAACTTACGATGACTGCTCCTGTTTTAACAAGCATCAACCCGAAGACACGTGAGTCAAGAGTATATTGTGAGGTACATAGTACCCATGGAATTTCATGGGGTAGCTCCACGACCCTCTGCGGATCTAAATTTGCAGTTTCTCAAGTGGATAAGTCATTGTGTAGCGGTTAGGAAATTTTCTGGGTTTGCTGCAGATAATAACATTAATAAGGAAGTAGAATCTCTAGTGAACAGCTTAGGGAAATTGCAGTTAGGAGACTCTGTGGCCTTAAACAAACATCAGTACTCTATTGCTCAGTACAACGCCTCGACTCACACAGTTGGATGCTTGAATGAAGTTTGGATGGATGTAGGTTCTGCATTTATTAAAGAGGGATGTCGGTCCAATCATTAAATATTTTGACATGGTCTTTTGTGATTCTATTTGCATTGATCACCTTGAGGTTGATATGTGGTTTTATATTAGATTGTGTTTTGTAAATACCCACTGTTTGAAAAATGGACGATTGTGGGTGTTGATTTCAATCTTGTCATTCGTTAATGATAGATTGTCTTTTGGGTGTTTGTGTGAAGCGAAGTGTATGTGCAAATACTAATCACATGAGCTAACACAGACATGTTTTGACAACAACAGTAACTTCCAACATATAATCAAATCCCAGTGTTGTTTGATTACTCTTGTTTTGCAAGAGTCCAATATACTCAGGATTGTTGATGTATATGGGATGGAGTTGGGTGGCTACTGTACATGCAACTGCCTTTTGATCATCCATGAGCTTAATACTTTTGTTAAGATTGATTCGAATGAAACACCTGAGAGTAACCCTTCTGTTGTCTGTACAATAACCCATCAAAGGTCAATCTTTTTTTTTTTTTTGTGTTTGTGTACATCCATAAGGTCTACTAACCTCTGTTGTATGCTGTTATGTGGGTTAGGGAACTTAGTTTTTCATACCAAGATCATTAACCAACAGAATGACTTGAGTATATAACTCTCTGCCCTATTATGCCCTGGTTTTTACTTTACTTTTTTGATCTCGGTATGGTGGTCTCTATGGGAATATACTCCTAAAGACCTGATTTGTATGTTCTCTCGCCTTTTTGTATTATCATTTATAGATATTGTTGTTGTATTGACCAAAATAAACAACATGCAACGCTAGGAACTTGCTTTGTTGGTCATCATGGATGTATGATTCAGTAACTTGGGTGTAGTGCTTGCACTTTTAAATTACAAATGTCAGTATTAGAATCCTGGGTGTTGAGGCACATTTCTCATATATTTGGAAACAACTCCATCAGAATCATGTATTTGGTACTTTCCTGAGCAATGAAGTTTCTTCCCAAACGTGCCTAGCAAATCCAAGACCTATCTTAGGTTGCTATCTTTCTGTTGTGATCTTGCAGGTTGTTCCAGTATATCCAAGGTGCCAATTTGAACAACTCTAGGATCTTGATGACTAGTCCTGTTCTAACAAGCATTGTCCCTGGCGCCGGACCCCTTCAGTCATCCGCCTATTTTGTACGATTCTACTTGCCATTAAAGTTTCAAAAAACCCCACCCCTTCCCTTTCCTGAACTGAACTGAAACTTCAACCTGACGCATGGGCAAGCCACTGCATCGCTGTCAGAAAATTTTCAGGCTTTGCAAGGGATCATAACGTCATTAAGGAAGCTGAGAAATTAGGTGTCAGCTTGAGCAGGACTAAGTGGGCAAACTCGACTTCTTCCGAAAGTAACTACGCTTACTCAATTGCACAGTATAGCTCCCCCTTTCAGTTTAAAAGGCGTGTGAATGAAGTCTGGGTGGATCTTGAAGGATCAAAAGCTGAGGGTTGTCATTACAACAGCTTAGCTGCATACTAAAGTAGAGAGGGAAAAGTCAAATTTGATGCTCCGTAAGATGCATTTCTACTTGTTTGTCACCAAGGAAGCTCCTGTGAAACCTTTTCCATCAATTTCATTGTATATTTACAGCTTCCATCATCCCTCAGAAAGAGAATGCTATTCAGTCATGTTATGTTGTTAAACGTAAATGTTTTGTCAATCTGCTTACCAACCTACCTATTGCAGGAAGTTGCATCGTGCACCTTCATGGTTCTACCAATCACCTCTACACAGTTGCAGCTACCCTTTTGCTCTTATCACTTGTGAATATGTTTAGTGTGTAAGTGTTACTCCCAGAATCCCCCCAGTCCACCTTCTGTGAGCCAGCAATGTTGATTTACGTTGTCAGATCCAGGGTTTTATCTTTTATGTTTGTAGATTATGGGTGCTTTCGACTTTGATTTCTACTCGTGCTTCGTTTAGCAGTTATGGTAACCATTTCTTGGATAACGAAATTCCACTTTGTCAACTGGACAAAGCCTTATCTTCGTAGTTTACCATTAAAGAAACCCACCGGCCACCAGGGATATTTCTGTGTTCAATCCATGTATTATGGCAAGTGAAGATGAGAAGCTTCACATTCGCACTTCAATCGTGTTGTTGCCATATTGTAAGGCTGTTGAAGTACCTTTCTTTTCAGTTCATATCCGTTGGGTTCAGTAGTTCGTTTGGGCCTTCTCTACCTCAAATCTAGATGAACTTAACAGGAATCATTTTTTTGGGACTACTCAAAAAATGGGGGGACTACTCTTAAGTTTTAGAGGTGGATATTGGAAGTAATATTGAGCCACCCTTTATCATTTTTTTAATACCAAACTTGCCCTTAGTAATAAAATTAGTTAGTGTATTAATTAGTGCGTTAATTAATGATTAGTGAGATTAAATCAATAATTTTATTTTTTTTCAAAAGAAGAATTATTGAGAGGGAGAAGAAGAAGATGAAGATGAAGATGAAGATGAGGGTTTTGGAAGAAAAAAAGTTAGAACTTTTTCTTTAAGAGCCACAAAAAGAGTATGATGTTTTGGGTACTCATGGATACTTCAAATTTAGTTAATGGTGCTTGAATTGGCCAAAATATTCCTAAAAATGAACAATTTATAAATTGATTTCCGTTTGGTTTACAAAGTTCGGCTACAACATTTGAAGAACAGGTAGTCGAACTCATCTGCAAGTGTAGTTCGGCTAATGTTTCTAAAAACACAGGAAGACGAACTCAGCTTTAATGGAGTTTTTTGTTTCAGAAAAAAGTTCGGTTAGGAAAAAAAAATTTACGACGTAACCGAACTAAAAGTTCGGCTGGGAAAAAAAAATGAAAAAAATTGCGACATAACCGAACTCAATATATAGGTTTTTAGAGAAAAGTTCGGTTAGGAGAAAAAAATTGTGAGGTAGTTCGGTTAGGAAAAAAAATTTGTGACGTAACCGAACTTTTTTCTGAAAGAAAAACCTCCATTAAAAGTTGAGTTCGGCTAGTTCGACAAAGTTTTTCATATAATTCTTAGCCGAACTTCTATCTGCAACTTACATTTTCAACTCATTTTAATGATTACTTCTCATTTTTGCAACCAAAAACGAATGACAAGTAATGAGTTTGTTATAATTTTGATTTTGATTATGATTTTGTTTTGTTAATGATTTGAATTAAGCTATATATAGAGGTGGCTGTGGTGGTGGTTCGAGGTGGTCGGTGGTGGTGATACTCGGTGGTGGTGAGCGGCGGGGGTGATGAGAGGAGGTGGTTATATATATAGGTGGTGGTGATGGGAGGAGGTGGTAATATCTATTTTCTTATATAAAGCAAACACCCCTTACTGTAGGGGTGAAGTTGTAAAAAAGTTAATTCCCATTTTGCCCTTATATTCACACAATAAAAACAAAAAATGGAAATATAATTTGAGGGCATAATTGTAATATGACATGACAAATGTGGTAATACCCATTTGGCCCTTATATTCACACACTAAAAACAAAAATGGAAATATAATCTGAGGGCATAATGGTAATATGACATGACAAATGTGGTAATACCCATTTTGCCCTTATATGAAATTCCATCGATTACCGTTAAAAGTAAAATCCACGACTAATATGGATTCACATAAGTTGTAGCACGTGCAGCGCACGTGCGGTTTGTTCTTGTATATATAGGTTAAACATAGGTTAGTCATTTAATTTCCACATTTTAGGACACCCCTTATCATTGTAGGATGGACATTTCTATCACAAAGTAGTCCCCCACCTTTTTTGAGTAGTCCCCAAAAAATGATTCTTTAACAGCTGTGATTTGCTTAGAGAAACCTGCCTCATGGCCAAAAAAAATCCCCATCACCATAAATATGTTTCTTTTCTGTCCGGCAACATCTCTGTTAAGGCTTTGATAGGGAAATGATGTTAGGACTTCAATGCATTTCTTCAACTTTTATTAATCTTTTTTTTGCAAATAACTTCTACAAAACTTTAGAACCTTTGGATTTTGTTCTGGTTTTCCTTTTTTTAAGCAAAAAGAGAGAGACTCATACTCCCTCCATCCCACTATTAGATGACCTAATTCAAGTTTGCATAATTCTTGAGACAAAGAAGGGAAAAGAGTATTTTTAAGTATTTTTTACAAGAGTTTTTTGATAAAGTACCCATACTTTTCACATTACACTAAAAAAGTGCCCCCGTTTTTTAAAAATTTGTTAAAATGCCATTCCCTTGACCGTTTTATTCAAAAAACGGTAAACAACAGTTAACAGACATTAACGCTTATGTGGCAGCATCAAAAAGTCTAAAAAGCCCTTTCTACGACTGAGTAGAGCTGAATCCACTTGAATCGCCGATTTGAAACGCCGAGTTGGATCAAGGCCATGTATTGCATGACTTCCTAGCTGAGCTCCACTTGCAACTTCATCCAATTCAAGCCACATGCTCATACCATTATCATGCTATATTCACCTGCAACTCCCAACTCAGATTGAGCTCAACTGCTAAATCAATCTCATTCCTTGTACACACATTCAAGCTGTTGCGTCAAAGATCTGCTTAAATCTATTGATCCAATTCAGCTTTCAGCTTCACCAAGCGATGGCTTAATGCAAAAAAAGATAAACAACCAACATTTCTCTGAATACTGATGACATAAGTGCATGACAAGTTCCAGTGATCTGTATGACAAACAAAAACTTAGTTATCTACTATTTGTTCGCTGCAACCAATAGATATCAACTTATTCCTCTATATATATATATACCACACTCATCCACACTGGAGTGTGGAACACCAGAAGTAAGGGTGACTTTCCATTCCACTCTAACAACAAATAAATTCATGTCAAGGTCATTTTGGCCAAAAGTTAGCATTTCTTTAGGCACATGTACCAATAGATTCAATCTATGGATCCTACTTGGCTTTCTTTGCCTTCCACCTAAAGCAAGACAGTCTGAGAAAGAACTAGTAATGCAAAAAAAGAGCACACAATTTGTACAAGGAACCAAGAATTTCTTGCACAAGAGAAATCCACGCTTCATACTCACAACTCTCTCAACTTAATTGCATACAAGACATACTAACACCGTATCCTTATCAATACTACACGTCTAAGTATTACCAAACTTGGTTATGCTTAGAAATTTCCTAAACCCAAGTGAGATTTGTTAGCCTACAGTGCCTAGTAAAGGACATTCCAGTCAACCTATATGGTTATAATTTAACTTATGTCAAATTAATAAAGAATGACAGTGCAATCACATAGATATATGAGTTCCATAGAAGAGATTCCATGAGCAAATAAATTTTGGGAAAATGTAGATGTACCTCAGACTGGAACTAAATGATAATTAACTATCAAAACAAATTTATAAGGAGAAAAGGAGTCATAATGATTTTTTTCAAATTCAACGTAAAGGACAACAAAGTAAGCAAGCCATCTTATAACTAAAGTTATGCCTCTAAACAACTTGATTATATGCACTATAGTAGGACTGTTGAATAGCTTAATATTGAAATTCCAAACAAAACAAGAAATTTAGCAGCACACATCTCATGGCAGTGATAAGAATAGCTAAAGGATGTTGTGTTCTTTATGATTATGAGTGCAACTTAAGTACATAACTGATATGAATGATAATGGTTCTCCGCATTCTGAATTGGTATTGACGTTTAAACAAAGGGTGACCAAGTAGAAGGAACAATGTATACTCAAACTGAAAAGAATAAAACAGCCCTCACTGGGATTGAGATATATGTCAACAATTAGAACAAAGTGAAGCAAAATAAAGGCAGAGATAGACAATGAGAATACCATTGTATCAGTTCTTGCCAACATTGGCCACCAGTTGCTGTAAATTGCACAGGCATGCCAATAACGAAATGAGTATATTAACCAATGACAGCACAAAAATAACAATAAAAAAAAATTGTTCAACATCTACTTATGTTTTGATGATACATCAGTAACATTACAACCACCGACATGCAGTGAAGAATTATGACAATATTTGAAAACAGTATAATCAAAATAGCCTGATACCAAAGTTTAAAAAGTGTACCAGAATTTGCAATAGAATGCTAGCTGAAAACATGAAAGCAAGCCCTACAAGTTTATTTCTGTTCATATTAATATATCTACCAAAATGAAAAGAATAAGGTTCATTCATCATCAGCACAATCATCACAACCCCATGAATTTCTGCTCAACTCAAATCAAACCTTAACTCTGTATTTCTGCTAAACTCAAATCCTCAAATTGAATCATACAAACCCTAATTAAACAAACAATTCAGGTTCAAAACAAACATTCGCACACAAATTAATACAAACCCATATCTTAAACTGAACAAATTTAATCAAATCAGAAAAGGAAAGAAAAAACTTAAATATACAGAATCATGAAGCTCAATCAACTCAAAATCAGAATGAATAAATAAAATAAAATCAAAACAATCAATCTCACGAAGAACACAAGAGCCCTAATTTAAAAAAATTGTTGCAACACCAACACTACATCTTCTCTTCTTCCTTAATTAGTATTTCCTTGTTTAGTTAATTATTTCCTTAGATAGAAAATTGCTTTAAATTTGTCTAGTTTGGTTAAGTAGGCATATAGTTGCCTTAGTTTCGACAACTTGGCTAAGAAGTTAAGCTACATATAAATATGTGCTAGCCCTGTTTACGGAAGAATATCAATCAAAACCTAAAACAGTTTATTATTTTTTTTGTTAATTTTCTTGTTTATTTGTGTGCATAAGTTCTTCACAACATCTTAGTTTTGAACCTCAACATCTGGTATCTCAGAGCAGGTTCGATTTTCACCTTTTTTTTTAATGACGATTACTGAGGAGGTTCAAAGTCTAAAAAAAGTCAGGAAGCTCTCACCAAATCAGTTAACGATTTCATGTATGCTATGGAAGAAAGTCATGATGATTTGGAAGGATCTTTCGTAAATTTGTTTACAAGATTACAGACTTCAAACACCAAAAATATGGCTGCGCTAATGGACGATAATAGGAAAGCAATGGCTACTATGATGCAAGCGAATAAACAGGACATAGCTTCCCTCGGTGATACTATCGCTAGAAGTATGGCTCAACTTCTTCTGGCACGCTTTCCTCTCAATATTATTCCTCCTAGTTTCAATATCAACACTAATGGAAACATTGGAACTACTGGTATAAATAGTGGTTCTCTTTCTGACAACAATTTCGGTGTTCGAGCAGCTTCTATCCATTTGAAATTTCCAACTTTTGATGGTACGGATCCAGCAGGGTGGATTTTTTAATCAGATCAATACTTTTGCTTGCATAACATAGCAGAAGCTCTCAAAATACCTTTAGCTACTGCTCACTTTAATGGTGAAGACAATGCCTGGTATAGATGGATTCAAGGTAAGTTAACAGATCCTTATTGGCTGCACTTTTGTTCTCGTATTTGTGATCGTTTTGCTGACAGAAAGTTTGCAAATCCTCGTATGACATTATCTTCAATGTCTCAAAAGGGATCAGTTTTTGACCATAGTTTGAACAAATTTTAAATTTTGTTACGGATTTACCTAGGGATTATATTATTGATCTCTTTATTAAATCAATGAAGCCTGAGATAAGATATATGGTCGAAGTACTGGAACCTCAAACCTTATCCATAGCCTTCAAGAAAGCTCTTAAACAGGAGGATGTGCTACTTCAAACTTCTCCCTTTTACAAAAAAGCTCGACCTAATCCTTTACAACAAGAAATTAATGCTCAGTAATTTAGGAAAAGTGCAATTCCTCCAGGATCTAAAAGATTATCTCTTGATGAACAAAGGGAGAAACGTGATAAAGGATTATATTTTAATTGTGATCAACCATATGTTCTTGGTCACCTGTGTTCTAAACCTCGTTTATTAATTTTGGATACGACCCTAAACAATGATGACATCTCCAATGATTACTATGAAGAAGAAGATATGGATGATACTACTATCAATGCAGCTGACGTTAATAAAGAATCATAAATTTCTCTACATTCTTTAATGGGTTCTTCTTTTCCTAAAACTATGCGACTCACAGGTTATATCAAAGGATAACCTCTTACAGTTCTCATTGATTCGGGTTCTACTCACAATTTATTACACCCAGATATTGTTACAAAACATGGTTTTTCTTCTCAACCAAGTGGCACTGCTTTGAATGTTATGGTGGGTAATGGTGGTTTCTTGGAAACTCAAGGCTCTTGTGTTGATATACCACTTCAGTTACAAGATTATCAGTTAACTACTGATTTCTTTCTCTTGATTATTAGTGGTTGCGATGCGGTTCTTGGTGTGAAATGGCTACAAACTTTGGGTGAAATCACATGGGATTTTAAGAAATTTCATATGAAATTTCATTTAAACAATAATGATTATTTATTAGTTGGCAACTATTCAGCCTCAGTCATGATTTTGGAGAGTTCTCCACTACAAATATTATTGGATTGCGCACACAATGGTTTTTTACTTCAGCTTACTCCTACTTTGTCAACATCTTCTGATCAGGTACCCACCGAAGTTTCTCGCTTACTTTTGCGTTATTCAGATATCTTTGAAACTCCAACTTCTTTACCACCTAGTAGAACATATGATCATCGCATACCCTTGTTTCCTAACACTGCACCAGTCAATGTTAGACCTTATAAATATCCACATTTTCAAAAAGATGAAATAAAGAAAATTGTGTCTGAACTCAAGAAAGCATGGTTCATTCGCCAGAGTTCTAGTCCTTATTCTTCACCTGCGTTATTGGTTCGTAAGAAGGATAATAATTGGCGAATGTGTGATGATTATAGAGCACTGGACAAGGTTACTGTGAAAGATAGATTCCCAATCCCAATTGTGGATGAATTGATTGATGAGTTGAATGAAGCTACAATTTTTTCAAAAGTAGATTTGCGATTTGGTTTTCATCAAATAAGATTGTATGATGCAGATATTCACAAAACATCTTTTCGATCATATGATGGCCATTATGAATTTTTAGTGATGCCTTTCGGATTATCTAATGCACCCGCAACGTTCCAGAGTTTGATGAATGATGTATTTCATCCTTATCTTCGAAAATTTATTCTAGTATTTTTCGACGACATATTAATTTACAGTAAATCTTTTTCTGAGCGTATTAAATATCTAAAGATTGTGTTTGGGTTACTAAGACAGCACAAGTTACATCTAAAGGAATCTAAGTGTGACTTTGCAAAGTCATCAATTGGTTATCTTGGTCACACAGTCTCAGCTGCAGGTGTTGCTGTTGAAGAAGACAAGATTTCAAGCATTAAGAATTGGCCAATTCCTTCTACAATTAAATATCTTAGAGGTTTCTTGGGTTTGGCAGGATATTATCGCAAATTTGTGTGTGACTATGGAAAAATATGTGCTCCATTGACTAAATTATTAAAACAGGATGCTTTCAAATGGACTGATCAATCTACAAAAGCATTTAATCATCTAAAAAAGGTTTTAACAAGCACTCCTGTTTTGGCATTACCAGACTTTACAAAGGAATTTTGTTTAGAATGTGATGCTTCTGGTAATGGGTTGGGAGCATCTTTGATGCAATCTAACAAACCTGTTGCATATTTTAGCAAACCATTATCATGTAAGAATTTGAATTTATCTGTATATGATAAAGAGATGCTTGTTATATAATAAATGGAGGCCTTATTTGCTTGGAAGACACTTTAAAATCTACACAGATCACAGAAGTCTTAAATACTTCCTTGAGCAAAGATTGTCTTCTCTTAAACAACAAAAATGGTTGTCCAAACTATTGGGTTACGATTATGAAATCATATATAGATGTGGAGCTGCTAATAGAGCTGCACATGCTTTATCAAGAATGGTTATTCCTCAGCTTTTGGCCATCAGTACTCCCATTTTTCCTGGAATTAATGAAATTATTCAAGAATGCCATGCTGATGCTGCCTTAAGTGCTCTTATTCAAAATTTACGCCAAGATTCAAGCTATAAACGTAATTACTCTTATGTTGATGGAGTTTTACGATTTAAAAATCGCATTGTTGTGGTATCAACTTCTGAATGGTGTAATAAATTACTTCATGAGTTCCATTCAACTCCTTTGGGTGAACATTCTGGTTATTTACGAACCTATAAACGTCTTCAGCAAAATTTCTATTGGAAAGGTATGAAAACTTCATTCAAGTTATTTATACAACATTGTGATATCTTCCAACGTAATAAATATGAAGCTTCAGCTCCTCCTAGATTACTACAACCATTATCTATCCCTACTAATGTATGGATTGATATCTTAATGGATTTTATCGATGGTTTTCCATTATCTAACAGGAAGAACTCTATATTGGTGGTTGTGGATCGTCTATCTAAGTATGCTCACTTCATAGCATTATGACACCCTTATTCTGCTTCCACTATTGCTAATATCTCTATAAAAGAAATTGTTCGTCTACATGGAATGCCTAAAACAATAACAAGTGATAGAGATCTTATTTTCATGAGTAACTTTTGGGAAGCATTCTTTTCTTTGCAAGATACTCAACTTTGTTGCAGTTCAGCATATCATCCTCAAATGGATGGTCAAACTGAGGTAACAAACAGAACTTTAGAATGTTATTTACGATGCTTTACTGAAATCAGACAAACAGATTGGTTTAAATGGCTTCCATGGGTTGAATGGTGGTATAACACCAGCAATCATTCAACTATTAAGATGACTCCTTATCAAGCTTTGTATTGTCGAGATCCACCAACAATTTCAACTTATATTCCAGGAACAACTCTTGTGCATGTTGTAGATGAGTTATTAAGAGCTAGAGATCATATTCTAAAAATCCTTCAGTCTAACTTACATGATGCTCAAGCTAGGATGAAATTTTTTGCTGACAAACATAGAACTGAGCATTCTTTTGTTGTTAATGATTGGTTTTACCTTCGCCTTCAACCATATCGTCAGAAAACAGTTCATGATAAATCTTTTTATAAACTATCTCCAAAATTCTATGGACCATTTCGTATCCTTGAGAAGATTGGTACGATAGCATATAGATTGGAATTACCAGTGACATGTCGCATACATCCGGTCTTCCATGTTTCTTAGTTAAATTGAAACTTGGCTCTTCAATTGTTGTCAATACTGATCTTCCCACTACTGTGGACTATGAAAATGGGAACCTGGGCAGATATTGGATCGTAAGATATTCAAAAAAGGTGATATTGCTGGAACTAGGTGGCTTGTTAAATGGAGGGATCGCTCTAATGATGAAGCCACTTGGGAAGATGCATATGTGTTTCTTGAGAGATTTCCAGAATTTCAGACTTGAGGACAAGTCGTGTTTCAGGCGGGATGGGATGTTGCAGCACCAACACTACATCTTCTCTATTTCCTTAATTAGTATTTCCTTGTTTAGTTAATTATTTCCTTGGATAGACAGTTGCTTTAAATTTGTCTAGTTTGGTTAAGAAGGCATAAAGTTTCCTTAGTTTCGACAACTTGGCTAAGAAGTTAAGCTACATATAAATATGTGCTAGCCCTATTTACGAAAGAATGTCAATCAATTATTTTTTCTTGTTAGTTTTCTTGTTTATTTGTGTGCATAAGTTCTTCTCAACATCCTAGTTTTGAGTCTCAACAAAAATTCCCAAATTGAATCAATATAAATCATTTATTCATGATTTAGTATTATTCTTCTTCTTGTTGTTGTTGTGGACTATCTCTTCATCCACTGCTTTAACTCATCAAGGCCTATAAACATGTTGCATCGACAGTTTCATAGAACCTCATCTTCACCAACAAACCCTAGAATCATAATACACGTATCAGAACAGTACCACCAACAACGACGAAAACTCACTAATTTTATCCAATCGATTACAATACCGATTAAACTTAAACCTTCATATCCTTAATTATACTAAAATCAAAAACCTAGAATCAAGAACAACAAAAGGGGCGGATCTTTTTCTCACTGCTGTAAGGAACCGCAAGCTCGTCAACGTTGTTAGACCGGTCAAGAGACGTTTTAGACGCTAAGAACTCGATGAATGTTAATTAATAGAAATTAATCTAACAACGATTTAGATACGAAACTAGTATCGATAGATAGATATCGAAAAGTTATGCGGAATGGACTACGCGAACGTTTTATACGGATACCGGATGAAGAAGTTATCATCGGTTGAGTATGAAGGGAAGATTAGTCATTTTGTAAATAAATCGTTTTCCCTCCCCTTATCAAATCTCGTGAGTACCTTAGTGTTTCCTTGGTCTTATCTTTAGAAACCGATCGAGAGAAGAATCATTTTATTTATCTTCTTCTATTTCTTCTTCTTCTCCTCTTCCGTTTCCTTCTTCCCTGTTCTTCTTCTGTTCGAGTTTTGATTGTTAGAATGGAGTTTTGAGATAAAGGTAAGATGATGGAGAACAATTAATGAAGGATAATGGTGGTGTTGGTTAGAATAGATAATTCAGGGTCAATTGAAAGGTAAATCAGAGAATCAAAATTAGGGTTGTAGGTTGATTATTGTTCTAAAGTTTTGGAAGATGATATATAGAACTAGCATGAGATGAAGAATCATGGGCGGAGGTTTAATTAAAGTTCTAAAGTTGTTTTGGAGATGAACTGATTTAGGGTTCTTGATTTGTCCGTGGGTTTGTGTGAAATTCAAGGTTTAGAAGTCTGATTGAAGATGGGTTTGTCTCTAGTTAAGAAGTAAGGTTGTTTCTATTGAATTAGAGATTGAAGACGGTTAGGGTTGTCTTTTGTTCTTTCCCAAAATTAAGAATTAGGGCTTGTAGACCGAGTGAATCTGTAGAGAAATCAGATGAGATAAAAGATGGGTTTTGATGATTGAGAGGATTACAGTGGAGTTGCAGGTGAGGTCTTAATCTCAGGAGATGAATTTGTGTTGGTGATTGATTTCCGGTCTAGACAGATAATTATGGGGTTTCAATTGAAGTGGTTGGTGAAGTAACAATTCAGAGAGTACTAGATATTGGGTAAGCCTCTATATTGTCTCAATTTTAGTATTTTGAGTTGAATATTTATAATTATTGAGATTCTGTGTATATCTGAGTTTGACATGAGATATGAGATATTGATGAAGGTGTAATGAAATTGAGATTGAGATAACTGTAGAATAGAACTGATGGATATAATGTTGATGTTGCAGGTAATTGTGGTTAATGATTTGATGTGGAAGCAAGTCAGGGAATATAGAGTAGTTACCATGAATAATGTTATTGTTGAGTGTTAGTTACTCTAACAAGAAATGGTTGTAGAGGTTTGTTTTCTGAAATAGGATTGAAACAGAGTTGAAGGGTGTACTATCTTTGTTGAATTCTTGGTGTTGGTTGAACTGGATTAATGGGGTGGTGATAATTTTGAGATGATTACTCAATTAAGTCAAGAGAAGGAAATAATCTGACTTCAACTGCCTCAGTTGGTTTGTTATGAGGTAATTATTCTTTTAGATTAATCTTGTTAAGCTATTCATTTGATTGTTGGGTGTATGTTGTTAATGAAGCTTATATTGAAATGGTTGTATGATGAATAAGTAAGGGAACTGCATATGTAGATTAGGGTTGTGTGTTGAATATAGTGAAGGTACAGGGAAATATGTTGGGTGTTAAGGATTGCTTGCACTAGTACTGATGTTGGTGAGTCTGGTGGTAGTGTATCAAAATTTGGCTAAAATGGAACCATTTGAAGTAATTGTTCCCTGAGGTGATTTAGTTCAGTTCAATTTTAGTATATGAATATTTATGTTTGATAACTGAATTAATAATTGGGATGTATGAGTTATAAAACCAATATTTGAGGTGTTATGACAGTGAACAATTGGATATGCTTGTGATAGTATGAGTTTGTAGTAATGATTGTTGAAGTGAGTTACATGGAAGAAGTCTTAATGGGTTGGATTAGTGATCTTGTATAACAAATGGTTCGGAGTTGAGTTAATATGTTTCAGTAGTTGGTTGTAGTACTTGTGAGGCTGTAGTGATCTGAACTTGCAGGAAGGGAAGGTGCAATGGGGGTGCTGTAGAATACATGTAAAGTGTTATTGGACTGCAGTGTATAAATTAATGGCTTAAGTTGTTATTGCAAGTGGTTTGGTTTACTGAATGATAATGGTGGTTTGAATTGATATTGGTGATACTGTTTAGAGTGTAGCTAGAGGATAAGAAGAGGTCATGATGTTGCAGCATTGGATTGAGATGTGAATTGAGTTGGGTTGAGGCAGTTCAATTCTTATCGGCAGTAGTGAGGATTTCGGAGTTGCAAGTGTACCTCAGTGAAAAGAATGGTCTTACAACTGAGGGTGTTGCGTACGGTGGTGGATGAATGTTATAGTTGGTGTTTGTTGTGAAAGCTTGGAACTGCAATTGCAGGTATACATTGTTTGCAATTGTAATTGAAATTTGAAGTATATTGAATGATTGAATTGATGTACTGTATTATTAGTTTGAAATTAAAATTGAGTTTAAGTTGTAGATTTTAGAGTTTTGATGTTGCACAATGTTTATGTATTAGCTTTCCTTGGCCTGAGCAATGGCTCTGGCCTGTGCAAGTGTTTTGGCCTTGTGCCATTCAGCCTAGTGATAGGTGTAGAATACACCGTATTTTATATTTAGTATTTATGCTTTCTTTGCTATTTTTCGTGTGAATTATGTATCTTATGTGTGAATTTGAGTTTGTTAGGTACTTTGGAATCGTTTGGAGCAAAAGAAGAAGAAACAGGGCAAAAGGTGCAAATGTTATTGGAGGCGATTATTTCTCATATTTGTTTTTATTTCTTCATCCCTATCTGAAAAGCTTGTCGGCTTTAGTGATGCGAATTTTGTCTGAAAAGCATGAATTCTTTAGTGATGAATGAATTGACGAGTATAAGTGAATATGAGAAATAAGGGACGGCTATTGCTAGTGGAGGAACTCGAGAGAAGGAGAAATCTTTCATTTGGAGCGTAGATGCAAACACTTCAATTCAGAGGCGAGCTACATTTGGAGCGTTCTGAGGTGCGCAAGGAGGAGGTGAAGAATGAACCGTCGGGTTGCCAAAACTGACGATTGAGCAAATAAGTGATTAGGTTGTTGGTTCCCTGGAACTGACAAGCCATTCATGAACTAGTTACCCCTTATCCCATGAGCTGGGGTGGAAATATCCATCCCTTTTTCCTATACAAACCTAAAAATCAGAGACACTGATGATTAGAGTTTATGTCTCCAATTTGGCCTGAGTGAGATGGCGGCAGCGTTATTCAGCTAGAAAAGAAGAAATTTCAAGAGAGTTAATCAGAGAAGAAGATGTATTTTCGTCAGTTGGTAGTGATCATAAACTCATGGAAGAATTCAAAGATTTATATGAAGTTGCAGATCGATTGAAGGGTTATGAAATGATTTTGGTTGAATCAGATTGAGAAGATGGGTCTGTGGTATAGTTGTGAATCGAAAAGCGGTGATAGTGTAGCTTATGGATTTAATTTCAATTGATCTCGAGTAGATGAAATTCAGAGGATGAATGGAGTAGATTCAAGGATGATTGAGAAACTGTTGAACTGATTATGAATTGAGGAAGATGGGTTTTCTGTGAATCAAATTTAGATGGTGTTTGTCTGCAGATTAGGGTTTGAGCAAGAAGAAAGAAGGTTTTTAATGAATTGAAAAAGTGGGTATTATTGTTGAATCAAGAAGAAACTCTGGTGGTGATTTGAACCTGAGAAGAA
This sequence comes from Papaver bracteatum, assembly GCA_023529315.1. NCBI lineage: Eukaryota > Viridiplantae > Streptophyta > Magnoliopsida > Ranunculales > Papaveraceae > Papaver > Papaver bracteatum. The sequence continues at coordinate 577,784 of JAJJWX010000501.1, read as the reverse complement.
AGGAGGTGATGTTGCTGGTGAAACTCAATTTGAATTTGGGGATCTGCAACTGTTGTGGCAATTGATTTGAGAATGGGTGCAACTCAGCTGGTGTTGAAGATTACTGAGAGGCTATGACACTGGTTGAGATATTTGAGCTACAGATAGAAATGGTGGTGGTTCAAGATGGTTCTGAAATGAGGTGTTGCTGTTTTTGGTTCAGCTGGAGTTACAGCTGTGGAATGTGTTTCAGAGGAGCTACAACTGGTGGCAACTCATAGATGCAGGTTGAAATGGCAGTTCGGTGAAATAGTGAATGCTGTTACAGATGGGGGTTTTGAGTTAGTAGTTTACCTAGTAGCTGAGTTGGTGGTGTTTATGAGATGGAGCTTGGAATGGAATTGAGAAGCTGATGGTGGTGCTGCTCAAATGGTTTGGCAGTGGGGAACTGAGATGGTGAACCACAATGAGCTGTTCAAAAAATGAAATTCAGTTAATTGGGCAAGCTGTAGAAACAAGGAGCTGGTAATTGATGCTGCAGGGGAGAATTGAAGGTGGTGCTGGTTGCAGGGAAGTAATGCAGTGGTGGAGTTGCTGCTATGATGTTGTGCTTATTTTGCAGGTTACCAGGAATTTCGGCATTGTGGTCCAGTTGTAGAATAGTGGTGAAGTTGTAGGGTATTGCAGGCTAGTGGTACTGTGTTGGTGATGGTTCTGTCAGGGATTTGAGCTGTAAGGAATCAAGAAATCAGTTAAGAAGAGCAGTCGGAGCTGGTGATAGTGAGGTTGTTGCAGTTGAGCAGTTCTGAGAACTGGTGTTACTCCAAGGGTTGATGTTACCAGTTTAGGTGAGAACTGCAATGTTGTGTAGTGGGTTTATGGCTGGGTTTAGTGTAGAGCTAGTAGTGATAATTCAGTGGAAGCAGCAAAGTTAATGATGTTACAGGTGGAGTTGTGAGACTTCAGGAGCTGGCAAAGCTACAACAGAGTTGCAGTTTGAGGTGGCTTGAGGCAATGGTGGATTGTGTCATTGCAGGTACTATGAAGCTACAGGGTGGCAGTATCTGTGTGGTATTGATGGTGACAATCATGTTGCAGGGTGATGGCTAAATGGACTGGGTGGACTTGAACTGAGTGCAGCTTAGATGTATGGCAATGATGGCTTAAAGCAGTGGTGGTTCACTGCAATGAGCAGAAGTGCAGGCAAGAAAGTGAAATTATATTTGTGTCGCATTCTACATTTATTTTAGTGAAGTAAGAAAGTGAAATTATGTTTGTGTCGGCTGACAACCGACCAGATTTTGGCGCCGTTGCCGGGGAGGCAAACGGCTTGTTATTAAGTTTTTAGTTTCTTTTTACAATTTTTGCTTTTATCTTTGCTTATTTTTTTCTTGTCTTGATTCTTACTTGTTTGTGAGAATTTTTTTCAGGTACCTAATCCCTGGCTTCTAAGGATTGGAACTATCCAAGGTGCGTGATTGCTACTCGAAGAGGCACAATACTCCAACCAAGTCAAGACACGGAAGAACAAGAGTTAGAAGTGGAAGAATAATTACAACTAGAAAAAGAACTAGAGGTTCCATTTGTAGAAGAACCACTATTTGAAGAAGAAGAAGCATTAGAAGACGCAAATCGTACACTCAAGGATTTGGCTTCTCATAGGCTTGATGCACAACGATGGTGTATCCAAACAAACTCAACTTTTGAGATCAAGCCGTGGTTGCTTAGAGAGTTTCCAAAGTTTTATGGCATGGCGAATGAAGATCCAAACAAGCATCTTATGGAGTTCTATACCATTGTCAAGGCTATGCTTCCAGCGGAGACTGAAGCCGATGGTGCAATGATGAAAGTGTTTCCATTTTCTATGGTAGATAGCGCTAAGGATTGGTTGTATTGTTTGCCTGCCGGAAGTGTCACTACATGGAACGACTTGAAGAAAATATTTCTAGAGAGGTATTTTCCTGCGTCAAAGGCTACTCAAATTCGCAAAGATATTTGTGGAATAAAGAAACATGCGGGAAAATCTTTGTATGAATGTTGGGAGAGATACAAGAGATTGGTGGAAAGCTGTCCTCACCATCAATTCAGTGACGCTATGATAATCCAGTACTTATACGAAGGCCTCCAATCAAGTGATAGATATCTTCTTGACGCTGCGGGTGGTGGTGCACTAGTGAACAAGACAGTGGCCCAAGCTGCCGAGTTGATTGAAAGCATGGCTGCAAACTCGCAACAATTCTACACAAGAGGTGAACCAATGGTTAGGGGAGTGCATGAAGTTAGTGATTCATCATCATCACACCGTGATCAAAGGATGGACAATATGGAGCACATGATGCAAAAAATGGCTGCGGTTATATTATATTCGTATGGTGAAGAGTTGGAGCAAGCTAATGCGGTTTTTCCAAACCCACAAAGAAGGTATGATCCCTATTCCAACACCTACAATCCGGGATGGAGAGATCATCCAAATTTCAGCTATGCCAACAAGCAAGGTGCGGTTCAACAACCAACTTTCAACCGTCCGAGTGGATTTCAACCGCAACATCAACAATTTCAACCGCAACAACAACAACAATTTCAACCTCAATAGCAGCAATTTCAGCAACCACAACAACCGGTTCAAAACCAAGGTTCCGATATCGATGCAAAGTTATAAACGATGATGCAAGGTATTTCTACCATGTTCAAGGAGAGCCAACAAGAAACTAAGAGTGCGATTAAGGATTTGCAGACTCAAGTGGGCTCCATGGAAATTGATATCAACAAGTTGAAAGCACAAAATAGTGGGAGACTCCCTTCTCAACCCATTAACCCAAAAGAGGGTGTCAATGCAATTACGTTGAGAAGTGGTATACAACTTGAGCAACCAAAAGTTGCTGATTTGGGTGAAGAGGAAGCTCCAAAGGAGCCGGTTTTGGAGGAAAAGAGGGATGAAATTCCACCAAACACCCGAGGTACCTATTCCTAACTCTAAAACTCCTATTCCTACTTATGTTCCTCCTATACCTTTTCCTCGCAGATTTGCAAGTTCTAAGAAGGCGGAACTAGAAAAGGAGATTTTAGACGTTCTTAAGAAGATTCATGTGAATATACCACTCATTGATGCTATCAAGCAAGTTCCCAAGTATGCAAAAGTGTTGAAGGACTTGTGTACCAATAAGAAAAGACTTAAAGGAAATGAAGTGCTAAGTGTGAGGGATAATGCTTCGGCAATCTTACAACACAAACTCCCACTGAAATGCAAGGATCCTGGTAGCTTTGACATTCCCGTCACAATTGGTAACACCACTTTTAACAAAGCAATGTTAGACTTAGGTGCATCCGTTAATTTTATGCCGGCATCCATGTATAATTCACTTAATCTAGGTCCTTTGAAAAAGGCTGAAATTGTGTTGCAATTAGCCGATCGCTCTAATGTTTACCCAATGGGTATTGTTGAGGATGTTCTTGTGCAGGTTAATCAACTTGTATTTCCAGCTGACTTTTGTGTGTTAGAGATGGATGAAGGTGCACCGGAATCGTCTCTTCCATTGATACTTGGGCGTCCCTTCATGAAAACGTCTAAGACCATTATTGATGTGGACAAGGGAATGTTGACTATGGAGTTTGATGGAGAAATAATACGTTTCAACATTTTCGAGACGATGAGATATCCTAGTGATGTCCACTCTTGTTTCTCCGTTGATGTTATGGATGCATTGGCGCAAAAAGTGTTTGAATTGAATGGTGATGATGCTTTGGAAACTGTTTTAACTACATCCATGGATGACGGTGTAGAGTGTGGTAACGAAGTTAAGGAAGCCCTTGGTGATCTCAACTCACTACAAGGATGTCCAGAAACTCATAATATCTCTTTTATTTCTTTACCATGCAGTGATGAAAAGCTTTTACCTTCTATTGTTAAATCTCCAAAGTTGGAATTGAAACCTCTTCCAAGTCACTTAAAGTACTTGTACTTGGGTGACAATGAAGAGTTACCTGTGATTGTTTCCAATGAGCTTAGTGAATTACAGGAGCAAAAACTTCTAAGGGTGCTAAGGAAGCACAAGACGGCCATAGGATGGACAATCGCCGATATCAAGGGTATAAGCCCTGCTGTTTGTATGCATAAGATTCGTTTGGAGGACGATGCAAAGCCTACAAGGGAAGTGCAACATCGTTTGAACCCTCCCATGATGGAAGTTGTGAAAAAGGAGATACTCAAGCTTTTGGAAGTGGGTGTTATCTACCCCATATCCGATAGCAAGTGGGTGAGCCCGGTACAAGTTGTACCAAAGAAATCAGGTGTAACGGTGGTAGAGAATGATGAGAACGAACTTGTCCCAACTCGTGTGCAAACCAGTTGGAGGGTTTGTATTGATTATAGAAAGTTGAATGCCACTACTAGGAAGGATCATTTTCCTTTACCTTTTATTGATCAAATGCTTGAACGTTTAGCTGGACATGCTTATTATTGCTTCCTTGATGGTTATTCAGGTTACAATCAGATTGTGATAGCACCGGAGGACCAAGAGAAAACCACTTTCACTTGTCCTTTTTGTACTTTTGCTTATATAAGGATGCCTTTTGGCTTATGCAATGCTCCAGCTACCTTTCAAAGGTGTATGGTAAGTTTCTTTTCCGAGTATGTTGAAAACATCATTGAAGTGTTTATGGATGACTTTAGTGTCTTTGGTGATTCATTTGACCTTTGTTTGAACAACTTATCTTTAATCCTTGAACGATGTGTTGAAACAAACCTTGTGCTTAATTGGGAGAAGTGCCATTTCATGGTAACTCATGGCATAGTTTTAAGCCATATTATATCTTCTAAGGGCTTGGAAGTTGATAAATCTAAGATAGACCTTATTAGTGCTCTAACCCCTCCCACTACGGTGAGGGAGATACGTTCTTTTCTTGGTCATGCAGGTTTCTATCGTAGATTTATCAAGGATTTTTCCAAGATAGCATCACCACTTTGCAACTTATTGCAAAAAGATGTGGTTTTTAACTTTGATGAGAAGTGTATGGCGGCATTCAATCGTTTGAAAGAACTTTTGATTTCAGCCCCTATCATTAAACCACCGTATTGGAGCAATACTTTTGAGCTAATGTGTGATGCAAGTGACTACGCGGTTGGTGCGGTTCTTGGGAAGCGTGTGGGGAAGATACCTCATGCCATTTATTATGCTTCTAGAACGTTAAATGAGGCCCAACAAAACTACACAACCACTGGAAAAGAGTTTTTAGCTATTGTATTTGCATTGGAGAAATTTCGCTCTTATCTAATTGGTACAAAAGTTATTGTTTATTCTGACCACGCAGCTCTTAGGAACTTGCTAATGAAGAAAGAAGCGAAACCAAGGCTCATACGATGGATTTTACTCTTGCAAGAGTTTGATATTGAAATCAAAGATAAGAAAGGAATTGAGAACACCATTGTGGATCACTTGAGCCGTCTTGATGTGGACAAGGAAGCTATCCCATTGCGTGAAAGTTTCCCGGATGAGCAACTATTCTCAATTGTCATTGGAGAACCATGGTATGCTGACATTGTGAATTACTTGGTAACTAAACAAATCCCAAGGAACTTGTCTCGTGCTGAAAGGGACAAACTTAAGAGGTTAGGAAACCAATATATATGGGATGATCCATACCTATGGAAACATGGCAGCGACCAAGTACTGAGAATGTGCGTTCCTGAATCTGAGTTTAATTATATCTTGTCATTTTGTCACTCCTATGCTTGCGGAGGACATTTTGGAAGTAAAAGAACCGCTCACAAGGTACTTGAAAGCGGTTTCTATTGGCCAACCTTGTTTAAGGATGCACATATATTTTGCACAACTTGTGATAGGTTCCAAAGAACAGGCAATCTAGGTGCCCGAAATCAAATGCCACAAACCTTTATTCAATTTATTGAAGTTTTTTATGTATGGGGTATTGATTTTATGGGTCCTTTTGTCAACTCTCATGGGAATTTTTACATCTTAATTGTTGTTGTTTATGTCTCTAAATGGGTGGAAGCTAAGGCCACCCCTACTAATGATTCCAAGGTTGTTTCATATTTTGTGCAAGCTAACATTTTTGCAAGGTTTGGAATTCCAAGAGCCATAATTAGCGATGGGGGTTCTCACTTCAACAACAGAACTTTGCAAAGCTTGTTGAAGAAGTACAATATGTCGCACAAGATTGCAACACCTTATCATCATCAAACTAATGGACAATCCGAGGTTTCTAACCGAGAGGTGAAGTCCATACTTGAAAAGACGGTGAATCCAATAAGGAAAGATTGGAGCATGCGATTAAATGATGCTTTGTGGGCGTATATAACCGCATACAAGACACTTATTTGTATGTCTCCCTTTAGGCTTGTGTACGGTAAACCTTGTTACTTACCCGTGGAGATTGAGCATAAAGCGTTTTGGGAGATAAAGCAATGCAATATGGAGATGGATGGGGTTGGAAAGCAAAGGAAGTTACAACTCCAAGAGCTAGAGGAGCTTCGCAATGATGCATTTGAAAGCTCTCGCATTTACAAGGAGAAAACAAAGGCATTTCATGATACTATGATTTCTAGAAAACAATTTTGTGTTGGGCAGAAAGTGCTTTTGTTTAATACTCGCTTGCATTTATTTCCCGGTAAATTAAGGTCACGATGGATCAGACCTTTCATTGTTACTAATGTGTTTTCTCATGGTGCAGTAGAAATTCGTAGCATAGCTACAGGCAAAGAACTTAAAGTTAATGGGCACCGGTTGAAACCATATTATGAGAATTTCATTTCCGAAGTGGTGGAAGGAGCTAATTTTGTGGATGTACTCCCTCTGGAGGAGTCTTAGTAAACAAGGAGCAAGTCGGGCTGACGAATTTAAACCAAGCGCTAAGTTTGAGGCAACCCACCGGTTTTGTATCTTTTACCTTTATTTTTTTATTCTTTAAGCATTTTATCTTTATTTTCTTGTTTTTGCATATCATTTGTGGAATTTCCCACCTTGAACTTTCTTTGGACGATTCAATTTTACATTGAGGATAATGTAAAGTTTAAGTGTGGGGGAGCATTTATATGTTTGTATAGTTTATTTTATGCCTTTAGTTAAAAAAAAACAAAAAAAAAAAAATAATAATAATAATAAAAAAAATTTGTGCTTTTTGAACTCCGAGATCTAGAAACTTGTGCCTTTAGGATGACACCATTAATGGATGGAACCATTTTGATTGCAGGAGTTGAGGAACCAATTAACTAAAAGGGACGAACATAGCTCAGAAATCATAAATACCATGATAGTTGTCACCATATCTCGGAATATCACCATATCACATTATATTTTTGCTTTTCCATATTTATCTATTGTTCTCTAAGTGCTTTGGTGGGTCACTAAAAATCGAGTTGTTATTACTGCTAGGATGAATTAGAGTGATTGAGTTTCTAAAAGAAAAAACAAAGAAAAAAAAAAGACTGACCAATTAGACCAAACGGAATAAAAAGACACTTGGATAGCATTATGTGTGAAACGTAGTCCCTGTCTCCGTCGCCTAAACAAGCTTGGAATGCAGGATCTAAGGAAACTATCACGTACTTGCTGACAAGAAGCATGCGCTTGGATCCAAAAGATTTAATCATGCCATCACAAAAAGTGAAAAAGAAAAGAAAAAGAAAAAGAAAAGAAAAATATTATTATTGTTGAATAAAGTCACTCCTGGTTCCCTTGTATATGCCAGTGAGTTGATGTAGAAATAAGTTTGTTGACCACTGGTTCCCTTGTATATTCCAGTGTGTTGACACTAGAATTGACCAGTAGCTCAATCTAATAGGATGCATAGGTTCATCTTGGCGGTGACCTTTAGACAGATTTGGGAAACATCGATCACTTGTGAACATTCGCCAACATCTACATCTATATTCATCTTCTTAATCTTTTCATTGTGATTGTGGTTTGTTAGTTTCCGAGTATTGTGGCTTGTTCGACTATCTAATTAGAGCTTTATTTACTTATATATGAACTGAATTTGCGCAAGGTACTTCCTCCTGTAGTCACTTTGGATTCGTTCATTGATTTGTCACAAATAGACGGAGTTGGAAATATAGGTTTTGTAGGCATACCTCTGGTAAACCTTCACGAGACTAAAACTCATCCACTAGGGACACCTAGGGGTTCAAAGGCTTGTTATTTATGCTTAAAGTGACCGTAGCCTCGACGAGACGAAGTTGTATGTATGTTTTATAATTTTTTTGTTTGATTTGATCGAGGACTAGCAAAGTCTAAGTGTGGGGGAATTTGATAGGTGCAGAATACACCGTATTTTATATTTAGTATTTATGCTTTCTTTGCTATTTTTCATGTGAATTATGTATCTTATGTGTGAATTTGAGTTTGTTAGGTACTTTGGAATCGTTTGGAGCAAAAGAAGAAGAAACAGGGCAAAAAGGTGCAAATGTTATTGGAGGAGATTATTTCTCATATTTGTTTTTATTTCTTCATCCCTATCTGAAAAGTTTGTCAGCTTCAGTGATGCGAATTTTGTCTGAAAAGCATGACTGCTTTAGTGATGAATGAATTGAAGAGTATAAGTGAATATGAGAAATAAGGGACGGCTGCTGCTGGTGGAGGAACTCGAGAGAAGGAGAAAGCTTTCATTTGGAGCGTAGATGCAAACACTTCAATTCACAGGCGAGCTACATTTGGAGCGTGCTGAGGTGCGCAAGGAGGAGGTGAAGAATGAACCGTCGGGTTGCCAAAACTGACGATTGAGCAAAGAAGTGATTAGGTTGTTGGTTCCCTGGAACTGACAATCCATTCATGAACTAGTTACCCCTTATCCCATGAGCTGGGGTGGACATATCCATCCCTCTTTCCTACACAAACCTAAAAATCAGAGGCACTGATGATTAGAGTTTATGTCTCCAATTTGGCCTGAGTGAGATTGCGGCAAATTATTCAAATTAGAAAAGAAGAAATTTCAAGAGAGTTAATCAGAGAAGAAGATGTATTTTCGTCAGTTGGTAGTGATCATAAACTCAGGGAAGAATTCAAAGATTTATATGAAGTTGCAGATCGATTGAAGGGTTATGAAATGATTTTGGTTGAATCATATTGAGAAGATGGGTCTGTGGTATAGTTGTGAATCGAAAAGCGGTGATAGTGTATATTATGGATTTAATTTCAATTGAGCTCGAGTAGATGAAATTCAGAGGATGAATGGAGTAGATTCAAGGATGATTGAGAAACTGTTGAACTGATTACGAATTGAGGAAGATGGGTTTTCTGTGAATCAAATTTAGATGGTGTTTGTCTGCAGATTAGGGTTTGAGCAAGAAGAAAGAAGGTTTTCAATGAATTGAAAAAGTGGGTATTATTGTTGAATCAAGAAGAAACTCTGGTGGTGATTTGAACCTGAGAAGAAAGTAGGTGATGTTGTTGGTGAAACTCAATTTGAATTTGGGGATCTGCAACTGTTGTGGCAATTGATTTGAGAATGGGTGCAACTCAGCTGGTGTTAAAGATTACTGAGAGGCTATGACACTGGTTGAGATATTTGAGCTACAGATAGAAATGGTGGTGGTTCAAGATGGTTCTGAAATGAGGTGTTGTTGTTTTTGGTTCAGTTGGAGTTACAGCTGTGGAATGTGTTTCAGAGGAGCTACAACTGGTGGCAACTCATAGATGCAGGTTGAAATGGCAGTTCAGATGAAATAGTGAATGCTGTTACCGATGGGGGTTTTAAGTTAGTAGTTTACCTTGTAGCTGAGTTGGTGGTGTTTATGAGATGGAGCTTGGAATGGAATTGAGAAGCTGATGGTGGTGTTGCTCAAATGGTTTGGCAGTGGGGAACTGAGATGGTGAACCACAATGAGCTATTCAAACAATGAAATTCAGTTAATTGGGAAAGTTGTAGAAACAAGGAGCTGGTAATTGATGTTGTAGGGGAGAATTGAAGGTGGTGCTGGTTGCAGGGAAGTAATGCAGTGGTGGAGTTGCTGCTATGATGCTGTGATTCTTTTGCAGTTTACCAGGAATTTCGGCATTGTGGTACAGCTGTAGAATAGTGGTGAAGTTGCAGGGTATTGCAGGCTAGTAGTGTTGTGTTGGTGATGGTTCTGTCAGGGATTTGAGCTGCAAGGAATCAAGAAATTAGTTAAGAGGAGCAGTCGGAGCTGGTGACAGTGAGGTTGTTGCAGTTGAGTAGTTATGAGAACTGGTGTTACTCCAAGGGTTGATGTTACCAGTTTAGGTGAGAACTGCAATGTTGTGTAGTGGGTTGATGGTTGGGTTTAGTGTAGAGCTAGTAGTGATAATTCAGTGGAAACAACAAAGTTAATGTTGTTTCAGGTGGAGTTGTGAGACTTCAGGAGCTGGAAAAGCTACAACAGAGTTGCAGTTTGAGGTGGCTTGAGGCAATGGTGGATTGTGTGTCATTGCAGGTACTATGAAGCTGCAGGGTGGCAGTATCTGTGTGGTATTGATGGTGACAATCATGTTGCAGGGTGATGGCTAAATGGACTGGGTGGACTTGAACTGAGTGCATCTTAGATGTATGGAAATGATGTCTTAAATCAGTGGTGGTTCACTGCAATGAGCAGAAGTGCAGGCAAGAATGGAAGAGGTGGCGACTGGAGTGGTGAATGAACACAGTGCAGATTGCGTTTAGTGCGCAGCTACAACTAGTGATGCAGATGTTGCTATCAATGAGGAAAGGAAATGATAATTACAGATGGTATTGGTTTTGCTGCTACACATGAGCATTGGTTGAATTACAAAGAAGGGTGCAGTGGTGTCACAATGTTGGTAGATATGAAGTGCAGCTGGCTCAGCCATCATGGCTGAGCACAATGATTGTGCAACACAGAATCAGGTCAGTGCAATGGCCTAGGCAAGACCAATCAGCTCAGTTAGACGACTCAGCTAACTGATTTCAATTCTAACTTATGGCAGCTGAGTTGAGACCCTGACTCACATTGACTCGGTGTTTGACCCGAGTTGAATCGGTTGACCCGAGTTGAATCGGTTGACCCGAGTTGAATCGGTTGACCCGAGTTGAATCGGTTGACCCGAGTTGGATCGTTTGACCGGTGACCGGGTGGACTTTGCCGGTCACCGGTGATACTTTTATGGCTCCGGATTCCGATCATATTCCAGCCAAAAACATATTTTTCCGGCGAACAATTTTTGGGTCATATTTTCACATGGGTTTTTCTCACACATGGTTCATGGGCTTGGTGGACTTTTTGGTTATGGACTTTGAAGAATTAGACCTAGTTTTGGAAAGTTGAAAGCTATAAAAAGAAAAAAGTTTCTATTCTTTTTGGTGGATACACATCATGTATTTTTCTACTGGAGTTTGGAGGAGATCGATTCTGCTAGGGTTTGCTTTCATTTATTTTTCATGTTCTTCAATTTATTTTTGATAATAATTATGTTGAATCTAAAAACCATGAGTAGCTAAATACCTTTTATTGGTTATGGGATATAAAGTGGATTTCACAAATAAAATATGATTCAATGCATTAGTTTTGTCTCAAGTTTATTGTTTATGATTCATTTTTTATATTGTATATGATTTGATTGTTTGATTGGTTGAGTCCGGAATCAATCCAATTTGCATTCATTTCTAGAGCTATATTAGGGTTTTCAATATGAAAACGTTGTTAATCCTTGATTCTAAGTAGCATAAATGTAGGTAGTGCTTGTAGAGATATTTCCTACTAGTCACATATGAATCATAACTTGGGTTAAATTGATTTAGTGCTTTTACACATTTCGATTGCCTTGATTAGTCTTATTCCATATAGCTTATTGCTTTTAGGGAGTTAAATCTAATTTTCTTTTACACTTTAGGTTGCTTTCTAGGAAGAATTCACATATGCATCTTTTAATGTGGTTGTGATGAAATCATGGAATTAGCGGGGTATTCTTGCGATCTAGGTATCCTAGGACTTTTAGTAAATGAGAGATTAAATTTCAATTCTAGTCATTGATGAAAATATGTGTTTGTGAATGAAACCATCCCGTGACCAATACTTTCTCCTTATTGATTATTTTTTTATTATTACTTTGCTTTCAATTCATTTTTATTGCTTTGATAAATCAAAACCCCCCTTTGGTTACTAAGAAACTGAAATTTTTATAACAACAAAAGCCTCTCTGTGGATACAAACTCTTTCTTATCGCATTCTACATTTATTTTAGTGAAGTAAGAAAGTGAAATTATATTTGTGTTGGCTGACAACCGACCACCTAGTCAGTATCTGACTCTAGCTGACTCAGTCCATCTGACTGAGTCGAATCAGGTTGAATCGGGTTTGACCCACTGAGTCAAGAGTCTTGATTCGTTGACCATTGACCCTGGACTTTGACCTGACATTGACTCTGTTGACTGACGTTTACTGTTAGTTGACCCTTGACCGTCACTTTGACCGTTAATGAACTTGTTAGGACATGTCTTGTGTAGTGGGCTTGTTTAATGGGCTTAGGCTTAGGTTTAGTCTTCATACTTTGATGTATTGGACCCTTATGGTCTGATTTAGCCATTGACTTCTTCTACAAAGTTGTAGATATTCTTAAGACTTAGTTAACGGACTATAAAACTAATCTAATTGAATTAATAAACCTTAGATTTGCTAAAGATAGATAAATAAAAGGTGTAGAACCTTAAATGGGCCTAGAATCATTAGATAGATTTGTATAATTCTTGTGTGAGCCATTTTGGCTAGAATCTTAGAATTCTTGTGTGATTAACAGTTAATTATTAACAACGATCGATTCAAAGGATGAATCAGTGGATCGTGGATCGCGCAGTAGGCGTGTCCTGTCTTCAAAAAGGTGTGGGAATGCATTTGACTCTTTGTATTCATTATTGTTGCTTTCACAAAAGTTTATGCTTAACAAACTCATGCATTGTCTGTCCGTGCATTTTATGCTTTGTTTAAAATGTATTATGATAATCTTGTTATTCTGTGAATCTTTCCACGATGTGGAAAGGACTTGTATTGTGTTGTCAATATGAATTGTTATGGGAAATGAGAATTTCCACGTGTGGTATATAGGATACGCTCCTTCACATTTATATCTACATGAATTCAGCTTTTATTGTTTAGAGTTGGTCACCATGGTCTTGGTGGCATCCATATCTAAATAGGTGTGAATTGATGGTTAGGAATTTAAAACCATATTAGTACATTGTTTGACGAAGGAGTTTGTTCCATATACATGTATGATTATTTCAGTGACTTAGTCACTGTTTAATGTTTCGGAAAAACATGTACTGTTTTCCAAATCTTGCTTATGATTACTTAGAATGTTAAATGTTAATTATTCCCACTTCAGTTTCTGTGACAGATCAGGGTTGCGCAGCTAAATCTTCAAGAGTTGACTTCGCTAGTTGATTAACTTCTGTTATATTTATTATGTTGTATATTTTATCTAAAAACCAATTAACTATTATATATGTATCATTTGAGAGAATATCTTGTATATATATTTCTGAGGGGGGTTAGCTTTGGGCTAAGTTTTTGTAGCAGATTTCTTAAATGAAAGTTAAGTGTTTAATTTGGATTTTAGTGCCTCTTATTTAGTCAATCACTTGGTTTAGTCAGCTGCTAGCTTAGGGGGCGCTACAACTACGTCTGAAAGAGAAATAGAATGAAGGAAAGAATAGAGGCGTGTTGTATTACGGTAGTCAAATATAATAGGGTAGTGAGGTAATTTCACTTGTTTTTTTGACTTGGTAAACGACCATTGACTCAGTATGTGGGCCCAACCTTTGAAAGTAAACTGTAAGGGCATTTAAACAAGTTTTAAAAAATTGGGGGCATTAATTTTATGGGTATAAAAAAACGGGAATACTTTTTCAAAATTCTATTTTTACAATTATACCCTTATGAATAATAACTAGTAAAATTTAGAAATGATTTATCTCTCAAACAGAGGAAGTGCGACTTGAAGAAGCTGAATTTAACGGAGGAAGATGTGTTGGATAGACAGAAGTGGAAAGCATTGATCCACGTGGAATATGTATGATTTCTGTACTTGGATTGAGTTGCGTTTACTAAAGCATGTTCACACACAGCGTGTCCAATCATAACGATCTGTCTCGGGAGCTCGTTCTTCTCTTTTCCTCGGTGGCATGAGTTTCTAGTTATTTCCATGACGGTTGTTACTCGATGGACAATACGTGTTGGCGTATGCGTGGTGTTTGGTTCCGGTATGCTTGTTGGCTCTCTTCCCTTAGCGGTGAACGACAAGCCCGATTACCTCTTCAGGCCCGCCTCGTGTTCCCATTTGGTTCCTGTGTTGCCTACTTATCGAGAAGGTATCGATGGTGTCCTCCCGTTTGTTGCTTAATCTTACCTATTATTGGTAAGATAGATCTTTCACGCACGACATGTTCGTATGGAACAACCTGTCTCTGGTGATCGTGCTCACCTTGCCTTAAATGGCTTGGATGGCTAGTTCTATAGGAGACAGTTGTATCTTGATGGACAATACGTGTTGGCATATGAGTGGTGTTTGGTTCTTGGGTGATGTTTGGCTCTCCACTCGGCGCGACGAATGGCAAGACCGATTACCTCTTCAACATCGTCCCATGTTCATCTCTGCGAAAACCTCGTTTGGTTCTTGTGCATATTTATCAGGAAGGTATCGATTATTCTCCCTCGAAATTGTGAACATGTGAAACCATCCCGGTGCTCATGCTCACCTTGCCTTAAATGTCTTGGATGGCTAGTTCTACTGGAGACAGTTGTCTCTTGATGGACAATACGTGTTGGCATATGAGTGGTGTTTGGTTCTTGGGTGATGTTTGGCTCTCTGCTCGGAGCGGCAAACGGAAAGTCCGATCACCTCTTCAACATCGTCCCATGTTCGTCTCTGCGAAAACCCCATTTGGTTATTGTGCCTATCTATCAGGAAGTTATCGATTATTGTCCCTCAAAATTGTAAACATGTGAAACCATAATGGGATATTGTGAAGGGGGGCCCCCTCCACCCCCCACCCGTAGCCCTGCATCCAGGACAGGGATTGTGGGTATACCCATCTCAATGGTCGCGATTTCATAATCTCATTGATGTGGTGACTACTCTATCCTCTGTACCAAAAATGAACGCGGCATGGAATGTGCCAAGGATTTACTACTGTGCTTGTACAGGTTTCCCAGGTAGGCGAGTCGACGTATAAACTTTGCCATATTTTTATCAGATAAAATCTTTATGAGATAGTATCTCTAGCCCTACCCTGACTTGGTCGGAACTAAAGGTCTTCGGTTATCGGTTATCTCTCAAACTACACCACATATGTTCGCAAACTTTATACCATTGGAAAGCATTTTAAAACATCTACGTAATGAATATAAACATTCCTAACAAATTATATATATTTCTTCTTGTTTAGTGATATAGGTCATTCATTATGTGACAAAATCTAAAATTAAATACATCAATTAATAGTGGGATGGAGGGAATATTAAATTGTTGTCACTCGTACTAACACGAGTATATTGAGGGTTACAAAATATAGAGTTTGCATCATAACTTAATAATTAAACAGAGATTAAGATATATTTGACGGTGTGTAAGTAGATGGTCCCTTAGTTCTTCCTTCATGGATAGTGCATCCGCCACTTCCACTTCATATGAAGATTGTCGTCATTGTGTTGAATCTTGAAAACATTCCCTTTAACCTCTTTCATAATCTTAATACTTTGCCAATATAAGTTAACTTCTTTTACCGCCAGGTAGTTCATCACATCTTGATTATCTCCTTCCAATGTAACATTTGGTGTTCCTTTTTCCGTAGCCCACTTTATAGTCGCGTGAGCTGGCAGACTTTCCGTTATTGTTCCCGATGTAGCCACCGAAGATATACTGACAATTATTCCAAATATTTCATTTTCATCCCTGTCAAAAAAATAAATAAATCTTATTTCTACTTCATGTTCTTTATAAGACGCATCGAAGTTTATATTTGTTGTACCTATAAGTGGTGGAGACCATGTGTATTTTTTGGTATCCTCTGTAGTCTTCGTGTTATCCTTTTTATCTTTCTTAGTGCCGCTATGTAGGCCTCGATGTCGTTTTCAATGACATTGATAAGCACTTATGGTGTTTGATTTTGTTCCTTATAAACCATTTTACATCGCCCTTTCCAAATATTCCAAGTTACTATGCCACAAACTGCAACCCAATCTGACATATCCTCATTCCAGTCAGAGGGGTTATAAAACCAAAAGAGGATCCATGAATGAATATCCTGACTGTTTATGATTCTATAGGCACTACCAAGACCAACCCAAACAGATCTAGCAAACAGACATTCCATTAGAAAATGGTATAATGTTTCCCTAGCAGACTCACACATCGGGCATAAATCAGTTTCTAGAACCATCCTAAAGGCTAGAATGTCCCCAACCAGAAGGAAATTCTAAATGGATTTGCAACATTCATAGAAAAAGTTGTATCTTTGGGGTTGTCCTAGTTCCCTAGATTTTGCTTAACATGGAGTTGGTAGGATTAGGGGTAGAGAGATCCTTTAGCTTAGAGTAGATAGATTTTGTTGAGAAAGTTCCATTTTTATCCAAGCTCCATTTGAGAACATCTTGGTTATCCCTAAGAGGTCCGACACACCTGATGTCTTTGACTGTTTCAGAGTCAAACAATTTTTTTAATAATTGTAAGTCTCAATCATCGGTGGAAGGATTCCATAGATGCTCAATAACATTTATCTCAAGTTCCTCCACTAGAGTGGAAGAGGAAGTCAGCTTATCTTGAATACCATGAACCCAAGAATTATCTCTTAAGTTTGCTTCTGAATTCAGATCTAGATCCCATATCCCAATTTTTTGATGTTTTGAATCCCTGCTTTAATTCCCCTCCAAGTCATATAGCCAATTTTGTTAACTTTTCCCCTTAAGGGATATTTTTTCAGGAAATATTTGGATTTGAAGATCCTTGCCCAAAGAGATTTCGGCTGAGTGACAAGCCTCCAAGCTAATTTCGTTTGTATCGATTCATTAACCAATTTCAATTTTTTGAAGCCTATATCACCTTTCTTTTTTTGACTTACTCACCCCTCCCCAAGCTTTGATATAGAACCCATTTTTTTCTTCTTTTATTCCCCACCAAAAATCTCTTTGAACATTAGTTAAAGTGTTGATGGTTTTAACCGGTAGAGGGAAGCGAGTCACCTGGTAGTAGGGATGCATAGAAACCGAGCATAAACCGACTGAACCGGACTGAACCATTCATCCAACAACCAGGTACAGTTTGAATATTCATAAACGTTAAATTTATGGGTCAGTTAACAGTTTCAGCCTCCAAACCGACCGAACCGAACCGATAAATCTGAATCGTTAATTTTATATAACTATTTAGATCCTAAACGTCAATATATAACATATATATCCATCACCAACCCTAAGAGGAAGTTTGTTTTTTCCTGAGTCACCATACTCGTCTGAATCTCATATGGATCTGACTGAAATTACCTGACTCATATGGATCTGACTCAATATGTTTGTTTTTTGAGTTAGATCTGACTCATATGACGAAAAAAAATATGAGTCACTAAGTTGTTACCATGAGTCAGGGGTATTTTATTACCCGACTTAAACGGGTCCAAGTCAGGGGTTAGATCTGACTCAGATTACGAGTCAGATCCGACTCAAAAGAAAAAAACAATCGGTCTAACATATGACTCGGGCCGAGTCAATGGCCGAGTCAGCAAAAAACAAACATGCTCTAAATATAAAAACTTATTCTTCTTTTTTCTTCTTCATCAGAAACATTTCTTCTCCTCTCCCTCTTTGTAATCACCACAATCACCATTTTTTTTTCTCCTCTCCATCCATCATAATCATCAACTCAATCAGGAGTATCACAATCACCAACTTTTCTCCTTCTTTTTCTTCTTCGACTAATTCTTCTTCTTCATGTTTCTCTTTTTCAACCAACATCAACAACACATGCAACATCACCATCACCTTCTACACCACCACCTTCTAGATCACCATCACCAGCAACACCACCTTCTGATTGAAAGATTGAATATTATTGTGTTTTTTAATTTTAGGGTTCTTAAAATAATTTTTTTTTTTAATTTCTAATTTTAAATGGTTAGATTAGACTTTACTTAACATGGGTTTTACTAATGTTATATATGACTACGAATTTTTGAACGTTCAATTTGTGTTTCTGTAATTTGTGTGTTAATAATGTTGTTGTATTTTGATGTTCTTGTTAGCTATATTTTATTTTACATGATAGTGTTCTTCTATTCAATCTTTGTTATATGTGGATAATAAAATTGACCATGGTCAAGACATGCCAGCAAGGGATTCTAAACTTCCCCTGTTCAACTTCAATAAGTTTGATTCAAGATGTGTAGTTTAATTATATCTATTAAGAGTCCATTAGTTGATGAAATTGGAACTAATAGTCAAATCCCTAAGATTATTAAACTACCAGGTCTTAGAATGAACCATCAACTAGAGTTACAACATTAATTATTTTTTCCTAAAAGAAGAGGAATGGAAGGTGTTTAGTTTGATTTTTTTTTTATCTAAGTGGAACCGATGAAAACCGTATAACCGTTAAAAAAACCGAGCCAACTCGGATATGTTTTAAAACCGAACCGTTCCAACACAGATCGGTTACGGTTTTGAAATTGAAAACCGTAGTATGTACGGTTCGGTCGACGGTTTTTCCTCAAAACCGGACCGACCGACCGTTGTGCAGCCTTATCTGGTAGAGGGGGATCGCATCCAGGGTTGATTTGACCAGCACATATTTCCCAAATTGGTTCAGAATGATTCCCTAGCATCCCTTGAGATGGACTTTGAATTTAGCTATTAGGTTGGAGAAGCTCAGATGCCTAGGTCTATGAAAGAATAACGAAGTTCCTAGATAAGATTCTTTCAAATTTATTTTCTTCATCCTTGAGGTTCGGGTTAAGGCAAGATCCAATCTGGGAGCGAGGTTAAGAGTATGAAACACCCAATATTTTTTCGGATTAACTAATTGCCCCGAGAAAGCTTCAAAGTCCGTAAATTTGCATTAAATGTCTAGATTCCCTCATATTGACCTTCGTGAAAATGAGGATGTCATCAGAATACATGAGATAGGGTATGGGGGGTACTTGTTCTAGCGATCTTTATCCCTGTGATTTGTTTTTTTGATTCAACATGAAGTAACATGCGAGATAGGACTTCCATGAAGATAATGAAGAAATATGGGGAAAAGGGTCACCTTGACGAATTCCTCTAGATGGGTGAAAAAAATTTCATGGAGATCCGTTCAGCAGGAGTGAGATTGTTGTGGTGCTGGTACACTGGTAGAGTAGGTCACATCAGTGGACCGAGAAGACCATATTCTTGAAAATCTTATTAAGATGGTTCCACTCAACTCTATCAAAAGCTTTTATCATGTCAATCTTTAAACCTTGATATCCTAATTTTCGCTCATGTCAATCTTAAAACCTTAATATCCTAATTTTCCTTTGTTTTGTTTTTTCATCGCATGCGCAATCTCATGGAAAATTAAGATGTTACATTGCGATACTTGAACATATGTTTTTCTCGTTACTCCTTGTGATACCTTCAAACCTTCAAGAGCACTCAGGCAAAAAGACATATTGCCTCCCTCTCTTTCTTCTTTGTATTGATATGTTTTCAAGGCTACTCTTGGTTAATGAAAAGATGTTGAGATACCGGCACCAATGAGGAGAGTCTAGTTTTTAAGAATATCTTCTAGTGCATGTCAATATTTATGACCTGATACGTGACTTAAGTGGACTAATCTTTCCATTATGCGGGTCAAGCCTTCCAAGATTATGGAAACCACCTTGGTTAACAATTGCAGTGATGAGTTATAACGATCCAACTTGAGGATCCAAATTGCATTTCACAGGGCTGGGAATGTTAGGACCACGATAATATTTTGAGGCTATATATATTTTAGGATTATATACTCCCTCCGTCCTTCTAAAGATTACTTATTCATTTCAAAATTTTGTCTCTCTAAAATTTGACCTTTATAAATAAACAAGACCATATTTCTATAATTACCATTTTATTTTTATTAAATCTTGTCATAAGAAATATGTTTAATTTGATAGTTGGTCGGTTGTCAGCCGAGCAAAAATAATTTCACTTTCTTACTTAACTAAAATAAAAGTAGTATGCGATAAGAAAGAGTTCGTATCCACAAAGAGGCTATTGTTGTTATGCAAATTTTCAGATTCTTAGTAACCAAGGGGGGGGGGGGGGTTGATTTATCAAAGCAATAAAAATAAATTGAAGTAAAGTAAAAATAAAAGTAATCAATAAGGAGAAGATATTGGTCACGGGATAGTTTCATTCACAAACTTGAATTCTCAACAATGACTATAATTGAAATTTTAATCTCTCATTTACTAAAAGTCCTAGGATACCTTGATCGCAAGTATATCCCGCTAATTCCATGATTTCATCACAACCACATTAAAAGATGCATATGTGACTTCTTCCTAGAAAGCAACCTAAAGTGTAAAAGCACAATTAGATTTAACTCCCTAAAAGCAATAAGTTTTATGGAATAAGACTAATCAAGGCAATCAAAATGTGTAAAAGCACTAAATCGATTTAACCCAAGTTATGATTCATATGTGACTAGTAGGATATATCACTACAAGCACTACCCACATTTATGTTACTTAAAATCAGGGATAAACAATGTTTTCGTATTGAAAACTCTAATATAGCTCTAGATATGAATGCAATCGGATTGATTCCGGACTCAACCAAACAAACAATCAAATCATAAACAATATGAACCATGAATCATAAACAGTAAAATATTGAGACAAAACTAATACATTGAATCAAATCATATTTGTGAAATCCACTTTATATCCCATAACCAATAATAAATGTTTAGCTACTCATAGTTTTTGGATTCATCATATTCATATTCATAATCAATAATAAAAATGAAATGAAGAAGATAAAAAATAAACGAAAGCAAACCCTAGTCGATGCTCTCCTCCAAAACTCCAATAGACAGATGTATGATAAAAGAATAAAAACTTTTTTCCTTTTATAGCTTTTCAACTTCCCAAATTAGGTCTTCAAAGCCCAAAGTCCAATAACAAGAAGTCCACCAAGTTCATTTGTGTGAAAAACCCATGTGGAAATATGACCCAAAAAAAAAATAGTCGTCGGAAAACTGTGTTTTCCACCGGAAGTTGGCCGGAATAAATCTCAGGTGACCGGCAAAGTCAGCCCGGTCACTAGTCAAACGAGTTGAATCGGTCGGGTCAACTGAGTGAACTCGGGTCAAGCACCGAGTTATACCGAGTTGACTATCTAACTCAGCTGGTTTGTCTCTAAGCCAGAGCTGTTGCACATGCCAAACTCTATTATGCATCATATCCAGCCATGATGGCTGTGCATTCTATTCCACCAAATTACAGCTGCAACTTCCACTGTCACTTCAAACACACCTCAGTTCAATCCAAACCATGTTCAGTTAATTAGCTACATCTTCATGAATCATCCCCATACTTCATTTCATAGTTCAGCTGACCTGCAATCACACATACCCAAACATCGTGCACCACCAAGACCTCCATTGCACCTGTGCATTTCCACCTGAACCAACAACAATCTTCATTTCTTACTTGGCCAAATGCAGGAATAACAACATTAACCAAACCATCCGACCCATGCAGCAGCTCCCTTCTTGCATTACAGTAATCCTGAGTAATCCAACAGCTCCAGCTCTGCATACCTGAAACACAACCTAGACATACCATCTTCAGACCAATCTCCATGGATCTCACTGCACCAACAAGTCCTTGCCTGCAACACCTTCATTAAATTGTAGAATCTTGCAGCATCACAGCAGCACCATCTTGACCCATTGAATCTTCTTTACATACATTCTCAACTAGAACTTCAGTCCATTACAAAGGCCAACAAAATCACAACCAGTTCCTTAACTGTCACCAACACTCCCATCACTGCAATTCTCAGGTCCTTGTTCTTGACAGAATCCCCAAATTTTTTACCAAATCATCTACCAGTTCAATGCTTATACACAGATTCACCAACCCTGTATTTCTCATGCTTCACAGTGAACACCACCTGCAGCTAAGCATAAACAATTAATAGCACCCCTAACCTGTATCTTTAATTTTCAAGAAACCCTAACCAGATTCAGATCCCCTTTCTTCTATATTATCCGAATCAATTTAGTTCTTTATCTCAAATTAAGAAATCCATCAAAACCCCAGCAAACCTATTTCAGTTCTACCACCAATTCATTCTTCTCAGATTCGATTCTTCAATCCCCTTCTCAATCAAGGCCCAGTCTGAACTAAACTTGAAATCTCCTCCATTGATTCTTCTTCAAGCATCCGTTACAGCTTCATCTTCTCAATCTCTCCCTGAATTCTCTCGAAAATTTCTCTGTGTCTCTAACTAGACAGCTGCCGCCATGGGTTCTCTATTTCAGGAAGAAAGAAAGAAAAATAAAACCCAATGATTTCATCTCTGAAATTTAGGTTTGTGTCGGAGGTAGAATTGATATTGACATCCCATGAGTTAGGATAAGGGGTGCCCAGTACTATTTGTCATGTCAGTTTCGCACAACCGACAATTTATCCTTCATTCCTTCTCGCGCAACCTGGCCTGCTCCAAGTATAGCTCGCATGTGAATTGACCTCTTTGCCTTTACGCTCCAAAAGGACAATTTCTCCCTCTTTTGCTCCAAAGGACTCCATTGCACCTAATAAACTCAAATTCACACATAAGATACATATTTCACAAAATAAATAGCAAAGAAAGCATAAATACTAGATATAAAATTAGGTGTTTTACAACACCTATCAATAGTCATGTTTAAATTCGTTATTTAAGTGTTTTAAAATATTTTCCAATGATATAAAATGTACAAATATCCATGACATATTTTGAGAGATAATATCATTTTTAAATTTTACTATTTACTATTCATAAAGATATAATTAGAAAAAATACCTAAAAAATCCTTATTTTCTCCCCTCCTTAAGAATCAATCCTGCTACATGACCCGCCAGTTAACAACCGATCCTATGTGGCAGGCATAGCTGTAAAAAAAGTTATTTTTATTTTATGCACATCATCATAGAGAAGCCACAAATAATAAGGGGAGGAGAGTCTGCTTTGGTTCCAAGTCATAACCGTGCCATCTTTTCTATCTTTTTCTTCATAAAATATGTGGACAG
Organism: Papaver bracteatum; assembly: GCA_023529315.1. Lineage (NCBI taxonomy): Eukaryota > Viridiplantae > Streptophyta > Magnoliopsida > Ranunculales > Papaveraceae > Papaver > Papaver bracteatum. The sequence goes on along the minus strand of JAJJWX010000501.1, from coordinate 554,588 downwards.
TAGATATCAAAACCTTCTTGATTATCCCAGAGTTTCATAAATCTCCGCATATTTGGTAATATTTTTATTTAAAATGATATTTGTTTTGGTCGATGAAATCACAGAAGATACCTCGAAAATTACCACCCTTTCCTCAAACCCTTAATCAACATAATTGGATTCTTTATATTAAGAAGTTTTGATAAGATCATCGTTGAGAGATTAAGAAGACTTAGATCCAATTAATTGGATTCTTGAGAAATCTGAAAATCATTTTGGCAAATAGAAGAATGTGAAAATAGATTTAGATTTATTTTTATTTTTGACAAGCGATTTAGATGTTTTTGAGAGGAGGAAGATCCAATCGCTTCTACTTGGATTAATTATTTGTTCTTATCAAACTCTATGATCTTCATGACTCAATAGATTGTGTTGCAAGAGATTCATTAATATAGACGTTTTAATCATTTTTAATTTTCAATCACAGTTAAGTATATCATTGAAATGGTTCCAACTGATAGATCAGAAAGATAGAGGAGAGATGACGAAAATAATATAAGAGATCGTTGAAAATAACTAGATGATTGTTGTAGCAGTGGGGGCCGACCGAAAATTCGAATGAACAAAACGACAAACATTCCACACATCAAAACATAAAAGCAAGTGAAATTCACACTTAGTAATACCCATACCAAAATCCTGACCAAGTGAAGTTCACACTTGGTACACAGAAGATCCATTAATGTAAATTAATAGTATTGTTTTATTTTCATTAAGTGCCCTCGTCAAACACTTGGTGTGCATGAAGGTTACTATCAGTGCATAAACCATCTCTTTCTCTATAGCATCATCAGTATAGTCTGAAATAAAACCACTGTAATATTTTCATTGAAACATCTAGACAAACTCATTCATAGTAGTATGTTTTAAGCATATAAATTAACTCCATAATACAGACAATCCTTCTGAGGTAACTTCAAAAAGAGATTATCATTATCATCAATTATCATCTTACATCTTAGCAAAAATGAGGAGAATTTTTTAGTCATCTGACCTATAAACAACCAAATTCAAATTTTAAACAAAGGTGGTGTTATCATTAAGCTTGAGTGTGAAATGTGAATGCAGGTACAACCTTAACCATCTCCATAATATATTTACTCGTACTAATTTCCACTTGAATCTTGGGGTATTTTATGTTTGTTTTTCTCTCGTTCACAATGAAATAAGCCCGGAGCGAGCTTTGTGTATGAGTGTTGAGTGTATTGACTGAAAACTGAGAAATGGGTTTGAGTGCGACTGCATGAGAAATGAATTGGACCGATTGACCCATATTTGTGTCGGCAAGTTTATCGGTGTTACCCAAAATTATCCGAAATCTCTGTAAGTACTCTATTGTGCTAGAACTCATAATATTTCAACTTAACCTAAACCAGGGATTAGATCAATAAATTAGATACCTTTTTAACATTCTATTTGTAAATAAAGTTAAGTATAATAATCAAATCAATGGTTTTGTATAGTATTAAAAATTGAACTTTTTCAATTTTAAATGTATATGAAACAGAAATCGATCGATTCAATAGAGCTTTTAAATAATTTTGAACTTTAAATTTTTTTATATGATTGTATTAAATTAAAATTGATGAACAATTTAACTAATTATCTCACAACATATTTCAATTTGATGAAATTTGAAAAAGATTGCAAAAATTTAGTCCAACTGTGTTACTGACAGATTTCAATGAACCCATCGTATAGAAGGCCTCCTTATAGTCGGCCAATTAAGGTCGTTATATTGGTATTGTTTGGATGACATGGATAAGAAAAAAACAGATCTCTTGACAACTGTATGTGCCACATAGGATCAGCTGTTAATTGGTTGTTCATATAACATTTTCGCTTAAAAATTATACAAATTTGAACTAGGTCATTTTTGAAGATGTTTTTTCAATGTTTTAGTTTAGTCTTATGATCCATATTGAGGACAAGTTTCATTTCAAGGGGTTGGAGATGTTGGGATGCCAACACCAATTAGGAGAGTCTAGTTATTTTAGGAATTAGTTTATATTTCCTTACTTGCTTTCTAAGTTATGTTTTATATAATTACATAGTTTATTCTAGGATATTCATTAATCAATGAATCAATATTATTAAGTGTTATGCTTAATTTGGTTACTCCAAAATTCAAAGTATTAGGTGGTTGATTAACATGATCAATTTATCTATTTTTAATATTATGATCCTCTATTTCGGTGTCGGATCCCAACAAAGGATAAGAAAATTCATGCGATAAAAATTGCTAGAAATGGATGCTCGACATGTAACATATGAGATTGTTCTGGGAAATGCCTTTCCTTATCAAAGTTGACCCATTCTCACATATCCAATTTAAGAAACTCTTATGCATAACTATGACTTGCTACAAGAATTAATGCTACTCATATTTTCAAATACAAGATACTCTTCAACATGATTTGATTAACCATAGGAAAGCTTTTGGAGTGGTGATTTTAAATTATAATCTATTAGTTCAAAAGGTGGTTGTTTTTCGTAATGCTTATGATTCCCATAATTGATCAGCACGATTGCTAGGTTCGAGTCACGACTCATTTATTCCAATGAAAGACACTCATCCTCTTTGTACACTCTATAGTTAACCATATTTGGTCTCGACTGACCATATCTACCATACATAAAGTGGTGAACATAATATCCATTCCGAGACTCTAAGAGTTATCTTTCCTTCTGGTTTGGTTACAGAGAGGGTCTTGTGCAGCTGGAATCATATCTGAATTGCAGGGAGCGAGCTTAATGCAATGTATGAATGGTATGATATAAACTGAAGCAGTGGAATGAATGTGTGAATGAAAATTTACAGGAAAGAAGGCTGGAAATACAAATTGGAGCAAGTTATTGAATTTGAAGATGTGATGTCAGTTTCGCAGAACTGGCAGTTGAGCAAACAAAGAATAGGCTGTCAGTTCTCTAGAACTGACAAGACAAATTTTAAATGGGTTGTGGGTCTAACATCTTATGGAAAAGTTTGAAGAAATTTTTTGAGATGGCCTAACACCTAACTGATAGAACAGCCAGATAAGGATTGTTTGCCGTGAGTATGTAATGGCCTAAACTTAGAAGAAACTTAGATTGGAGAATTGGAATTTTTATATAAGGGCAACTTCAACACATATATAATATTTTTGTGGAAATTGAATTATTGTCCTTCCTTCTAATGGACCTTCACAAATATCCCTAACAGACTTCACAAATATCCCTAATGGCAAAATTTTTTTTTTATTAAAACCATAAATCTTATAATTTATTTTTTTAAACTTCAATTATCTTATCTCTTTCTTCTTTGTGAAACAGAACTCGGGAAGAAAAAAATCCGTCTCTCCTTCCACCACCATCTGCATCGCTCCCACCATCATCATCATCTCAATCGCCTCCACTGTAACTAGAACCACGACCTTCGACCCCTTTGCCATTACTATCATATAATGGTAATTAATATTTATATTTCAAAAAATATTTCAGAACTTATTCGTAAGGTTTCGAAAACCTAATTTCGTCGATTTCATATCGATTTTCTAATTAGATTCATGATTAAAGTATAGATCTGTAACAATCTCATCTTGATCTCTTTATTATAGTTTGTGATTCGTACAAATCATTATTTTTATACCGAATGAGGTGGTGGTGGTGGCGGTGGTGGTGGCGGTGCTGGAGGAGGTATGTATTTCGATTTATTTTTGTTTTAAGATTCAAATTTTGGGTTTTTCATTACTTTGAGAAAAAAATGCGATGATGGCTGTTATTTCCTTATTATATATGTATACAATGAAATTTTTTACTTTTGGATATTGCAGTTGGTGGTTGTTGTGGTGGTGGTGGTGGCGGCAGACTAGGGTTGGAGTCAGATTTGTGTTTAGCTTCAGATGGAAAGCTTGGTCTTGAAGTTGTGGTTGTTTATGAAGCTACATGTGATGATCAATTGTTGTTGTTTATATGTTTTTATGGGATCAATTGTTGTTGTTGACCCAATTTTTTATGGGATCAACTACGGTTGTTGATCCAATTTATGGGATGAACTCCTATTGTTGACCCAATTTTTTATGGGATCAACTAATGTTGTTGATCCGATCAACTCCTATTGTTGACAACATTTCCTTGGATTAGTATAATCATGCTTATAGTTTAAATCATGTAAATTTCTTGAAATGTTGAACTTGTGGTGCAATGGTAGCATGGATGACTCCATGTCAGATGATGCGTGTTGGACTCACGCCAAGTTCACTCCATTTACATGGATCAACTACTGTTGTTGATCCCCTAAATTAGATAAACTTCTATTGTTGATTTTTTTTTGATCAACTACTGTTTTTGATCCTCTAAATTGGATCAACTTCTATTGTTGATTCTATTTTGATTTGGATCAACTATTGTTGTTGATACAAAAATATCTGAACCAGCGTGACGGCGGCGGCGGCGGCGGACTAGTGGTGGTGGCGGACTGGTGGTGGTGGAATATTAGTGGTGGTGGCGATTGGTAGGTGGTGTCGTTGAACGGTGATGGTGGAATGGTAGTTGAATATTGGTGGTGGTGTTGCTAGTGGTGGTGGTGAAGTGGTAGAGGAAGAAATTTGTTCCATTTTGAAATAAATAAAAATATTATATGGATGAGCGTATTAAGGTAATCTAATTTTAAATGGATAAGGTTATTAAAAAGTAGGGATATATTTATTGATGTATAAGGATATACTTGTAGGGTGTTAAAACTAGGGACATATAATTAATATACCCAATATGTTTTCTACTTTATTATAGGGTTTGAACATGAAAACTCTTCTCTTTATTCTTGTTATGAACTCCATGAGCATGAATAGTTGATTTTATTATTGGTTAATGATTAGTTGGATTTCACATAGCATGTTTCTTTGTTCAATAAATTAGTTTTGTCTCCACACTTTATTGTTTATGATTCGCTAGTAATAATGTTATATGATTTGAATACTTGTTTCGAGTCGCGAATCGATTGAGTTTGTTTTCATCTCTATTGCTAGATAAGGATTTTCAATACGTAAACGTTGAATAGTCCTGATTATAGGTATCATAATTGTGAATAATGCTTGTAGTGATACATCTTATTAGTTATAAGTGAATCATAACCTTTGTTAAATCGTATTAGTGCTTTTACATGTTCGATTACTTTGGTTGGCCTGATTTCATAGAACCTAATGCATCTAAGTAATCAAACTTTATTAGTGCGCTTTCCACGTTAGGTTGTTTTCTAGATAGAATTCATATTCATGTCTTTTAATGTGTTTGTTGATGACAAGAGGAAATTAGCGGGATACTCTTGCGATCAAGGTATCCTAGGGATTTTAATAAAGTTGAGATTAAATATCAATTCTAGTTATTATCTCAAATACATGTTTGCAAATGAAGATGAAATCCTTGACCAATGTCTTTACGTATCTCTGATTTATTTGCTTGTTTATTTCTTTATTTACTTTTAGTTTAGTTATAAAAATCAGAAAACCCCCTTGTCCTATATAGGAAACCGAAATATATAACAATTTTAGTCCTCTATGTGGAAACGATCCTTTCTTTCCCTTGCCTCATTATATATTTTGAGTAGCAAGGAAGTTTATTATTTTTGACGCGCTGCGACACGCATCAATGTCAGTTTGACGGCCATAAACATGCAAATAGTCTCTTAATTTTACGTTACCTTCTTTTTATGTTATTCAAAATAAATTTTGGATTAATAAAAAAGAGTCACTGCATGGTGAAAATCTAGCCTAACCCAATTACAAATATCATGAGGCAAATTCTCAAGATGTCAAAAATCATAGCACCCTTCTCTTGCATTTTCAGTTATAGATTGAGTCACACCATTTTAAAATTTTTGTTAACTGATTTACAAAACCAATTAATATTGCCAGACATCTTTTTTTTTTCTCGATAGCTTTTACCGTACAGTCATATCAGTGAGAAACTACATGCTCTATATTCATAAAGTAGGCCGATGTTATGATCATAAGTTGGGTTGATAACCGCTTCTTGCATCTCTCATAATTTATCTCTAGACATTGTTGGAAACACCTACCCTGATGATGACGTTAGGTCCATCAGGCTTAACGTAAAAGTGATGTTTTAATTGGTGGGGTGGGTATGTGGGTGGGGTGGGGTTGGGTGGGGGGGGGGGGTTGGGGGAGGGTTGATCAGAGAGGTAACAACTAAAAAGAAATTGAATTTTGACATTACCCAACATTATATGAAGAAATGTACAACATCAACAAAGGATGAGTTTAATGGTCATCAAGATGTGCATTGAACTTCAAAAACTATGGTCCATTCTCTTGATTCAAGTCAAGGTTTAAGGGAAATATTAAACAAAAGACGCAGCGCGAAATGGTTTCGTGTAAAAGAATTTATTTTTGTGAGAAACCATTCAACACAAATTAATTTAGGCCACTGATTATTATTTTTAGTGGCTGGCTCAGCATTAGAGATCAATGGTTGAGACTTTTTTTGCGTTAAATCCGTCTTCGCTAACCATTTAAATAAATTTCCTTGAACATGTTAAAACCGCTAGACCTAGCACCCTTTCATGGCGACGTGATCCTTGAAATGGAGCATCGGTAAACTAGGCCTTAAAAAATAGCAAGGATAAAATGTTTTACTATTTCCTGAACATTTCAACTATATTAATTAGTTTACCAGAACTGAAAACGCAGGGGTGCCAAGTACACACCTAACTTTTTCATTCGAAAGTTGTATGGACAAAACTTAATACAATTGCAAGTAGACCAACTAAATGATCCTTGACGACATGTATATATAGTTTACATCTCTACCCTCTACTCAATCAATATTTGTATAAACACAAGGTCCGTGAACCTGATTTTTAAGCAGAGTACTTGGACGATCTCAAAAATAAATATCCAAGATCAATATAGTCATATCCAAATAATTTACTCAGAATTCTTCCAAGTGATTAAACTTGTTATCTATCTTTCAATATACGAATTCTACAAGAAACTAGTCTCTTAAATGATTATAATTAAGAGGATGTATCTACTTAGATTAAGTACGTACAAACATGTGTATCCAATTATAAAGATAAACAATATAATGCAGAAAAGGAAAAACACAAGATACCAGAAGTTTTGTTAACGAGGACACCGCAATAGCAAAAAAACTATGGGACCTCGTCCAGATTAGAACACCGAACTGTATTAAGCCGCTATTCTACTATCATACTTTATACTGGAATATATTTGAGACCGAATCCACCCTCCAAGCAATTTACATAAAGTTGCACTCCTTATGTCTCTTGAACCTCGCAATGCTCTACGCAATTGATTCCCTTAGATGACGTCCTTTACAGCCTGAGAGTTACTTCAACCTAAGTGAAAACTTTTGATACCAATCTGCCTCTAACAAATAAGCCTATTTGATTTCTGTTTAGATCAAAGATCAAGGTGAGGAAATTGTTTGTTATAAACAAAGCTAGCAAACCTCACAAATATAGAACTTACGACTCCTAAAGAGAAGCCTAGATTCTTAACCACCTCTAAAAAATAATCTTCAAAATATCAATTTTCAGATATCTATCTTGAGAAAATCACAAAGTCTGATACGAAGAAAACTTTGTGATTACTATCTATCTTGCCTGAAAGAGATTACGAAAAACCTCGATAACAGATAAACAAGATTAGGATACACGAACTGTCAAGGTAAAGATAGTAGGACCTAGATTCATGAATCCCCAAAGCGAAGTCTTTTAGTCTTAGACCTAATTATGTTTCTCAGAGGAACCCTAGGTCTATAGAGGACAACTGTAGAATCAACTATGACACAAATTTTCAGGGATTGAATTTCCCAGTTGAATGAGCATCTCTATTTATAGATTTTCAAGGACCAGGGGTTGCTTAGAATTCAAGCTAAGATATCTTGAGAATCAAGCAAACACTTTAGGTCTAGAAAATACAATAAAAGAATATACATTAGGAACCGGTTCTAGAACCGTGTATAATCAATGTTCGGTTTGGAAAATATGCCAAAGAACTAAAGCAATTTGATGTTCATTTAAACACCCAAGAATTTAATCATGATGCACATACATAAGTGTTTGGGTGATCAATGAAGTCTTAGAAGTGTTTGATCAGAGAAATCTAGTAATGCTAAACGTATTTAAAAAATAAGTCTTTGAGCATGTACTAAAATTTTAAACTAGGACAATTGGTACAACGGTTCATGAACCGTTAGGCTTGTTCATGAGTCAGGGTACCACGGTTCGTGAACATGTTTCTCCTACCCTACAAGACTGTTGGACTCAATTGACCATGGTTCGTGAACCGCTAGCCTTTAATACCAACTTTCAAATTCCAGTTCACACCGGTTCGTGAACAGCCCCTAATGAACTTGCGGTTTGCAAACTGGTTCGCCAACCCTTCTGTATTCCTGGAATCAGATATCTATGGTTTTTGAAGTGGTTCACCAACCTACCCTGAGTACAAATATCAGTAAGTTCAATATTTCTCTCCTATGATGTTTGAAATATTCCCGGATGATAAAATCATTTGCTTGGAAAATTTTCAACGGATCCACAAGTTAATTCACACAATAAATTGTTTAAAATAATTGATGTGTGTCGTAGCCACAAAAAATTAATGAATATTTTTTCACTTAATTAATAAGTAATATTGTACAGTTAATTCGTTTCCACGAGGATCAAGAGGTTTTAGTTGTCTTATAGTGTCACAAAGGGGGAGATTTTTTTTAGATTTTAAAAGCAAAATAAAGTAAATAAAGCGATTAAAAGTTTAAGTTGACATCAATAAGAGAGATAAGATCAAGGAATCGTTCTTCATTACAAAACAATGATTTAAATTATGTTCTTTTCCACTTGTTATTAGTCATAGATTACTACCAATCGTAGGTAAAGTATCTAGATCAGTTCCCACCCCTAAATTTCTTGTCTCACCATATACGTAAGTTCTCGCCTACCATATTCTATTTATCTAAACCATCTAGTATTAGATCACTCAAGATGTAATTTAGTCAAACACATTATGATTTATGAATTTATTAGATTGATACTAGTAGTTAGACTCTTAGATCAAGGTCTACTTTCTAGCGTTGTTTTCACACACAATTGCTCCACAGAATCCCTATGCAAGGTCTCGTGTTTTTTACTCATACAAAGAGTCAAGAAAAGATTACTTATCCTCCAATTTTTACTAGCTTTAGATTAACTAACAAACCAATTTAGTTGCGCACCTAAACGACTTATCAATCAAGCATAAACATTAATATTAGTGAAAACAAACGATAAACATATGAAAAACTTCAAGATATAATTGAAAACAATAACTTAAATCACGTCAATAACTAGGAATTCATCCTCAATCAATAAGAAAATTAGCTACTCATAGTTTGGAGTTTACACAATAATAATATAAAAATAATTGAAAGCAAGAAGAAAAACTTATTGAAAAGATGTTGGTTGCTCCTTCCTCCAATCCTTGTGAGTTGAACTCCTCCCTTAAGTTGATGTGTGTAAAATTTGTAAAGAACCTCTCTATTTATAGTCTTCACTTTGCTTGTAATCCACCTAGGAATAGAATCCTTGTCCCATAATAGCTCCACTTTTCAAGTTCTTGTCAACTTCCAAATATAAGTCAAAATCTTCAAGTCTTCATCCAGATTCAAGTACAATTCAAATTCTAGCAAGCCCATGAGAAAATACGCATACAAAAATCTTTGTAATTTTTAGTCGCCGGAATCCGGTTAGAAAGTTGCCTGAAATGTCACTACCGGTCAACTGGGTCAAATTAATAGTTGCCGTCAAAGTAAATAGTCAATGGGGAGTTCTCTAATGGTTAACGGGTCCAGAGTCAAGTCTCGGTCAGCTTGAGTTAGATGTATTGATCAAGGCTGATTCATCTGAGTTGGCTGACTCGAATGGTTAGGGTTTACGGTTTACCTGAATCGCCGAGTCAACTCGGTATACCAGAATTTCAACAGAGTTTCCTATATTTCTGGTCTATTATTCGGTCAATTCCATGACAATATCTTCTTCCTATAATCATTCATTATATCAAACCTAACATACATCTAATTTTAATACTCATTCAACTCAATTATCGCAGTTCAGTTGCAATTCATCTTCCTTGTTCTTGAGCTTTGCTGGTTGTCTCTAACCCATTCCATCATCGGCAAATGGCATCACATGATCAACTTCAATTCTATCCCTATCTCCATTGATCATTGTTCTTGGTCCCAGTTTGTAGTACCAATTCCCTCATACCACCAAGTTACAGCTTCACCTTTTGAATACACCCACCAGGCTTGTGCACTAACAGCAGCAGTACCATCTTCAAATCATACACAGAACAACACCATCTATCAGATTCGTACCTCCTTGCTCTTTTTAGTCAATGTTCTTATATTTCTCAGCTGATGCCCAAATCAACCACAAATCCTTGAATCAACATCATTATTCTCTGATTTTTACATCACCACCAAACCCTAACCAACTCTCAATCGAAACCACCACAATCCATATCTATCATTCTTAATCAACTCCCTCTCTATTCATCTCTTTCAATTTCACATGTATACTTGTAGATGATGTTTAATCTCCATTGTTTAGGTTGAATCTTAAAAAAAAAAAAAAAAACTTTTATAAAAAAAATGGATGTTCAGTGCTCGATTCGGCTATAGAATTACTAGCCGAACATTGTTGGGAAGAACTGTGCGGATGATATTTTTAAAGGCAAACCTAAGTATATGAAAAAAATATTTGAGGTTCGGTTTTTTTTGCTAGGAAAGAAAATTTTCATTAATTAATGCAAGTTTACAGTATTCTGGAGAAAGAAGGGAATATTGGATTCATCCCATTCACCTGTGACTTTCCCAATTCTACTATGTTTAGCAGCTAAATTTGCCACACTATTATGATTTCTCTTAAGGTATTTGAACCTAATAGAATGAATATCCTTTAAAAGAAATAAACAATCATCTGAGACAGAGCAAAAGGTCCAACTAGTTTGGCCTTTGCAATTATTAAGATAAGCCATAACATTTTTGGCATCACTAATTAAGAAAATGTTCTGATTTTTTTTGTTGCTTGAATCCATTTAGCATCCTCAAGAATTTCCATACTCTCAACACCTTCAGAACAAGCATTTGTACCTGAAACTAGTTTGTATCCTTTGAAATTACCTGCATAGTTCATTGCCACACCAGAATTATTAGTATCTTTGTCAAAAGATGCATCACAAAATATAAGTAAACTATCATGAGGAATGGAGTCAAGAAAGTTATCCTCAGTAACAGATACCATGTAAGCATTAAGGATACAAGTGGTAACAAGATAACTGACAGTTTCCTCAGCCATTCTAAGAGTAGTTATGGCAGTCAATTGAGGATTCAAGGACTTGTTATCAAATACTTTGGAGCATCTGTCTTTCCAGATGCACCAGGTAGCAGTAAAAACAATCGAGGATTTATCTTGCAGATTCTTAGTAGACATCCATTTAGATATACAATCCTTAATGCTAATATCTCCATCCAAATCCTGAGAAATAAGATGACTAACAACATGAATGTTGAACCAAACATTCCTATCAAAATCACAATGAAGAATCATATGTTCTAGGGTTTCACTAGCTCCACAGTTACATGATTTTCACATGTTATCATGGTTTCTGTTGTATCTATCTAACTTACTACATGTAGGGAGAATATTTTCAACACACTTCCATAAAAATAACTGAGTTTTAGGTAAGAGTGGGGACTTCCAAAGGTCCTTATGTGTCTCTAGTTCTGGATTAGGGATAGAGTTGTGTTGAAACTCATTAGCTAGAAGTTTATAAACTGATTTAACCATTAGGATGACATTCCTATTATAAGTCCAAATTAGAGTATCACACCTAGTGACTGGGATTCTCATCCTACATATCTTCTGATCACTATTTTTACTAGTGAAGAAATCCTCAACTAAAGCAACATTCCAAGACTTAATTTCATGATTTATGATTTCAAAAACCTTATAGTTAGGATTAGGAAAGTTAAGACACAGAGGCATAGTTGGATTTAATATCCAATTATCAGAAAAATTATTAATAACATAACCATCTCTAAAATCCTAGTAAGCATGTTGTTTTATAATATCCAAACCATGACAAATACCAGACCAGACCCAAGACTGGCTCCAAGGTTTTTTGTAATGAAGAGGATGACAATTTTTGAAATACTTACATTTTAAAATTCTAACCCACAAATCATTGGGAGAATGAATCAAGAGCTAAGCAGTTTTAGCCAAAAATGCTAGGTTCATTTTTCTTAAATTCCTAAATCCTAAGCCTCCCTGTAACTTATGAGCTAGGTTCGGCTTATTCGAACTGCAATTTTTGTTGGCCGAACTCGTACTTCGTAGTTTGGTTTTTCTATAAGTTGCGACTTACAGAGTCATATTCGGCTTACTATGATACAATCGAACCTGGTATTGTAAAAACACAAGTTAAAGGTTCGGCTATAAAATTTCCAATATGAGCCGAACCTTGCCTTGGTAGAACATTTTTATAGGTTCGTCTAGTAATCTAACTTTTTGGACTAGCCGAACATGGATTTTATCCGAAATAAACAAGGTTCCGTTGGAAATAATATATCAAATAATCAGCCGAACTAATATAAACTGGGTTCGTCTGAAAATGATATTTCAATATCAGCCAAACAATTCTTCTGAAACACAAAAAAATGAAGAACACAGATCTGGATTCCAATATGCGGATCTAGAGATAAATCTCCTAACGCTCCACACGACTCATTTTATACTTGTGGTTTTAATTAATGATTTATTAATCATCAATTAATTGAAGGAAAATAAATCAAACCAGTTTGATAATGATTAGATTAGGTTGGGAATGAAAATGATTTTGGATTTTGATTAGTTTAGATTTATGTTTTAAATTTAGGTGAAGGGTATTTAAGTAATTTAAAATAATTAAGGGTAAATTAGTAATCTACCCATTGCTAGGACACCCCTTATAAGCATACCCCTTAGATGGTATCATTATTTAGTATGCCTCAAAAAAAAAAGTGCCTCAAAACAGGTTTCTTAAAGCAAAAAAATTATTGTTATTGGCCTTGTTATCACTTGGAACAGTTAAATTGGTGGATGAACCCTTTGAATCTTTCAAGAATTGGTGGAGTAGTAATATATTTGATGCTTGTTATATGATCCATAAACACCCTTGTAATCGTGCCTATTTTAACAGGGTGGTAGTCAAATGAGATTTCTATAGACTTTCATAAATTTTTAATTTGAGTGACTCCTAGAGATTCTCTGAAAATCTAGAGATATATAGTGATTCTCAGAGAGTATTTTAGAGAGTCTTTATGACTTGTAGAGACAAAAAAACGATATTTGTAAAGAGTCTTTGTGATTTATAAAGACAAAAAAATGTATGTTATCTAACTAAAAAATTAAAACAACTACCGATTTTTTTTGTTATGCATGTTATAATGTTAATAGAAGTACCTTAAATACCTAGTTAGATATTTTTCGTCGTCAGAATAAATCTTACTGTTTTCCTATGCCCAAGTTTTCAGTCATACCACATATTTTTATTTGCTATGTTATCTCATTATTGGTCAACATCTTTTCATTATTTTATTGGAGGAGATGTCCTTTGAAGTGACAAGAGAAATATCAGTCGGTATACACGAGGGAAACAAAGAAAAGAGAGAAGATGTCCAATATATTCAGATGAGTTCGGTTGTATTACTGCACAAATGCTCGTCCCTTCGTTATCAGTTCAAAAAAATAAAAAATAAAAAATAGGTCATACTCTCAAAAACAAATATTCCCTAAATTTCCAAGTCTCCCAAAATATCACCTCTTGAGGATAGATTTATACCATGCCTATTTTCATAAAAAAGTCTCCCCAAATCTCTTAAATTTACAAATCAGGGACTTTTAATTCTCTCTCGAATAACAAGGGTGTTAGAGTGACTCTTACTAAATCCTAATCCAATAACATGGAGTTCTAGAAACGACTTAAAAAAAGTCTCTAACCAATAACAAAAGACATTAGGAGACTTTCCAGAATTCTCTATGGAATAACAATAGATTTGGAAACTCTCTGAAAGTCATTTGAAATCTCAATTGACTACCTCTCTGTAAATGTAATTACTATATAGTCCTAGAAAAAATATAATTGAGTTAGTTTGGTCTTGTTGACCTAGTCAACGATCCATTTGGTCATTTTCTTAAATATATATTATTGTTTGGTCCTTAATATTACTGTTTGGTCCTAGGGTGGACAATACACACGCGGGTTGACGTCATTAATGATGTCACAGTCTTTTAATAGTGGTAGAAAGACCTTTTTTTTTCTCTTGATAAAAATAAATAAATAAAAACTTTAAACTGAAATATCTTTTGAACCACATGTCCAAAAATGATAAAATTTATATCTTCGTAAAGCCCTCGACGAGAGCTTTGCAACCAGTGCCATTGTTGCTATATTTCAGAGCTTTTAATTTTTACCATATCCTTTAGCTCAGAATGAACTATATTTCGGAGCTTTCCAACCAGTACCATTGTTGCTATAAAATGAACTATTATACGAGTTCATTCTACAAAATTAACTATCGTACTAACTAGTTCATTCTAAAATGTGAACTCTTAGGATTAAATAACATACGAGTTCATTCCACAAAATGAACTACCATACGACTTCATTCTACAAAAGAACTACCATACGACTTCATGCTACAAAAAGAACTACTATTACGAGTTCATTCTACCATATGAAATACCATTAAGATTTCATTCTACAATATGAACACCAATCAAGGGTTCATTCTACAATATGAACTACCATTTACGAGTTCATTTTATAATATGAATTACCATAATGAATAACTATTATGAGTTCATTCTACAATATGAACTACCATACTTAATTATCATTACGAGTTCATTTTACAACATCAATTATCAATCCTACAATATGAACAATCATTATGAGTTCATTCGAAAATAAGAACATCTATCACTAGTTCATTTTACAATATGAACCATAATAATGAATTACCATTGCGACTTCATTCTTCAAAATGAGCTATTATTATGAGTTTATTCTACAAAATAAATTGCTAGTATATACGAGTTCATTCTATGAAATGAAAGGCTAAAACTAGAATGAACTACCATGTTCTAAAATAGTGTTCATTCTCGTATATGAATTACCATTATACCGAAAAAAAATAAAAATTCTGAAACATAGTATAATGAGTACTCGTTCTGTAGATCTCGTCAAGACCTTTCTGAATATATAAAATTTATTAATTTTCGACTTATATTTTGAGAAATATTCAAGTTTTAAGGGTTTTTTTTAATCTATCCCCCTAGCAAGGAATCTCCCAAATCTCCGTATATTCGCTAACCATTTTTTCGTTCACCACATCTGATTTCCACGCCCGCACATTTAATCTCAGCCGTTAAACCCAATTTTGTTCGATGTCCGCTGATAGGTGTTTAAAAACACATCTCTAAGTATCGATTGGTTATGCTTTCTTAGCTAGTTTTCTTGTGAAATTGTATTATTATCTTTTTTTTTATATTTTATGGGAATTTTGGAGCTTATTCCCGAAAAAAACAAGAAATCGTCCAAAAGGCCACAAAAAAAGCAGAATTGCCACTGCATGGAATCTACTAGGGTAGTCGCGTAGGCATATCGGACGCTAGAAGCTCGTGTCAACTAATGCACTGATTCAAAGAACCAAAGACGTTGGTAGTGGTACCTGAACTAACATGGAGGGCATATACAGGCACTGACCATATGAAATTTATGTACATGGGCTTAACATTAGCCATGGAGAATATAGGCCTGTATTTGTTAGAGGATTTGGAAACAGAGGTGGTGCACGTGTGTGCTAATGAAGAGATAAAGGAAATGACAAGCTGAGAAGCAGAACCAAGTATGTCGTTGTTCGCTGCAGCCGTCGACCAAATATGTAGGGTAATTTGCCGGTGTTTTGACCATGGTTCTCGTGACAGTTAACCGAGGATGGAATGCTCGAGTCAAAGCCAACAAGGAGGAGTAGTGTCTCGAGTTTGGAGTTGATTTTGCCAAGTTCTGATGAATATACATAAGAAGATAATGGTGTGCTGTTGACAATGAAAATTGGAGATGAACGGAAGAGATTACAGGTGTTTGTGAAAGATTAGAACAATGGGTTTGT
Organism: Papaver bracteatum; assembly: GCA_023529315.1. NCBI lineage: Eukaryota > Viridiplantae > Streptophyta > Magnoliopsida > Ranunculales > Papaveraceae > Papaver > Papaver bracteatum. The sequence continues at coordinate 538,337 of JAJJWX010000501.1, read as the reverse complement.
GTTGATTTGAATTTGCAGGAAATGAGGAGCTTCATAAGATGATTTCATTGATGCAGAATACCATCAGGTTGTTGTGCATACTACCTGTTCGACAGAAAAGCTGAACTAGCATATTCGTGTGGGTACTGTATGGTGTTGGTTTGAAGAGGTGGAGTTGGAGGTAAGACAGTAATGATGAAGATGGCAATGATGGTGGTTGATCGGTCATTGATGGCAGGGAGGAATATAAGGAAGAGCTTGGCTTTGATGGTGCTGCTATTCGTGGTTTGAAGGATAGGGAAGTTGGTTGCTGTGACATGCCATTGATCGTTAAGAAGGTTGTTTCTCATGGTAGCGAGTGAGTTCGAGGTGTGAACAGAACATGACAGTGAAACAGGGAATGATCGGGTTCTCTGTGATATTGGTGATGGCACGCGATAAGAAGATTATGATGTTGATCATTGATCATCGATAGAAGAGAAGGATGCTGATGCCATTGATATCTCGTTGGTGCTGGAATGTACTGGAGCAGAGATTAAGGTTGATGGAAGCTGATGGATATTGAACTCGAGGAAATCAGGGTATGCTAGTGATTGCAGAGAGGGCCTGCTGTGGAAGATGAGTTTGGTCGAGAAACAATGGTCTTGTTTCGGGTTTTAGTCGATAGCCATGATAGCAATGTCAGTCAGGTGATGATATATAGTTTGATATGAAGATGGTTTGTGGCAGTGTTGATCGATAATGATACATGGCAGTGGATGGGCGTTGCCGTGGTTGATAGAGAAGAACTCAAGCTTGAGATGAACAATGGAGCAGAGTTGTAGGTACTGCCATTGGCAATGACGTAAATAAGAAAGAGATGGCCTGAACAATGGTTTGCTGCCAGAGATTAATGACGCTGAGGGAGTTCGAGCTGGTGATGTCAGAGATGGAGAAGATGCATGTGATCGATGGTAGAGTTCACTGTGGTTGAGATGATCCGTAATAGATGCTAGCAGTGATGGAGAAACTCAATGGGTGATGATCATTGTTAACCGTTGGACGTTAGCTGGACTGATGGGGGAAGGAGTCATGGAGCTTTGGTTTCGTGATGGCTATGAACGCTGATATTAGACGTATACAGTGAACGTGACAAGGGTTACACTGTCAGTTCCACAGGACTAACAGCTAGGATACAAAATGGGCTGGATTTTGAGTGCGAGCCCAATAGGCTATTTATCCAATATATAAGGGTGCGACTAGTTCAAATTTTAGAAGGAGTTTGCAACCTACTACGACCGGGTGTGATGTACGGGACACAATTCTTAAGGAGGTGCACTTTCCTATCTTAGCTAGGTTTCCTAGTTTTCTTCAAGAAGAGGTTAGAAAACTCTATATATAGGGAAGCTTAGACACAATTTGAGATATCTTGTACTCACCGTTTTTCTCCCCCTTAGGGGGGGGAGAACTATCTTTATTTCGAGTTCTAAAGTTAATCATTGTGTGGATTGTTTTTACTATATCGAAGGTTTATGATTGATTCTTAGATTGGTTTGGGTGCACAACTAGATTAGTCTATTAATCATTTTAATGCTATTTGAGATTTGAGCGATCCGTAATTGTCGTTTATCTCCTACACAAGTAGAAATCGCAAGACCTTGCGGAGGGATTCTGTGGAGCAATTGCGAGTGAAGACAACACCAGTAAGTGAACCGAGCGTACAGAGTTTAACTGCTGGGATCAAAAATAAATTCAAAAACCCTAAAACATTCGGTTGAGTTACGCCTTGTAAGCGTACCTCAGGGCGGCTCAGTTGAATAAAATCTGGTAGTCGAGCGCTTCCGTATCCGGTGATACAAGGAATTTTGGGGATAGCTAAGCGTACATGCTATTCTACGGTTGGTGACAATTGATTCTAACAAGAGATAAACGGGTACAATGTTGAATTAACGGTTAGTAACGGCGAAGGATTTCTTCATCATCTTTATCTTATTATCCTTTTTATCCTTCTTTTATATTCTCGCTAATGTAGATAACATATCAATTGCATTACTCCTCGTGGGAACGATCCTTACTACCGCTTTATTACTTGTTAATTAGTGGGAAACATCTTATTATTTTGTTGAGTAAACGACGCTCATCATCCGCTCATTTAATCTTGCCCGTTAAAGATATCAACTTCATCTGTTAGATTCTCTCAGTTTATTTTAACAACAACGGAAATTCTTCTCTCTGAGATCAGACAAGAGGGAGACGAATTGAAATCTAGGTTTTGTTTTGGGAAATAGTTGACTGAAAAATCCAGAAGATTGGAAAGAAAAAAAAGGAGGAAGAAAGAGGAAAGTGAAAAGAACAGATAAAGGAGAGGAACTGAATCCTAAATTCCCAAATTCTACTTACAATAGAAATCAATCAAGTGCAATAAGATATGTTGTTGATGCCGTACTCTCAGATTTTTGCTTCTCTTATGGATTACATCATACTATAAGTATAACCCTTTCTTTTTCTCTCTTCAGAATTCCATTAATCTACTAGGGATTCGTTAAAGACATATTGTTTGCACCTAAAATTACTTTTAGGCGTAAACACGTTGATTTGATAATGATTATTGAGGATTAGGGTAAAATTAGATTAAATAGAAATTGAGAAGAACAAAGAAGACAAAGAATTTTACGTGGTTCGGCATTGTGCCTACAACCACGGGTGAATCTCCCTAAGGAGAATAATTTTTATTGATTGGACGATTACAAAATAATTTCTCTACCTTCTATTCGGATTCCTCCCCCTCTTAGGGTTAAGACCCCTTGTATTTATACAATTGTGTTAACTTGTAACCCTAATAATCTGGGGTTCTAGAACTTTCTTTACGGGCCTCAGAGATGGACCGGCAGAAACAGATTGTCGAAAACGGGTTGTCCGGTGTGGGCCGCAAATGTTCTTGCTATAAGGCTAGTCTTGACTGGTCTCGACCCCCAAAATATTATGGTACAAACATCGCCCCCTCTTAACCCATAATTTATTGTGGGATTAAGATAATCGTACTTTGAGCTGCATTTGCCGAAGTGTCGTGCGAATCGCCCCCAAGCACACTCCACAGCTGTTGAAATATTATATGGCTCCTTCTAGAAATTTTGAAATTATGTGGCTCCTTCTAGAAATTTTGAAACAAATTCCAGAGCACAGTATCATACACCTTATTTTCGCCCCCATTAGCATTAGCGCTTTCGGGATTAATTGGTGAATAGTCATCCACTGTACTGGTCATTTGTTTGGCTGAGATAGTAATCTTTTACTGATGTGTTGCCGCATATCCATCTAGCGTATGACTTATATCCTTGGGCTTGTTGGGCCTGTCCAACTTCCGTTGTTTATTTTCATTTTTTAGCTTTGCTAACATTAAATGAATCTCCAAGGGTAATCTTGTCTCTCATTCCATATCTTCAACTTCATAATTGCAGACCTGCTTCCTCGAACGAAACATTCTCTTTTTGTCTTCCATCTTCTCATTTCTTATCTACTCCAGTGTGTGACCTCTCAAAAGAAATTGTTGGAAAGGAGTATAATTCATCTGAGATCATTGCTGCCCCAAATACCTTTCGCATAATTCCTTCACCGATCGTCACAGGTACCTCTTCTTTTATGACTTGAAATTCCTAATTGAATTTTTTTTTTCTCTTATGAATTGAGCGTCAAATCCCTAATTGAACTTGCTGTTCGGGGAATTCGAAAAAATTCCCACTTTTGATTTAAACTTCGTATTGTTGTGGATGCAATAATCATGTAGCATATGGTTGATTTCAACTGCTGATTTTCCTTACCTTATCGATTAGTGTTTCCATGATGACCGACGACCTATCCCCGTCTTCAGAAGATGATACACTTGACAGTCTCCCACGAAGATGGGCTTCTAAAGGAGTTATGCCAACTTGTCCCGTTGCCGGCTCCTTTAAATTCTTAAGGACCGATGAAATCAGCTTCAAGATCGAAGAAATTAGAAATCGATTCAATATCCCAGGTTCAGTTGATATAACTCTTCACAATGGTTTGCAACATCCGGTGGAGAGCGATGAGGTGGCAGCAAGCTTCTATCAGCTAGAATATGGTTTGCTAATGCCCATTGATGCAGAAATATGTGAGATTCTTATGGGCTGGGGAATCTCCTTACAACAATTGCATCCACCTATCATCATATCTATTAGGCGTCTACTAATTATTGCCCGTGTGTTCTGCCGTCGCCTCCTACCAAGCGATGTTCATCGAATCATTTCTCCTACGCCTCGTGTTTGGGACAAGGGAGCTGGGATATGCTTCATATGCACCTGGATTGATAATGAACGTCGGCTACATGACTTTCCGGGCAGTTACAAACATTGGGAGTTCCCGTGCTTCAAGTTCCGCAACTGGCAGACAGGACATCAACTTGGAATTCCTTATAAACGGACTTCTTCGTCTTGTAAGTTTGTGTTTTACTTAGCAATTGCTAATCCCAATTTGTTGTGAGTTGCTCAAATTTTTAACTTTTCAAATAATGGGCAGTGAACCAGACGCGGAAATCTGGTCGTGTGCCACCTGACTTCGAGAGCGACGAGCGAATCCGGAAACTCTTTGACCTGCCAGATGATTTATTCAATGTTTCATATCCTGACTCCATTGTTCAGCTGATCTATAACAGGGAAAAAACCTTGGGTCATATATCTGCAGCCATTCCAGCCGTTCCCGTCACTCAATATCCTGCTCCTCCCAGCTCAGGACAGACTTCCCAAGAACGAGCCAACTCTAAGAAACGCCATTCTTCATTTTCATCATCTTCTGGCTTTCTAAGAATTCCTAGAAAGCGTCATTGTCCAACGGTGGGTAGAAATGAAGCTCAGATTTCGACCCCTTGAACAAATGGTGAAAGGGGGTTTAGGAGACTTTGAAAGACTCATCAGGATTACCGTGCTCGCCGTGTAAACAGAGATGCAGAACCCCTGATCAGAAATGTTACTCATATCCCTGATGCCATGTCAGAGAAGGTATGTGTAGTTGCTCGCCGCTGCCAACGTTTGTTTCGCAAAAATTACAATTTCGCAGAAGAAAGCGTATGTGCTTCGAGTGGTGCATTTGTCACTGGACTTGCTGAAAATAGAGAGAGCACGGATTCTAGTTCTAGTAATAATGATCCCGGATTTGAAAATGAAAGTTCTGAAGGCATTTCGTCAGGTGGTCCTCCTAGCCCTTTCCCCAACTTGAATGCAGCTCATGCCCCCTTAGGGAGAGAAGCCATGAGAGGAAATGACTTATCCAACACCGTTTTTATTGACGATAGCTCTCCTAGTGACGACAATATATCGGCTGCCCGTAATGATTTTCTGTCACCAGGTACGCGCACTTCTTCTAGCACTTTTCTCCATTAATTATAGATTGCTTTCTAAAATGAAGGAACGAAGTCCACCTTACTGAGTTAACCTTCTCTCACATGTGATTCAGGTCGCAAGGAGCCAACTTGCAATAATGGAGAAAAAGTTATCCAATCAACCTTTCCAATTGGATCTTCATTCAATTCACATGTACTTTCTGACCACGGTCTGCTGGGTAGTGGGTCAACCGACCCAATATTGGCTAATGAGAGTGCCAGAGTGTGTCGACCTCCTTCAATCCGAATACCTGATGTTGACGATGGAATGGTGTGTCAGCCTCCTTCAATTTCAGTACCTGATGTTGACGGTGAAATGATAAGTCAACCTCATTCAATCCCGGCACCTGATGTTGACGATGGAAACTGTCTGTCTTCTTCTCGAACTCCTGCCCTACCAGTAAAAAGCCCGACTATGAATCTTTGCAGAATGCCGTGACAAAATATTATACTCAGGTAAGGTCAAATTGATGCTTGTGTATTCTGTTAGATAGTATTAATGCCACAAGGAGACGTGTTAATAAATAGGCACTGGAATCCTTATAGTTTATGAACTCTGTAAATCAACTAAAAGAGGCTCATCATCAACGATCGTTGGCGTGTGGTGTTGATGCCGATGCGAGGAAAGAAATCATGCGGTTGGAGAGTAAAAATGCTGAGTTGTCTGCCGCTATAAAGGTGCTGACCGAAGAGTTGGCTGGAACGCATCAGGAATTAGCTAACTCCAAATCCCGTGAATTGCAGCTGCAATTATACTTGGAAGAAACTGGATATGTACTTCCAGATTCATGGGAGTACTGACTCGTTCCCGGTTTCAAAATTCGGTAGGGGCGCTCTAACCTCTGCTTATTCACCCTTTGCAGCAATTTTCTTTTTCGTCAAGCTGCGTCTTTTTGAACTCACCAGCAGAGTTCCGTACGGGGTATCTCATAGTGTTTTTGGTGCGAACACTCTTTTGTATATTAGGTGAAGATAGTGTGACAGAGTACGCGATCCCATTTTTTGCATAAGAACATTCTAATATTCTAATATGACGAAACTGACAGCTTTCCTTGTAAAAATTTGACTGTCTTTCTGTGGAAGAACGAGACTTGTAGTAGTTGTATACACTCCTGCATGCATAAAATAAGTTATCGCTTGTAGTAGTTTAGTAGTAGTGTAGTCGCCCCCACTAGCATGTACAAGTTAATTCGAATATAAGTACTTGTTTATGCTAGTAATTTCTCCATCCTATCACGTTGCTGGTTCTTGAGTCCGTTTGATAGTTACCAACGATCTTGCTTGTATAAAGACTTCAAGTGTGAAGTAAGCTCTTTATAGTCAAATGATGAACATAGAAGGAAAATCAGACTGCATATTGTTATTTTGGAAAAGGGACTTTGTAACCACAAACACTTTCTGGACGTGTTGGCGCTGCAATACTCATACAATGGCATAAAACGTGCTAGTGTTGCCAAGTTGCCAATGAACTAATAAGAATGATACGAAGGAAAATGACCTGAATGTTCACAGACTCTTGTATATCTTCATGAGATACCCATTTTTCTTATAATTTACGAACTAGCTTGATGCTCTTGATGTCTTGGAAAATTGGTTGTTTTAGAGAGAAACCCATTTTTCCTTTTAATAGACATATTTTGATGGTCGAGCCTATAGGAGCGTCTGACCATATAGCATAGTTGGCCGTCATTATTAACTTCAAGATACTCCCTGGACGACCCCTTGAAAGTGCAATTTATGAGATACGTGAGTAAGCTCGGAATGTTGTGCTATAACGGATTGCTGCCCAACCCGCCCCTGAACATGTGGTTCAGAGTGTTATGCAGCTCGCCCCCGAGTTATTTCTTACTTGCGCCAAGGTGTTGCGTACCGCGCCCCCAGGCGACTGCTGTCGTTGGAGTGATAGTAACTCGCCCCCAGCAAATTTTATGCCGCTAAATGCTCGCGCAAGGGTGCACCTCCTTGCTATATCTCGCTCGCGCATGAATTGAGAATTTGAATTTTCTACTACCTTGAATTCGCGGGGTGGGGGTGCAATCCCCCTATTCAAGATTCGCGCAGAATTATAAGAGATCGAGTAGGACGAGGGTCGCTACATCTCTTATATGTATGGGAAATTTTTTCTACTGCTGGAACTCGCGTAGGACTCAAGTCATCGCTACTGTTCTCCGCTCGCATAGAAGTGTTTTAACCCTACTGCTAGAACTCGCGTAGGACCCGAACCGTCGCTACTGTTCTTTGAGTAGTAAATTTTTGCTGAAATCCCAGTGTTCTTTATGAGAGATTAAAGTTATAACTTTCATGTGCAAGTGGTGGTAGAACTGTAGCTATGCCAGGCCGATGACCAATGTGACTGTCCTCGGAATGATTCTCTCTAAGCGATGACCTTGGATACGGCGTGCTCACGTCCTCGAGATCGGTTGTGATAATGGAACTATGCTCTCCTGCATGCATTTTTATAAGACATGAAGCTTAGAGGCCTTTGAATGCCAAAACCAAAAATCAAGTGTGGATTGGATCGACCAATGCTATGGACGCAGGTTGGATTGTTGAGCTGCTAATGACTGTAGTAAAACGTTTCCATATCTCCACTGCTAGTCATGATAGTGAACTGTCTGTATGACACCATAGACGCGATTTTATCTCAGCCATCGTGGTGTTGTAATTTTTGTGCCAGAATATGATACCTTAGCAGGAGAATTATATGACATATATCAAATTGGCGCGAGATCGAATTTCTGACGTGTACCAAGGACCGCTCTCGGTAAAGCTGACCAGAATGATTATCCATTATGCGTTCATACTACCAGGCAAAACTATTAAAAAGAGGCTCCACTATTGTTGCCGTCTACCAGCTACTCAACATAAAACTCCAAGCTCACTGAGAACCAACATCTTCAAAACTGAAATCTTCCTTCTTTGGCAGACTGTTGCTTTAAGTTCGAGAAAGGAGACATATCATCTAACACTCTACGTACTTGGATTAGTATCTAAAATCATTTGTGCTTAACAGATAATTGGAGACTTCGAGAGAGAAGGCTTCCGTGATCATTTTTCATAATAGTATGATACTGTCGATAACTGGTTCCTTGAATTATCGGGATGGAGAGTTGAAGGGGATCTAATTACTTGCTCTCGAACACGACTTGATTGTGCAGTTGTTTATCGAACATAAACAATATGATGGCGCTAGTAGCGATGAAGGTTCAAATTGGAACCTAAGCCAGTAGCTTTTTTGTGCAACTTAATAATCTCCAGTATTTGTTGTACTATAGTCGCCCCATCAATTTTCGCTTCCAATAGCATTTAGAAGTAAATTGGTCCCATATAAGGCAACTTTGCAAAACTGTTGCAACCGAGACGGATATCCTTGGATCTTTGTGTGGCATTTCATAGTGAACCTTCGTTGAGAAACGCTGCGATCTTTATGTCCATAGTGTGACGTCTATAACCTTCACGGCTTGAAGTGGTCACTGCTAAAATGAGGCTGGATTCTATATGACATTATCGATCATGTACGTTGTTGTCGACTGTCATGTCTCATAATCGTATGATTTTGCCAACATCCTCCATAATCTATGTTTCATCATGATCTCTCTGGATATCAGTAAGGATGGAAACGTATGCGTTAATTTAGGAAATTAAATTAAGGATTGAAACGCATGCTTTAATTCAGGAAATTAAATTAAAAATAATTTGGAGAGATTTAGGGAGAGTAACGTATGGCTTATCTCTTCCGCGTGTGTTATGCCAATTGTCGGTAGTTGAATGCTTCCACAGCCTATTGCTATGTTGATCTCGTTTACGAACGCCAGTAGGTTTTTTGCATCCTAAAACAATGTGATTTCCACCAATATTAATCGAACAATGTAAGTGGCAACACCCTGACTCCGAAGGCGTTCAGAGTTTCCTCCCTGGATCCGTTGATGATTACCACAATATGCAATCGTATGATCCAGTTTGCATCAATGCAAGATGTCTATGTTTGGTCACAAACTTGGGGAGTCTTTAGATCTTGGTGTCTATGTTTGGTCACAAACTTGGGGAGTCTTTAGATCTTGGACAGCCAGGCAATCCTTCTCCGTACGATCAGAAAATCCAACGATGTAATTAGGATCGTCAATAGATTTTTTTCACGAACTGTATTCTCCCAGACGACGATTCATTGGGAACAATACATGCTAATAACTGAGTGAACTCATCTTGACCACGTCTAACTCGAACATGAATGGAGGTTTCGTTTTTCTTGTAGGATTCAATACCATATTTGATTTTGTTTCTGGCGAATTACTTCATGTTGATGATGCTGATAATCGATCCATAACCATACGAATTGTATTCGACTAGATCTACTACCGACGGTACTCGAGATTTTTCTTGAGCTAGCACAGCTGATGTGCTGAGTATGCTATTTGAAGAACACGAACATCTATTTATTTTTATTTTCGAACACAACTTATGTACGGGAAAACAGGTTTCTTTACTCGAATTCCCCTTAGTCGGCGCCAATGTTTGCACCTAAAATTACTTTTAGTCGTAAACACGTTGATTTGATAATGATTATTGAGGATTAGGTTAAATAGAAATTGAGAAGAACAAAGAAGACAAAGAATTTTACGTGGTTCGGCATTGTTCCTATTTCCACGGGTGAATCTCCCTAAGGAGAATAATTTTTATTGATTGGACGATTACAAAATAATTTATATACCTTCTATTCGAATTCCTCCCCCTCTTAGGGTTAAGACCCCTTGTATTTATACAATTGTGTTAACTTGTAACCCTAATAATATGGGTGTTCAAGAACTTTCTTTATGGGCCTCAGAGATGGACCGGCAGAAACAGATTGTCGGAAACGGGTTGTCCGGTGTGGGTCGCAAATGTTCTTGCTATAAGGCTAGTCTTGACTGGTCTCGACCCCCAAAATATTATGGTACAAACACACGTTTTACTGATTTTCTCTTCACAAGACATATTTGCTTCGATGTAAAAATTAACCGATAAATAAACCGTGTTGTTCAAGATCAACAACAAAGTATGCTTATTTTGTTTATGTTTTTACAATTTTATTCTTTACAGTGTGAATTATTAGTTCACAACTTCTAAATGATTTCAGGGGTATTAGTTTTAGTGTTTATTAGTTAAGCATCTGCAATGTAGTATGTAAAATTCTGTTGTGTACCAAATTCAAGTTTAATGTTACATCAATGTAACTAGGAAGCACTCATAAGTAAGAAATATTCAATTTAAGAGAGCTTATGTCTCTTGGGACTTATTGGGTACAAACCAAGCTGAGACTGGAGTAGTGTAATGAGATGAAAGAAGAAACAACAACATAAACTTACCAGTCAAAAACGACCACAGAATGAAGATTGAGTTCTTATGTACATCTTTTAACTATTTGACTATGGATTTTGAGAATTTAGGGTGTTATGCCTCTCAATGTAATTTATGTTGGTCGTTCCTTAGGTATGCAAGATTGCATTTGTAATGCCGTTTTGGCACAATATCCACGATACAAATGAATGCTTAACAAATAAAGGTGATAGTCAACAAACAACGGTAAATAGAGAAAGATCATACAGTATTAATATTGTGACAAACATTCAAGTAATTTACTCTTCGACCGAAAATCAAGTCAGTGCTCCACAAATATAATTTCAAGGTTTAAAAGTCTTGTTTGTGCTTTGTTTGTAATACTCACATGATCCAAACTTTGAGTTTTTTGTGCATAAATTGAATGTTTCATTGTGTGATGTTTTTGGATTTTGCTGACTTGAGTACTAACACTTGCATTGTTATCTAAATTGTTTTTTTATGCAAGTTCAACAAGATTCTTACCATTGGAGGTACTGCTGCTTATAACCGAGGTTGATATGTTAACTCGAAGACTCCATCTTATCGAGTTTCATCTCAAGAATACAGTATTGTCAAGTTTCAATCGCAAAGTTGCAGTAGTTGATCTTGAAGACTAGACACTACGAAGTTATTTGGTTAGTAAGAGAATTGTGGAACACCCAGCATTTGCCAACATGCAACACACGTGTATTCAACTTGTTAATGTTAAGAAGGGAGAGAAATTAGTAGATAAAAAATAAAGAAGAGAGAAAAAAAAAACTATCAATATATCACGTGAGGAAGAGACAAAATAAGATAGGATACTTTAGATAGGGGTACTTTAGATACTTTCTATAAAATATGAACAAATAGAACTCCCCTTTTTTTGGTGGACCAAGCTAACTTGGGACCACATAAAATGGGACTAAATAATTTCCCATTTTAAATTGGATTTATCAATGTAATTGGAATTTTATGAAAGAAAAAAATTTGAACTGGAAAAAAAAAGTTTACCAGACCGTGTTAGGGTTAGCATACCAGAAAATGTCTTGCATCAAACATCAACATGTAGTTTTTTCTTTCCTGACATTTTCTTTTTAACACAGTGTTACTCATTACTTGAATTTGCCATGGATGGTAATTTGAAATGTAGGGTTTTGCCAAATTTCTGACCTCCTTTAGATTTCAGTTGTGGAGATGGTAGAATCTTGCTTGGTTGGTATATAAAATTTAGTACCTCTCATAGAATCACCATTGATGTTCCTGAACACATTCTCCAGGCCAATACGACTTGTAACTCTTGCACCGTTGATTTGATAACACTTTTTGCAAAGCCATCCACAAGCAAACTCTTTTTTGTTTTGTTTTTAGTGGCTATCAGTATCTGACCAACAACTTCAAAGGTTATTCATGCAGTTGAACATGTTACCTTTCATTGTCTGACTTTGTTCTGTAATATGTTCGAGAACTAATATCTTTGTTCTTGATGAGAAAGTGGTTATGTCTACTGTTTTCAAACAGTAACTTGTTTCGAGCATTCCATATCTCTCTTAGAAAACACAAAAGCAAGCTAATTTCGATAGACCCTTTGAGAACCATCTCTAGGAATCCTATAGAGCTGATACATCCAGTCCCAAATCGAATAAGCGGAATTACATTACCACATTTAAGTGATTAAGATTATCCAAATTGGAAAATTGCATTTGCAGAATCGGCATGGAGAATTTCGTCTTGCTTATGTTGTAATTTTTTTTGTTCATGTTATTGCTGCTAATCTTTTTGATCAACTGTCTTTTTATGTCCTTTTTACCATATATTAAATGTTTTTGTTGATCGAGCAAAAATAAAAAGAGGGCCAAGTATCTGTTTACAAACTGACAGAAGAGTGGTATCTAATATGCTTGATTTTCATTGTAGCTAATAGATCTGTGTGGCTAAATCTGCTTAGATTCTAATGCCACAACTTACAGCAGTGGTTTCCTTGATCTTGTAAAATACACAAAATGTCTGTGTATGAATAGATCACATGAAGTTATGTCTGCTTTTGATTATGAATTGAAGAGAAACCATGGACACTTTGTACAGAAACAAACCATTTAAGTTGAGTATCCATATCTGAATTTTCTAGGGAAAGCCTGCATCTGGACATATAATGCTGCATCTGTTGAAAACCTTGGGTTTCAGTATCAGACTTTTTTTTACCCAAAACCGTTCACAGAAATGATAGGACATTTCTATGAAGTGTGTGCTGACGATTGCGCAGAACCGTCATATGATTGAGTTGTTCAGTAAAATTGTTGGGCATAACATAAGCTTTTAGTTTGAATTTCTTGTAATCTTCTCATTCTTTGTTGAATATTCGGTTTGTTAGGATTCTTACCTGAACACTTCCGATCTTTAGGGTAAGCGAATAATAACCAATACACCAAGAGAGACGATGAACACTTAATCAATCACACAAGATACAGATTTACGTGGAAAACCCCAAATCGGGTAAAAATCATGGACAAGAACACAATTTATTCAATTAACCTCAAGGATGATTACAAAGAAGACTCTCACATTCTCTTACATCTCTCACCTTTTTCCTAGAATAAGAAATTCACAAAGAGACCGAAAACTATCTTTAGTTTTCCCACTCTTAAGAAGAACTTTTCTCGACTGTGTATTAAACACTCCTAAGGTCCCTTATTTATAGTAGACACCTCTTGTTCTCTAAGTAACTTGTTTCCTAATCTGATTTGGGAAACCATCCTCAACTAGGAATGTCTAACCTAATTAGGTAATACATCCTCAATTAATAAATCCATACTAAAACAGGAAGTCACCATAAATAGAACTTCTACAATTGCTAAATATAAACAACTTCTAACAATTCTCCACCTTGACTAGATTTGTAACATTCACAGAATTCTTTTTGCTTCTTCAACTAACTGATTTCTATTGTGTTCTTGTCCACCAGCCCTTACGGGCCATTGATCATCAACGATGATGAACAACACAGTCCAAATTATCCTTGGACTTGCCAATCTTTGGAACCCACTTCTTGACCATACGAGCCTTTGGAACTCCACCCAACGCCAAATTTACATGGGACTTTACATTCCCAAAAGTTGACTTGGATCCATCCTTAGCTCCACGTAACCCTGACTGCCTCAATGTATACAAGCCGCTGCTACGAGTTATTTTCATGATTATAGTAGATCCTTGATTAACCTTTATTACTCCACCATAACATGAATACTTATAACCCGCAAAATCTAATTGGGAAATACTTATTAGATTCCACTTTAACTCCGGCACGTGTTTTACTCCTTGGATTGTTCGAAACTTACCATCAAACATCCTCATGCGAATATCACCGACTCCCTTAACCGATAGTTCTGAGCCATCGCTAGTAAACACTTTACCACTACACCCTACATACTTATCGAGATATGCTGGTGTGAACACATATGTGTCTTGGTACCGCTATCCATAATCCAACTCTTCTCTTGATTTAAATTAGTAGCAACCAAAAGAGAGTAATCAATACACCAAGAGAGACGGTAAACACTTACTACTCTTCATCTCGTTTTCTTCAGACAAAAGAGCACTAGTAACTCCAGCTAGAATCAAAGCATCTTTTCCATGTGTTTATAAGTATGTCACCATGTGTTTATAATATGGTGGAAGTGACAAGATGAGATGAAGTGCTTTATCCTCATCATTAAAAATTACTTCTAACGCTTCTAGTTTAGAAATAATTGAATTTAAAACGTTTAGATGATTAGCAATAGACGTACCTTCAGCCATCTTCAATGTATGAAATTGTTATTTCAAGTACAATCTACTCGAAGGAGTGTTTGTCATATACAACTCTTCAAGTTTACTCCACATCTCCTTTGTTGTAGTAATCTTTGAAACATTAGCCAAAACATTATTTGCTAATAACAAACGTATCTGACTCGCAGCTCTTAAATCAACATCTTCCCATTCTTCAGGCTTGAAACCACTTTCCACTTCTCCTTTCAATGCATTGACTAACCCAGATTGAATCAAAACATATTTAACTTGAATTTCCACAACAAAGTTAATAGAACCATCGAACCTCTCAACCTCAAACCGTGTATTCAAAGCAGAAATCTTTGTTGCCATCTTGTTTCCATTAAACCCAAGCTCTGATACCAATTTTTATGATTTTTACCTGAACACTTTTGATCTTTAGGGTAAACGAAGAATAACCAATACACCAAGAGAGACGATAAGCACTTAATCAATCACACAAGACACATATTTACGTGTAAAAACCACAGACAAGAGCACAATTTATTCAATTAACCGCAAGGATGATTACAAAAAAGACTCTCACCTTCTCGTACATCTCTCACCTTTTTCCTAGAATAAGAAATTCACAAAGAAACCGAAAACTAGCTTTAGTTTTCCCACTCTTAAGAAGAACTCTTCTCTACTATGTATTAAACACTCCTAAAGTCCCCTATTTATAGTAGACACCTCTTGTTCTCCAAGTAACCTGTTTCCTAATCTGATTTGGGAAACCATCCTCAACTAGGAATGTCTAACCTAATTAGGTAAGACATCCTCAATTAAGAAATCCATACTAAAACAGGAAGTCACCATAAATAGAACTTCTACAATTGCTAAATCTAGACAACTTCTAACACGGTTGCTCCCATTTAAAATGTATTTTTTATGTAAGTCAAATTGCATTAAAGTTATGATGTGTCTCCCTAGGCTAAGTTACGATCAGTAGAGCATTTTCCGTCCAGTAATATTATGAAGCTTGACAAAAATCTACACCCGGAGACACAGTTCTTTTATGCCCCTGTTTACACGTTGCACTAAATTAACAGTTTTTTACCTCAGCTAGGAGAGGGTATGTAGACAACTTACTGTTCATGCACATAGATTAATATCTTAAGTAGTGCCAAATGGATACTCGGATAAATACTGAAGCTTGTGACATCTCCCCCCTCGCTTAATTGAAATCCTTTTTTGGTTCACCAAACAGAAAATAGTTAACTAAATGGATTAGGGACTAAAATGTTAAACAAAATAGCAACTATTTAGTTAAAAAATATATAAATAAGGACTGAAATGTTTAACGGAATAGGGGGTTAAAAATAATAATATATGAAATTGTTTATTTATAAAAATGCCATTTTTATACAAATAAAGATAAATATTTTAAAACTTCGTATCTTCCAAATGGTACGTCTAATTTTTGTGAATTTTATATATTTTGAAAACTCTTTCAATCACCTACGCAACAAGTATAAACAACCATATCAAATTTTTACTTTTAAATATATTTATAGTTCTCCAAAAAATAGCTATAATTTAAAGGTAATTTGAAATAGTTTATGTATTTTTTATGTTGCCTATATAATGATCAAATACTTCACTTGATATACTATAAAATTACTTATGGTGGGTTTGGATGTAGAATTTTAAAGGTGGAATTTATGGGTCCAGGGGATTTGGTAGAATTACGTTTCCCTTTTTATGTTTGGTTGCCCGAATCCTTGGAATCACGTTTCCTACGAAATTCAGTTTCCCAGCAAATCCTCCATATGGAGTCCGACCCCTCCCCCTAAGATTTGTTGGAAAAATTATCAAGGGAATTATGGACCCATTTTTTTTAACTCTAAATCCCATTATATATGCAATTTTAAGATTTAAGGGTAATGCCAAACGGTACAAAGACTTTAATACAAAAAAACTCTATAAATCCTAGGAATTTTAATTGAGTAACCAAACACATAATGAATTTATATGAATCCTAGAATTTGTAATCCCATGTGATTATAAATTCTTGGAAACGGTGAATTCTGCAAACAAACCCACCATTAGAAGAATCTATAGATTTTAGTTTCAATACGAAAGATTACCTCCGCTTCATTAAAAGTGATATTTTATTTATTTTTTTGTTTCTATTTTTACCTAATATTAGGCTAAATTGAAAAGTAAAATGAAGATGCCACATTTCAGAAATGGAATGAAAAATTAATGTTGCCGACATGCATCGCACGTGCTCACTACTTGTAATAGTAGGATCAACAGATGCTTGGCTGGAGGAGAGTGTAATCATTAGGCTAACTTACATATTCTCAATGATGACAGCGAAAGACTAAACCGTTGGATATAAGTGCACAAGTTAAGTGACCTTGTATTTTTCTTCTGAAAGGAGATCGAGAACGAGTCTTGGTGCGTTGTTGGATCACTCGTTGTAATAACTTCTCTGCTTGTAGTAGTTGTATTTGTCCATACTTTCGCTGAAGAAGTCCTGGCCCTGCATCATTTGTGTGTTAGCTTGACATCAAAGAGATAAGGTGATAACTGAGGATTCTTTATGAGCAAAGGGTTACTGATATAAGTTTCGTATGAAAGATGTTTACTATTTACGAAAATTAGACCAAAACATTCATTTATTATTAGTAGTACATTTCTTTGTATAAGTTTCTTGTTCATTTTTGGTGCTCCAAGACAAAATCTAATTTCTTTGTATCTATATCTGCAACTGGGCCAACATTTTTGTAGTATGATTTTCCATAATAGCAGATTTTTTGTATCGGTTTCTTTTATTTTGTTCAGGAATTGTCACTCCTTCCTTATCTGGAGTATTTTTACCTAGAATTACAATGTGGTTATATTGTACATTTAATTCTTTGAGTAGCATATTTAGTAATCATGAATTTAGAATTACTAGAGATGAGAGTGTTCATTATAATTCTTTGGTTATATTGTACGTGGGTCGCTCATTATACTCATTATGTAACAGATGAGAGTGTTCCAGGTAATGCCTCTCGTAACCATTATTCATTGCAAGATTTGACTCACCACTCACATATCATAATGCATGATACTCTTCCTTGTGGTAAACTTCGCATAGCTCATTGTACCCGACATGTAACAGACGAGATGGTTCTCGGTAAGTGAAAAATACTAGAAACCCCTACTATATGGGTTCAACATATAGAAACCCCACAAAATGGATCCTTCATTGTCAACTCCATACTTTAAGAAAATGCTATTACTAGGCCCAAAATATCAAATTTTCTTCAGATCTGGCCGGTAATTAATTATTACGAATTTTGATAATACCAACACTACCCTTTACTATATATATCATAGAAAACTCATTAGATATTTTCATTTCTTATTTCATTTCCTCTCTCCACTTCTTACGAAAACACTTTCTAGGGTTTCTAATATGATTTTGAGCAGAGACAATTGATTCAGAGATAATCGATGGCGACGATAGAGATCATAAATCCACCATCAGGAGAAAGAGGAGCATCAGTTCTGATGAGAAGATAATGGATTCGAGAAACAAATATCAATTAATTGATCTGTAGATTCAACACAAGTCCATCAGCAAGCCAAGTATAGATAAGTATCCTCTTCTATTAGTAATTATGATTCAATTGAGAGATTTTATTTTATTTGTTTCAAAAATAAATTTGAGAAAAACATTTTTCAAAACCTAAATCTTCAGGCGTTTTTCAATTAACTTGTGTGAATCGAAAATAGATCTTAGATTTACATTCATCTACTCTCTCTGGTTGTATCAATGTAATCTTTTTTGAAGAATCTTGAATAAAATTTTCAGATCTGTTCTTCGTCAAATTCATTGTAACTCTCAATTTCAAGTTGCGAACTAAAAATTGATTAGAGATTTGATATCAACGATTCATCATCTCTATTACCCGTAGATTTAATTTGAATTGTATTCGCTTTTAGTTTTCGATTTCATATGTTCTTGGTAGATATGAAGTGGAAGTTGTTTTTGAATGATGCTAGGAAACGACATTTAGATGAAGTTTTTGCTGTTATTTACTAGATTCTTCGATTTGATGAAATTTAGCAGTGGAAGATATGCCATCTGTAAAGCACACATGTGCAGTAGGAGAAAGAACAATTCAATGAAATGAGATTTAGGTTTCTCTTAGAAACAATTTATGACCTGATGAGAGACTCATGCTGCAGTGATAAATTTTGGTGAATTATGGTTGGCATTGGATTATTACATGACTGTTCTGCTCATTTTTTACAGGGTTTGGGAACCAATATGTCCAAGGAAGGGAATGAGTACTTTTTGGACCTTGGGAAGCATAAGAAGGATTTTATATGGGTAGATGAATAGGATGGCGAGCTATCGAAATGGATTTTATTAAAAAGAAGATTGAGGTCAGAAAGAGTTAGCTCAAACAATATGAGGTGATACATAACTCATTGCGTAAACCTCACAGATAACTCATTGCTTATGGCATGTCATCATAATTTATAGGTTGTATGCGATATGAAGAGTAAGTGAGATTTCATTTACCTTTTAATTTGTTTTGCTTTTGGAGAATAAGTTTGTTACAATTCTAGGTTCAGAAGCTTGTCGTTATTTTTTTTAAAATAAATATTTTCCACTATAGGATACTGCATATAAATAGGTTCTTATTTATTATCATACAGTGATAAGCCTGCTGCTTTCGTATTTACATTTATAGGAGGGTTCGGGGCCAAAAAGTAGTTACATAGATAGGATAATTGTTGTTTACCTTCTAGTTACACAAGCTAAGTGGATGTGTAACTAGAAGTTTCACAAGCTAAATAGATGTGTAATTTCTAGTTACACATGCTAATTAGATGTGTAACTTTTACTTACACATACTAATTGAATGTGTAACTTCTGGTTACATAGATTTTACTTACATATATTAATGTTTGTTACTGATTGAAAATGTTGCATTCTTTTCATTCTGAAACGTGCATATAATATGTGAATGATTGTATGATATGAAACGTGTATCTAATCGATAGTTGTTAATTGTGCTTTACTTGCCAGTTCATAGCTTTGTAATGTTTAAAGTTATAGACGATGGTGGTGCGGGTGGTCGTACTACTGGAGGTGTGGTGTGAGTTGTGGAGAAATAACTGGAGGTGTCATATTAATTTATATGTATGTCTAAATGATTCAACCATTATATTTCAGCTTTAGATGCCTTCAATTTCATTAACTTGTTATGCCTTTAATTTCATTAGATGCAAGCTAAATAAATGTGTAATTTCTAGTTACATATGATAATTAGATGTGTAACTTCTAGTTAGACAAGCTAAATATATGTGTAATTTCTAGTTACACATGCTAATTGTATGTGTAACTTTTACTTACACATACTGATTGAATATGTAACTTCTGGTTTTAGTGATTGAATTACTGTTACACTAGTCGGATGCTGAGATTTGTACTCAATATTGCAGGCTAGATGCATGTTAGGATAAACAGGTACAGAGTTGCCAATGTGTGTTGTTGTTGCAGTAGATTTGACAGGAAGTGATGCTGGTAGAGAATGATGATATGAGCCATGGTGGTAGCTGTAGTTGGTAGGATAAATGTTGTTGAAGGTGTGCACAGTGCTGTTGGACATGATGTGCGATTCTGTGTGCAACAATTCTCCAAGACAAGATCTCTGTGTCCATATCTCACTTCTTGTTTACAAAGGCAAGCAATCTAAAACTCCTTGAATATCTACTTTGGCATATGTTGCGTAGTCATTCATTTAGTCATTGGTATAATGCATGCTTACACCGACATTATAAAATGTTGATAATACCAGTTAGTGTTTCAATAACACTAGAAAAGTTCTTTTCAACTTTCAAGTATCATTAAAACATCTTCTGATTGTACTTCCAGTAATTTTGTACCTCTTGTATTAGTATCTTTTTGCATATGAACAAGCTAAGTAGATGTGTATCTATAAGTTATACATGCTAATTTGATGTGTAACTTCTAGTTACACAAGATCAGTAGATGTGTAGCTACTAGTTACACATGCTAAGTAGTTATGTAACTTATAAATACACATGCTCATTTTAGATTTTTTATTATTGAATATATGTGCTGAGTTCAGAATTTGACAGGTTTGACATTGTTGAAGTGCAGATGCAGTTGGAGTCGCTAGTTTAGATGCATGTTTAGGACAGGGAAGTGCAATAGAAGGTACTTGTGGTTCTTAGTTTTCAGCTGGTTGGTTGTACTAGTGCTAGGAAGATGCAGATGTGGTGGTTGTGGTAGGATGTACAGGTGATGGTGCTTAGAGAGTGATGGCTGGTGCTATACTGAAGAATGGTTGCAACTGCTGGAGTTCCTACCAACCACCACACCTTATATGACATGTGTAACTGTTGATTACACTTTTTCATATGCATGTGTAACTCCAAATTACACATGCATTTTTATGTGTACTAGCCGAAATTCTTTGTACTTCACTTTTAGATGCATATGTAACTCCCGGTTACACTAGACAAAAAGTTAGACATGCTAAGAAATTATTGTAAATAAATCTTAAAGTGTAATACATGTATTTTTTTTTATGTCTATTTTTTTAATGTGTAACTTCTCATTACACATGCCATATGGTATATGGATTTGTAACCTCTGGATACACATCCATATGCATGTGTAACTTCTGCTTACACATGTCATGCGCATGCGTAACCCTTTCATGCCATACCCATGTGTAACTTCAGATTACACATCCATATTTTATTGGTAAAAGGCGGTGGTCGGTGGTCGGAGGTGGTTGGTGGCGGTGGTGGTCGGAGGTGGTTTGACGGTGGTGGTTGTTGGTGGTGGTGGTCGGAGGTGGTTTGACGGTGGTGGTTGTTGGTGGTGGTGGTAAGAGGTGGTGTTTTGACGGTGGTGATCGGAGGTGGTTGGTGGAGGTGGTGGTCGGAGGTGACTGACTATATTTTAATAATTTTGGGCCTAAATTTAAATTTTATTTAATTAAGGGTTTGACAATATATAAAAGGGTATGAATGTCTTTTAATAACTCGGGGCCTAGATTTAAATTTCTTTTAATTAAGGGCCTCATATTATGGGTTATCCATGGATCGGGCCTTAGCATAATTTTCCCTCTGGGTAATGCCTCTCATAACCCTAGTTAGCAATTCGGCGAATAATTCGCGAATTATACACGTCTGCACCTAACTCCGAACCTAATACGCGTGCAATATAGGGTAGCCGAATAATCCGCGAATTATTCGTGGATTCGGATAATTCGTTCGTTGGGTTCGGTGGAGTTCAATGATTGACTCGGTCGTCAGAGTTTGACTCATCCTCATAGCTTAATGTTCCTTTACAAAAGGAAGGTTGAGAATGAAGGGATTCGAACCTGAATCTCAACATTCACACTAGAGTAGCTCAAACCATTGTGGAGCTGATTCTTATTAAATGCTTCATATATTTTGTATATAATGCATTGTTACTTCATATTAAAATGTATTTCCCACCTTATAAACCATATATGTAGATAAATTAATTATTTATAGTTATAAATACTTATTAATTTATTATATATGTCTACCGAATTTTGTATCCCGAACTCATATCTCGAAAACGAATTATACACGTACGTATACCGTTCCGTACTACTGCCGAACCACGAACCGAAGACCGGACAGTTGACCGAATTTAATTTTTACAAATCCGAATAATACCCGTATGTTTGCCGTTCCGTACGTATGCTGAATCCCGACTTGCTAACTAGGCTCATAACTCGTTACCAGATTTGACTCATTACTCACATATCCCAATGCAGGAAACTCTTGGGAATCATAAGCTTCATCAAAACCCGGGCTTTGGAACGAGGATCGTCCATTATACTCGACCTGCGCAAGCAAAACGTGGTTTTCCATGTTAATGCCCCTCAAAACCATGACTTGCTAGAAGAATTAACGCTACTCACATTGTCAAATAAAGGATAGTCTTCAGCATGGTCTGATTGACCATAGAAAAGTCTTTGGAGTGGTGATTGCTCATTATAATCTACTTTTACAGAGGGTGGTTGTATTTCGTAATTCCCATCATTCCCATAGGTGATTGGCACGATTGCTAGGTTGGACTGGCGACCCAATGGAAGACAGTCATCCTCCTGGTAAGTTCCATAGAAACCCAGTTTTGGAGTCGGTGATTTCTCATTGTACTTGAGCTGCTTTATTGAAGTTGGTTCTTCTATGTTATGTTTCTGATAGCGGTAGCTGGAGTTGTAGCCATAACTAACATCTACTTGAATACTTTCACCGTATGGGTATAGAGTAGTTCCAAACAAGTATTCTGCAGTTACTTCCCACTGATTTCTATGGTCTTTCTCTTGTTCATCACCATTGTTTTGATCATAGGTACTTTTCTTGTTCATTTTGTACAAACAAGGCCAATAACCGAATATACTTGGACAGGGCCCTAAATCATCTTGATTGCAACTATCTTCATTCTTTCCATACCCGTAATCGGTCCAAGACTGATGAGAATAATCATCAAATCCATGTCCATTACCGTACCCATTTGTGGAAATATTATCTACCAATTTACCATTTTGATTTCCATGATTTTTGTTCTCCTTTTCCTTGTTTTGTGGCTTAGGTGTTGTCAGATGAAGCTTGGATGATGATGTTACATAAGGTGAAGGTATGGAGCCGTATGAGAATCCATTTAGAGATGGATGAGGGTTATTAAACGAAGGAGGATAACAAGTTGAATGAGAAGGTGGAAGAGGTTTTCCATACGCGAGTGTGAGATCATAACCACCGCTATAAGGATTTAGATTGTATGCCTTGAATTCAGGAACCCCAAAATCAGAATTTGCCATCTCTTCTTACTCCCATCACAATACTTTCATCATTTTCTGTAAAAGTGTTTACTTTTCTTTGAGTAATTATACTGATAGAAATTGGTTTTCAGCCGTGATAGACGCACCGATCTTCTGCACCGCGTCGTGCACCGAGCGGGGATCCAACGGCTGAGGGGCGCCCTGTGGGGAGACAGATAGGGGGTGGGGGCCAAAAATAGGGGCCACTTCTTTTTCTCTCTCTCACTCTCTCTCCTCGGTGCGCACCTCGCGGTGCGTTAATCATTTTTGATTGGTTTTAGCAAAAGCAATGTACTACTGGTCTTATCTTTATTATTAGTGGATGTGGATCACACCCAACCTCACTCACTTTGTTATCTGGGTTGCTACTGCAGATTACATTCCCTGTTAACATAGTACTACCTACTCAAATTATTATTCGTATGATATTAGAGTGTTGATAGACCGACCGAAAAAGTGTACCGCGATTTACACTTCGGTCATCCAACGGTTTTGGGAGCTGCTCTAAACACTAAGATTAGGAGGCGGCAGGAGTGGGCCCCATTATCCTCTCACAAACACTCCCTTGGTGCAATGTGCGGTGCACATTTTCGGTCAATGTATCATTTTTGATGATATTAATGCTTGAAGTTTAACGGTTGTTATAATTTTGTGCGTTTTCATGTAAGGGCATGTTTGCCAATTTTTATTCCTTAGATTTTTAGAGATTTTGTTTGCCCTTTAACTCTCTAAAGGGTCTGGGATCCTAGGATCCCCTGGTAATTATTTGTAATTATTGTTTTTTTTTTTATGACAAATAGAAAATTTTATTTGTAATTATTGTTTTTTGTAATTATTGTTTTTGACTTTAATATTATGACTTAGCTAAAAAATACTCAAATTATTTTCTTAGATTAGATTCATTTTCCCGACAGCTTTTAGTTGGTGTTTGGTAAACAATCGTTGGTTCAGTAATTCATTGTCTACGAAATTGAATTTTGGTTTTGGTTTGGCATGGAGAGATAATCGTACGTGGTTAGGTGAAGCTTCGCTTTCAAAAGCAATCTGACGGTCGACAGCCGAGTGTTTTAATCCTTTTCCTTGATTACACCGAATAATCCTGCGGCCCTTCACAAAAAAAGAAGAAGAAAGAAACCATTTGATTCAATGACTTCTTCTACTTGTTGTTCGTCTATCATCCCTTCTCAACTACACAACAGGTATCTCTCTCTCTTCCCCGCCATTAAGTTTATTGTTTGAAATTAACCATCTTATACTATAATAAATAAAAGATCCCTTTTTGGGTGGTTTTGGTGTAACACGGCGGAATGTCTAAATTGACTCTCAAATAATCTTATCTTATCTTACTAATACTAGTACAACCGTTGCCACGGTGGAAGGGCCGACCGAATAAGAATCCGAAGATGGATTTGAAATTTGATATTGTTGTTTGTACTCGTTGCGTAGATTTTTTTATAACTTTTCCAACGAGATAAAATTTGTAAAATTCTGAGGCACGCAATTTTAGATATGTTATATTAAAGTTTGTTTTCCAATTATACCCCTGAAAAAATAGGATACATAAAGAGTTATAGTAATTGGACTAAAAGGGAGGGATAATCTTGTCTAGTGAAAAAGTAACCAAAAATAAACCACATGGAAATCAAATCCAATCTTTTTATCAAAATTGTTAGGTTTCATTTTACAAAAAAATGGTCATAAAAGGGACTCCCTCCGGTCGGTCGGCCCAATAAAGAAAATAAGTAATTGTTTGGTGGAGCCTTATTTTGGTAAAACCTTTTCACATAACAACAATACCTCCATTAAATAAGCCTTTAATCAATGTTTGTATATTCACATGAATGACATTGTTTTAAAAATATATCAAAAAAATTAAAACTTGGATATCTTTAAAAATATATATCGGATTGTTGTGAAATTAGTATATTTGGAAAGCTCTTTGAATTATCTACATAATGAGTACAAACAAAAATATTAAAAATAAAATTAAAAAATTTCTTTATTATTATCAAATTTGGTGTTGTTAAAAGAATCAAATTCAAGCATGTGCATCGCATATGGGGTATTACTAGTGGATGATTATAAAAACTGTTATATTTGGACAAAGGGTTTCCCCAAAAAAAATTTAAATTTCCTCAAAATTACACTCATCTAATCATTATCTTGTTTTGCATGATTACGAGCTTCAATTAGAAGAATTACCACAAACATTATTTGGGTTTCCCCCAAATTAGTTAAAGTACAGAAAACCAAAGAATATCACTTAAAATCATGTTTTAGTGCTACTACTGCTACTGCAAATCGAGAATTAAGAGGAGGAGATAAGTACGGCGTGGGCGATAAGGATGGTGTCATCATTGTTGATCATGGCTCTAGGCGCAAAGAATCTAATCTTTTGCTAAGTAAGTCCTTCTTTGTAAGTAAAGGTTTTGTGCTTCTACACGTTATAATTGAGGGTTTTGGTTCTTTCAACTCGCAGATGATTTTGTAGCCATGTTTAGAGATAAAACTGGTTACCCAATTGTGGAGCCGGCTCACATGGCATGGTTTCTTATTTGGTTTATACAAATTTTTTGGTATTATCTTTGTTTCATTTAGTTGAAGTTCAAGACCACTAATTTTGCTCACATGGTATATGCACTTTCCAGGAGTTGGCAGAACCGTCAATTAAAGATGCATTCGGATCATGTGTGCGACAAGGGGCAAACCGAGTAATTGTCAGTCCATACTTTCTTTCCCCTGGAAGGCATTGGAAGCAGGTAATCTCGTAAGCTGAGAATGATGTCATGGTTGTTATTCTTACCCTACCTCTGATTATGGAAAAATAATATTTGGAGAAAGCTCACGACCAACTTAAATGTTATATTAGGATATCCCAAGCTTAACTGCTGAAGCTGCAAAGGAGCATCCGGGTGTCACGTACTTGATAACTGCACCTCTTGGCTTGCATGAGCAAATTGTGGTATGCTGTTTCTTTGTTATTTATTTTTTCCTGATATTAGCTTCTTACGCATTTAAGGCCTCTAAAAGCTGATATTCTAGAATCACTAGTCATCCTAGTAGTTCATTTTAAGTTATTTCATTTTACTCATTGGAAAAATAAGAAGAAAACAAAGTGAAATATTTGTGTTAATAGGGTCGACGCATACTTCAGTTTCAGAAGGATATATTTGTTTAATGGTGATAGGCCCTTACCGATTTGATTCCATGTGTTTCACAGATTCATGGGCAAGTAAAAAGTATTTGTTAACAGGAATAAATTAAAAGAAGTTCATTTGAATGTTTTTCCCGAATATTATCATGTGAACTAGGTCGTTTGGAAAGTAGTGAATGACAGAATCAAGCACTGCATAAGCCATGTAGCTGGAGATGCAGAGGAATGTGCAGTTTGTGTTGGAACAGGCAAATGTCGTTTGCATCATGTTGAATCATAATGATCCTTTGCTACTGGTTTTAGATCCATCTTCTTGTGGAGACCTGTGATTCACATACATGCAACTGAAGTGGAAAAAGACAGTATTTGCGGGTAATGAAAATTTAACTGTTTGATATGTCGTACTGTACTTGAGAGCAACAAATAATACATAATCACATCTTTGCATTAACAAGTGGATAGGGTGTCACCCTTTTCCACTTTGAAATATTTATATTCTCGTAACATACATTTTGATTGCTTTAGCATGGTTACTTATATACTTGGTGGGCTTATTTTTGTGAAGCATTACACAAAAGACAAGGTTTGCGCACACCATATAAGAATGAGATATCGATAATCTGATTATGCGGTCATGTGCCAGAAATTCAGAGAGTTGCATTTAGTTAGTAGGGCATCGGTTATATTTGCACACAGTGGTAACCATACTAGAATATTTGATATTACCAAATACCGTGTCTCTCAAACCCTTGTTTACTGTTTAGTCCTAGTTTCTTCTACCTTTTTGCACACTAGAAATCGCCTTATAGGAGTTAACTGCTTATTCTCTGCTTTCCATTTTGAATCCAAACTTTACTTTCACCCAATTCCAGAATCCTAAGAACGCCTCCATTTGTACCATCATACTTGCTGTAGCTCGGGCGTAAGCTTAAGTTTGAGTCTCTTCGTGAACTGCTCTTTGTGATTCATTGATTGAAACCAATAAGTAGTTAGAAGCTTAAAAGATGCCTAAATTAGATTGGCCTAAATTAGAATGAGCTTACGCTTACCACTTTTTTGCTTGTTATAAATTTCCGATTCCCTCTATTTCAGTAGCTTCTGAAAGAATTTGGCTTCCTTGAAAACGTTTGAGGGTCTTTGCCACCCTCCTCCAAACACACCATAGGCCTCTACTGGTTGAGGACGATTGAGGAATTCAAGCACTGCCAGATCTTCTCTTTCCACCCAGTGGATGCAGTTCACTGGGCAGCAATCAACTGATACCTGTGCGTAACACAGTTTTCATTTAACCTCTTCCGGTGATCATTAGTTAATCTAACATCACTAAGGAGTTTTATGGAAATATCAAACTCATGGGGTACATATTGTATGTGTTAAAATAACTTAGTGTAGGTTGGTCTTTAGCTTTTTAAGTCCCTTAGATGGTGGCGCCGATTTGCTAGTTACTATTAATCTTACATCAGAAGGTATCAATATCTTACCTGGATTTTCTCAGCGTCATCTCCAAATTGAACTTTGACTCTTGCAGATCCAAGAGCCTCGTCCATCGTGAAAGTGTTTCTTGGGTTGTGTACACATTCTCTGCAACCTACAAAATCGAACGCATAATCAGTTTTGGGTTCAATTATCAGGTGAGATTTTCCCTGAGAAGAATATCTTATATCCCGTAAGTCCTTGATTATCCAGTTGATTGATGTTGGGTGTCTGTCTCTGAAATTACAAGAGACAGAGTGATTATTTAATTTGGCTAACTTATGTTGATAATGATTTATTAGTTAGGGTAGATGAGAGAATGACCTATGCATAAATTCTCATCCACAAAAAGAGCTTGGGGTCTCATAGGCCCTTTCCATGCACTATAACCTAATTCAGAAAACACATCTCTTGATTTCCCGCTAAGAGAAGTATCATCATATTCTCTTCTCATATCCTTTCTCATCAAAACGTGGTAAGCTTCATTTAGCTTCAGAGTATACTCATGACCCTGAAAACATAACACAAAACTGGGAAAATTTAGTAAGCTGAGAAATTAAGTATCAGAAACCACTCCTAGATCTTAAGCTTGTAACGTGTTATAGCATCCGACCTTTTGGCCTGCAATATCTGGGTGATATTTCTTCTGCAACTTTCTGTAAGCATCTTTAATTTCTTTTGGTTTTGAGTTAACAGAAACTCCAAGTAACTCATAATAGTCATCTGTGTTCCTGCTGCAACACTTGATTGCAGAAGGTTTCTGCCTCCATCTTCATGACAGAAGAAAACAAGCAAAAAAGAAGAAAAGAACTTTCTACTGAGAACCATTTGGAAATGATCGAGAAAAGCTTGTCAATCAGAACTTTGCAATCATCAGATAGAATTACCTGGAAACAGTTTGGTTTGGATGGCTATGGCTATGGCGGGTCAATTGTGTTGTCGAGTATGTGTAAATTGAGCCTCTAAAGACTAACATGATTCTCCTCTACCGTTGGCCTGATTTTTTGGGAGAATATTCAACTCTGAACTATCCATTTTTATTTAGTAAAGATAGTTGCAGAAACCAACAGATAATATTGTTCACCAAGTTTGGAAATATCTTTGGTGGAAATAATGACCGGAAAGATTAGTTTGAATCAAAGAGTATCTTGATTTTGATATTTTTGTCTTGGTTATTTGATATTTTCTCTTCTTCAATGAGAAAGAAAAATCAATTGAAGGCATAGAGAATTAGAGATATTTTTTGGAACAACTGTATGAACAAGTCGAGTCCAGATTAGTCATCTTCGTCGAGAAGATATCTGAACCTCGGTGTCTTGCAAAGATACAGCTCATTAATGTGGTTCGTGATTGCTTGCCCTAAAATGTTGCCAAATCTCACTAGCAAATTTCTGCCCTTCAACTGATAAACAATAATTTTTAATAGAAAACTAAGAAATTGTACTTCCAACTATATACATAGGAGAAAGAAAACCCATCGAGAAAGAAATGCCAAAACCTGGTAGATCATGGGTAATTTTTATTACCTTTTATTAGGGATTACCGGGGCCTTACGACCCCGGCTCAACCTCCTATGGCTGTGAAAGTAACTTAACGTATTTATTTTATCTTTTTTTATTCATGCATTCACAAACAAAGGCTACCATATTGTAATTTTTTGATATTGTTTAAAATTTGTCAGCTCATGTTTTTGTCTTTTCTTTTCATTGTAAATATATATGATTCTATTGTAATGACTTTTAGTCCAATCTTCTCTTTTTTTTTTATATTGCTTGCGACATCCTGCTCAAAGGTTACCTTGTTTAGGATTAATACTTCAGTTCGAACTTTATTGCAAGAGGTATGTTTCAGTTTACAAAGAAACTTTTATATGTTTTACACTAAAAACTACAATATTTTATAGTACATCCCATCCTTTACTTAATGGTTCTGCTTTCGTTCAATTACAAACCTTGAGGTCTTAAATTGACCTTAACAGTATGAAAGCTACTGCCATTTGGAAAATTCGTTTCACTGCTAAACTAATTTCTTATTCTGAAGCATGAAGACTGTCTAGAACTGCCAAAGCACTTCCAAAATTCCCCAAATTTTAAAAGCTGGGTGAGAGGAGCTTTTAAAAGCTCTAAAAGCATAAGCTTTGGTCTCACCTTATTTTAATACATGATTTTTCTTTTATATCTCTACTATATTATACAAATGACCAAAATCACCCTTAAATCTTTTATAATCAATTTCTTATTCTCCATATCATATTCTTTAAAGATTGTTATTTTAAATCTATGTCATATTCTTTGAAGATTATCATTTTCACTTTCAAATTATATTTTATATACCATTTAATTAAAATAAATAAATAAGAGCCAATATTAAATAAATATTTGATTTTAGCATAATTGTTTCTCACCCAAATTATATCTATAATAAAAAATAGTTACTCAAAATATATAATTATGTTTAAATCCCTTAAAATATAATAAAATTAGAACATGAAAAGATTATGTATGTTTTTGTCATTTGCTACAATTACAATAAATGAACCTATATTTTACCAAACACAATTTGGTCATTTTCTTAATCAGCTTTAGCTTTTAGTATATAGTTTACCAAACACTTAACTGCTTTTTTTACACAGCACAACACAACTGAAAAGCGTTTTTACAAAAGCCGCAACATTACCAAACCAAGCCTTAAACAAACGATGATGTACTGAGAGACATACGGACTGATATGAATCTAATGTTCAACATCATGCCAGATTGTTATACAACTGTATAAGCTTCTAACGAATTAAAGTTATTATATGAACCGTTTTCTTGACCAACCTTTTATACATGACTCCCAACACAAAAATAGTATTGCAAGATTTGTCAATACCCAGGTTCAAATCCATCCCTAAGGTGTGAGTCAGCTATCACTCAGATTATCACCCGAAGTGAATGAGAGGAAGCTACGGAATTGATTACCATGTATCACAAACAATGCAGTTGGCTAGTAACTTATATGAACCATCTTCTTCTCGGCCATAACAAATTTAGTTACATCATAGTGAAGACGGTTCATATAAGTTACTAACCAATTATGCACATTGAATCGGATCACACGGGAGTTACTCCTTGTTCCAGTGAGTACCTCCTCAATTGTGTAAATGGTAGTTTTTATTCGCTTATAACTACGCTCTCATTCACCAAAGAGACAGTTTCAAAAATTAAATCTAACCATTTCCAAAATTAAGATATTTGCAATGAATGTAGGTCATCGCTTGCATGAATAACATAAACCTACGCAGAAGAGAAAAAGGTAGCCGGAGGACCTCCTTTTTTGTACTGTAAAGAGATGAGACAACTAAATAGTATTGCAACACCGAGAAAAGTTGTTTCCAAGAAAATTTCTCTGAGTGAAATAATTACCAAAGAGCTTCAGTAGCGTTGCATACACATAAGGGCCTCATATGCATTGTAGTTAATAAAACATATCATGGTTTCTTGAAGGTAATGTATAATTATCTTCACTGATAATCAAAACTCCTGATATGAATACAACATCAATGGAATAATAAAAATTACTAATGCGATGTATCATACATCATGTATGTTACGGTTGCGCAATACTTACCTCTTCCCAGCTTATTTTCCCATTTTTCGAATTATCATCTCCATAGTAGATTCGCAATTTGGTATACCGTATACATTTATTGATATTGGCCAAACATTAAACATGAAATGGAAAACATCACTTAATTGCAAGGCTTTATATGACAAAAGAATTTTCAAATTTGTATTTTACCTTACAGACTTCACACAATGTCCAAAATAGTAAACTGGGTTCTATAGGTGTTCACTTAGGAATGGAAAATAGGGAATTGTGTTCCAAAATTCATAGACAGGAAAATTCATTATGGTGTTCACTTAATTTTTTATCCGTTTCACCTTAACCAAAATAAGAACTGCATTTTTAGGAGCCTAATGCCCCTAGAAAACAGTAAGAACAACACACGAATTCAAACTTGCATAAAGAATTATGTCAACCAAATTATTCATATTTTTGTAAGCATATCCCACAATGTAGCGACACATAAAAAGTGTCGAACAAAAAATTGTCGAACTAATCTTAGTTCCTGCAATAATCAAAATGGTTAAGATTTTTAAACATGTATCTTGCGATTTTCAAGCACCTAGTCATTTTTAAATCTAGTGCCAAAAATGCATACATGTACTGATGTAAGCGCACACATAGACAATAGCTAGGAGATCAGTGAGTAATGGGACACAAAGGAAAACTTACGCCAGCAGCAGTTCCAAATGGTATCATGTAAATCAATGAGGTAGTTGTGAAACGGTTCATAAAAAATAGTAGAGAGCACAAAGTTTTTAACCACTATTCTTTTTACGTAGAGACTTACTATCAATTCGATACATTTTTCATTATACTGTAAACTCAACCTGCAAAATATAAGAACCTAGATTTCTCATGGATATTAGAATTAGCTATTATCAAGTCAATATGCATTTAGTTACAAACAAATTAGCTACGACAAAGAGATGATATCCAGTTTGAAGTACAACTTACATATATATGTTCCGAAATCCCTTGTTTACTCTAGCGTTCTGCATTCTATAAAACTAACAGGAATATCAAGAATGATGAATTTCATTGAAATTTACTACTAATTGTTACCTTTGCTGATATATTGTCATTTCTCTAAGAAGATTCACTAATTTCCTTCTCCACAACTTTACAGTTTCTCTCCATATCTCAAACATCCGATTCTAAACAGTATATCAAGTAGTTTCCCATCACCTAATTCATTTGAAACTCGAGTACGAAAAATACGCACATGGTACACACATACAGTAGCTAGGGGATTAGTTAATCAAATTCAAAATCATATAATGGGAAAATTAGGTGTATGGATGTAGCTCATATCACAGAATGTCTTATGATTAGTGACCCAATCATCACAAAGCCAAAAGATGTTTCACTCCTCATCTATGAAATAACTATTGTAGTTGTTAATATTGGTGGGAACACAAATGAGTGGTGCATTATGGAAGAGAAACATTTCAGTTAGTGAGACAGTTACTACTTGTAAGTTAGTTTAAAGCATGCAGATAACAAAACGGTTACTGTAGAGGGCTGAATCTGGTGTGAATCGAACACATAACCTTCTAACTGTATGTCAGACGCACCACCGTTGTGCCACAGACTAATATTCATTAATTAACCTCTTTGAACAATGAAACTTTTCTCTAAAAAAAATTAAACATGTCAAAATCAAAATAAGGAAGAATAACACCATTAAGTATTGTGGTGGTCAATCTATCAAACATAACGAAAATCATAGACACCTGGATTACAATGAACAAATGAATGATAAAATTGTACAAAATCTAAAGAAAGACAAAAACCAGTATTTTGACCCACCACACTTGCACCCAGTCTCCAACAAACATACCTCAATCCATAAGATTCAGTCTCATCCATCAGAGTTATTCAGCCAACCACGCGACATAAGAGTTAAGGTGGTATAACCAAGAATAATAGATATGCTTCAAAATTAGTCTCTCTTCACCTATCAATCAAAACAAAAATAAATCATAAACAAACCTATACATTAAAAAGAGAAATAATCAAACACAATGTAATAGAGAAGCAAAGATCTAGGGTTCGTGTGGGAAAGGAAAAGGAATCGCAGAGGCATTAAAAAATAAAAGGATTACATTTCAACAGAACACCCAAGATGTTAACCCAGAATATATAAAATATTATATGAACTGAATACATATAAGGATAGCAACCAAGGAAAGATTGTAGCGAAGGATACCATCCAAAATTCACCCATTCTTCGAATGAGTTTCTCTTCACCTACAAAATCCAAACAAAATTTCAATTCAGCCTCTCTTAATAACCTACATAATCAAAACTAAAATAAATCAACCTACATCCCCGGTTCCAATATTTAGTTCATCATCCAGTATATCAACAATTTGTGTTTGTTTAAGCATTTTATGGATCGTTACTTGCTTTAGTATGCATTTGGTTGACTCTCCAGTACATAACAAGCTTTTGTTTGCATTTCTTTTTGCTCAAGTTTACTAATGATTCCATATAGGGAACTTCAATCTTAGGTGCTTTTATTGGACGCGAAGATATAATGTGAGTCCATATATCCTCGGACATATCCTCGACGGCCATGAAGGTATGCCCTAATTTAGGTTCTTTCATTGATGAGGGTATTTCTTGGCCCGTCGAAATAAATTCACACAAATTCTTATCCAAATAAGACATGTAAAAAGTCTCACAAACCCAATTCAGAGTTTGCCTTTTCCTTTTTAATAGAAATGCTAGCTTGTACATCTGCAACCAATTTGAGCGCTTTAACCAATGGTGGCATGGCCTTCATAGCCCACCTTGAAGAGTGTAATTCCACTTAGTATTCAGAGTAGTAAAAAAGATAGAATATAACCTATAATCATTATGAGCCGGAAACCTTGATAGGTTTCCCTGGTAAAAAAATGCTACAATTAAAAGCCTATTGAACATCTCGTATCATCGTTATGCATATTTTAATCCTACATAGTAAATACCTTGGTAAGAGCAGATATCTTGCTTGAATTTTTCACCTGTTATGAAGGCTAGATGCCAAAACATTATCTCCATTTTTACATCCCCATGTGATGGAACAGGGTCAAATCACATATATGAAAATTAAACTTGCCTGTGAACGTCATTTCTTGCTAGCCTTCTTTCGTTTTCATTGAGATCATATCTTATGTTAGCAAAAATTTTGTAATTTTGAATCGAAGTCGGGGTAATATCTATGGACTAAAGAAATGAATCAATAAGATATATACTAAGGCGTTGCTTAATGTGATTTTTTGTAAAGAACAATACAAAAAAACAGTAGCATCATCACTATTCACAGTAGAGATCCACATCAATGAACCACATAAACCATGTAATATTGAGCACCCAAAATATCAAATAAGGTAATCTAACAATATTTCTCTATTGTGGCGCAATTTTAATCGAGCATCATCTCTAAAGTGGGAAATAAAATAGAAGCTCTACAATTACATAATTTGTGTAAAGATTTGACAAAGACTAAATAAAATATAATAAACTCAAAGATTACCGATACAAAACTTAGGCTTGAGAAAAGTTAGAGTTGTCTTTAATCACTTTTATTTTAGCGTAGGCTCAACAATGTACACGAAAGTACTACAAATGAGTAGGGCATAAGATTGCACACATTTACATGATCATATAAAAACAAACCCATGTTCAGGTTGGGAAACACATATATAAACATTGAGGTTGAGGAACTACGTACTAAATATATGTTCATGAATATACGCCCCCGTACATTATGCTATGCATCTATGCGCACATATGCAACTATTCAATGCTCTCCTTAGTGTGCAATGAACCCTCCCAGTAAAAGAAAGAAAAAAAAAATCAGCAACCCACGCTTCTGCACGGCTGCACCCAAAAGTAAAGGCTTATAAGTAAGAAAAGGCTTAGAAATTACCATCCTTCCTAAGTTTATCTCTACAACTTATGTATATCTAGTATAATTTAAGTATTGGTACACAATGGCCATATAAACGCAATCATAGATTTAAAAAATAAAAGGAACGATAAAAGAAACACTTACCCAGCCCTAATGAAGAGCCTGAGAAAATAGTATTTCATTATATGCCTGCATCTAAATCACCATGGTACCATAAATGGAATGCGCTAATCATTTGTTGTGACATATAATTTAATCACGTGATAATTAGCTCATACAATACGGCTTGTTCCCATTTCATACCATGTATTGGACCCTTACCAAAGTGTATGTAAAACCTATAGCAAAAAAAAAAAAAACTCGATTAATGATCAGCTTATCAATTTTTCAAACTTAAAATGTTACTTTGTATTAAACTAACACCCTATGGATTCTGACAGACAATTTTCTTCGCGTTCATAAGAAACTTACGCGCTAACAACCGACTACAAATTACCACTCGCAAAATTAGTGTCATTTAGGCATAATGGGTTAACATATAGTTATACAGATATGTTTATCATCAGGAAGATAATCAACGTAGAAAGACACGTACACTTATAATAGTAAAAAGGGAAACCTAGGATGTCTATATTCCAACCGGTGAAAAATGTAGGTTAATTAATTAATAGCTATATCAATGATCTTTCTTTGCCATACATGGTTGGCACAATGCATACACCCATTGAAAAGTAAGCACCAGCTTAACCAACTCAGTGCATACCCCTTTTAAAGAAGTTGAAGATGTCTCCCTCAAATGCTCCCATCAGTTTGCCCACTGGACCTGACCCCACAGCCCTTGCAGTTGAGGAGAAACCGTGCAAATTGAGATATCCAGATAACATAGAGCAATTTCCATGCCTAAGCTCCACAATCATATGATCAATCAATAAATGCAACCGATGCATACAATAAAGAAGGCAAATATTTTCATAATATCAAAGCATAACCCCATTAATAAAAGTACAGAATGTACTTCTAAGATATGATTCCTGAGTGGAGACCTATTTTCTAACAATAAAAGAAAAGCTTTTCAAGTTATTTTTAACTTTACGGTGTAAAGCCAGTAATATCAAATAGTACAAAATTCAGAAAGTTTATAGCTTAATGGTAGCCCATCAATTCCAATAAGGAAGAAATCAGGGGTTCAATCCCCACCGTGAACGTTTATAATAGTGTAGTTGTATAGTTGGGTTATAGCGGGTTGGGTCTAGCAGTGGGGCAAATCCCGCTGGCTGGGTTTAAGTAGGGGCGTGAGTTCGACTTGCGTGTATCAAAAAAGAAAAAGGAATAAAAGAGACGGTAGTAAAGGAATATTGGAATATTTAATTCCTGGCTAATCAAATGGGTACGTCTAATATAGTATCTAAAACATATTGCTCACCAAATTATACACTATTTGGCAACATCTTCTCCTTCAGTAGATTTACTTGTCTACCAACGCTGCTTTTCTCTTGTTCACTGTTCTGATGGTCAACCTTATACATTGGACAGTTGTAATGCATTAATACTCATCATACTTCCCCACATGCTAAAGCCCATTGTTGAAAAAAAAATCATTTTACAATTAAAAAAAAAAAAAAAACTCAAATCATAAAGTAAACCTGCATGACCCTGACAGTGAGAATTATGAAGCATGGTATAATGAGATGAATAGGCCTAA
Organism: Papaver bracteatum; assembly: GCA_023529315.1. Taxonomy (NCBI): domain Eukaryota; kingdom Viridiplantae; phylum Streptophyta; class Magnoliopsida; order Ranunculales; family Papaveraceae; genus Papaver; species Papaver bracteatum. Next base: position 501,167 of record JAJJWX010000501.1, on the reverse strand, counting down.
ATAAAATATCAAGGTGCAAACACAGGTTCCAACTTAGTACTTATGTTTCAGTAGTTGTGCACAAACTAACCTCCAAAACTAAATAAAATTCAACATAGGCCTTTGTCAGAGTAGATTACAATAACGACCAACTAACACTGCCTCCTAGACAGTATATCATCCATGTATGTTCAATAAATTCTTTCAATCTCCAACTTGACAAAGTAGAAAAGAATAATTTTGAAAATACGGATTCCTAGATACATCCAATCCTTGCATTTTACCATAGTAATCCACAGAAAGTAGTAGTAACAGGGAAGGAGTAACATCAATACCTTCACAAAACTCTATATCACTATAGAACTATAGGTTAGTTGACATCTTAGACTGAATGTTTTCCATCCTCAAAAGTTACCTTTTAATAAGAAAGAAGTATTAAAATCATAAAAATAATCAACAAACATGCAAAATCAGATGCAATAACTTTTTAACTTGAACAGTTAGGTGCAAATAGTCATAAAGAAGTACTACACTACTACTGGCCCTGACAGAAAGGCTTACTCATTGGATTGACTCACGGAGAAATGCATCCAAGAGTTACTTGGAGGTTGTTGGATTATTGTTACGTCATTGGACTCATCATCTTCCGTATTCAAGCAATTTGAATCCCTAAATCTGGACTACCTTAATTCGAGCATCACATATCTTGTAGTATAACCTTCATAGTAGTAATTCACTGATTTGCACTATCTCTTTCAGTTTATTTCAAGAAATTTGACCTTCAAAAACCAAGTTAAGTCATAAGACTGAGTTTAGCTTTGGGGTGCCAGACTTTCTTTTATTAGAATTATGATCAAATACTCTTCAAATATTATCATATTAGAGATGTACATGATATATAGTGCAGTAGGATTGTTATAGCAATTACATGCCTTTCATATTTCTTTTATTCATCAATCGCTCTTGGAGTTTCTAGTACCACATCAGCTGATGGATTGTAGGTACGCATTAAAAAAAGTAACCACTAGTCAATGATAACGAAATCACTTAAAAAAGAAACTATAGCAAAACCATCCAACCTTGACAGAAGTTATGAGACTTCCTATACGTTCTTTCGGTCTTTGTCATTGAATTTTATCTTGGGTATGCATTTAGTCCACCCACCAGAATGATATAATTATCTACCCTCGTGAGCCATTAACCCTTGCTTCAAGCTACTCAAGAATGTATATACAACAAAACCATCGGTATACCTTAACTGGTAGAGTTATCACATTATAAAACCTTGGAAGTCTGATTTTTAAATTATAAGGAAAACAACCGAACAAAAATATTGAGTTACCTTGATTAAGATTGCTCGTGTATAACTGGTAGAGTCATCACATATTATATAAATTTGGAGTCAGGTTTATAAATTATAACGAAAATCAACCAAACAAAAATATTGAGTTGCCTTGATTTAGATTGCTCGTAAAAAAGGATGACCCCTGAAATTAGAAAAAATAACATACCGTTAGTTAGGACTTCATGTTCAATGAAATAAAATCAACAAACCTTGCAACCAAATTTTGAATTTTTATAGAGAAAAAGAGGATGGGTAGTGCACATACAATCCAATCGAAGGTAGGCATCAACATATGCCTGCTAGATGAATATAAAAGCACATTCAAATAATAACCAAAGAGCAAGGGAGGTACCAACGTCTTTGGGGAAGGACCTCTAATTCCCAGCTGTAAGTATGCCCGATATTGATTGCGAGTGTTCCCTGTTCCCTGAAAAATCCTAATAGAAATCCGTCTAATGTGCCAAAATTCTGTTGTTAATTATTAGGTAATGCAAATAATACGTAATAACCTTGTTTCCTATTAGCTTGGTCACGGTGGGATTTTTTCTTACTGCGAATCAATATTAATCTCTGCAACAATTTTTTTTTTACTTAATTAGATAAAGGTTCTGAGAAGATGAATAGGGTTAGGGTTTACCAATGGTATACCTATGAAGTTTTTGGTAAAATAATGGGAGACTAAAAAGAAGAAGATCAAACAAAAAAGACTCAGAAATTTTTATCAAACTAAAAGTTGTAGATTAATTATCCCATGAAATTTTTTGTGGGAGATGGAGAAAGATCAATCGAAAAGGTCCACAAATTTATTTTTTCCAATCAATAATATTTAATTGTGTAAAAAAACAAAGGACGATTCCTGCCCGGAAGTCCAAAATTTCCCAGCCGTCCAAGTCAAACACGATCCGGACGATCCCGACCGCGGGATGACAATTTTCGGTAGATCCTGTCCACTAATTGACTCTTTGATCAAGAAGACAAAGATTACCTTTTTTTATAACTATGGCTAGGTATCACCAGGGCCTTACGGCCCCAGCTCAACCTTTCTTTATTGTCTTCTTCTTCTTTTTTTATTTTTTTTGGTAACATTCTTTATAGTATTATTAAGTGTACGTACTTTATTTTTATTTTATGACAATACATTAGAAAGCATTACAATTTTGTTAATGTATTCAAAATACTTTAATAGGACTACAATTTAATATCGATAACTTATACTCCCTCTGTCCGTTTTTATCTGTCCTAATTTCTACTTTGGTCTGTCCGCTCTGTTTATAGACATACTTTTCCTTTAAACTATCAAATATACCCTTTCATTTTTATAATTATAAAATCATTTTTAATAAAAACTTAATTCAAAATTATAAATGTCATTACCATATATAAGGAAAAAATCCATTCAACATATTTTTATATTAATTGTCATTCCTTTTTTAAATAAAAACATTTATGGGTAGTTACAATATTTCCTAAAACAATATTGTAACATTTATGGGTTTAAATAAAAGTATAGATTTGCTTTTATTTTTTTTACAATATTTCCTAAGACAATAATACTATCCAAATTAGAATTGTTAACATTAATAATTTTAATTTTGGTAATAACATAATATTAAATAGGCTAGTCAAAGGCTAGTCATGACATTTCATATGATTTCCTTAATATCTTGACAAAGTCAAAGCGGACACTTAAAAGTGGACAGAGGGAGTACAATTCTAGGGTACCCATACTTTTATAACATCAATAAACACTTAATAACATCAGTAAACACCTAATGATATTAGTACCCACAGAATCAATTTATATTATACACAGTTCAAGAAAAAAAAATCAATTACTTGATTTAGTTTAATCAATTTATCCCTGATTAGTTTTAAAACCAATCACTGTTACTAAAGATCAAAATAGAGAAATCAAAAGAATGGATGGATCCATTTTGGAAACAATAAATTAGTTTATTTTAGTACATAATGGTGATAACGATGAGAGAGCAATGAATGAGGTGACCATTCTCACTACAAAACACATTTCAATTACTCAGAGAATTATATACAACAGAAGTGCCCGAACTGGGTCCACTCCATGAAAACTAAATTGTTGGTGTTTTACTTCGAAAGTATAATGATTTATGTAACATGTGATTGTGAGCCTAATCTGGTCAAGCTAAGGCGAGACTACACAAAGGACATGTAGTGGAGTGTGTGGACTAGAACAACGTGAAACTTATCCATCTATATGTCTAAGCTCCCTGGTTAGCTAAAAGCAATCGGTATATTAACCTGCTTAATTTGGAACTTAAACATTATTCTAATTTAATACTAAATGTTATTGGTAGAAAGAGGACAAAATTATTTTGTTTTTGCTAATTTAGAGTTTTCTTCGGCTTTTGAGAATCTGTTTAAGTTAGGTATGGGTTACACATAGCCGTGTGGGAATCAGGATTAATGTTTGGGTTATTTAACGTTTGGTACCCAGCAAATGTCCAACACCTAGCTTTGGTACCCAATATTTCAAATATTAAGGGTTGGTACCTGGACCCGTCATTGACTGTCAAGTCAAAAGGTTGACTTAACCAGACTTTTAATTCTGTAACTGAACATATGATATTACAATATTAGTCTTACAAATTATAACAATGACTATTTATGTCCCAACATCAGTTATAAGGCTTCACTCGTGTCTGAATATGAACGTGACGCTCCCATAAACGACCACGATTAATTCTAATACAACCCTAAAAATCAAAAAGCAGACCTGTTTCGTATAATCATCTTCTTCTCGTCTTTGCAACTCCAAGAAAAGATGGATAATCAAACAAGTCACTGGTTTACATTAAAATCTTTCACAGTTGCATTAGACATTTAGAAACCAACCCAAAATCCAAAGTCACCATCTTTTCCTCTATTTAAGCTGTAAATTATTTAGTAATCTCAAACCGTAACATTCAAATCTATAATTAACATCTTTTCTGATCCAAAAAAGATGAATTAGTAATAGATGGATCTTGAAACTAACAATAGTTCTAATATTTCTTGTTGAGAATGTATACAGGACGAGACTAATTCATATTTGAAAGAGATAATCGTATTTGTTGATTGTGATGGTGTTGGTAGTAGTGAGTTTTACTGATTTGGTGGTAGTGGTGAGTTTCGGTGGTTAAGGTCAATGTTAGTTGTGGTGAAGAATTAAAATTTTGTGCAAGATAGAACTGAAACTGTTACTGTTTCCATCAATTTGTGTTGCTCAATGGAGAGAATTATTAGGTGAGTTAGTAGGTTTTCGAAATTGAGATATATACTAAAATTCAAATCAGTGAAGCTTTTGGTTGAAATTGGGAATTTGATGAAATTGCTATTGAACTTTTAAAGATGTTGATTGAATAATTGTGGATAAGAAGATGATGAAACAATTGAAGAACAGTTAAACAACTAGTTGTTTCTGTTAGTTTTCATGGATGAATAGCTATGAATGTTGAGTGTTTTAGTGTCTTGTATGATTATAAAAATTGGGTTCTTCTTATAACTAGAGAATTTGCAGGGAGAAAAATATACAAAATACAGCTGCAAACTCACATCTTCATTAGCTCAAATAACACAGAAGATATTCAACAGAAGTCCTGAACGAGCAGAACACTACCTCATGGTCAAATCGTAATCGTTGGATCAATTCATTTGTAACCTCAAGATCAAATTAAATTTGATCACACTACTTTTAAAAGTCACGTGCTAATGTAGACTTAACGACGTTAAGTAAATTCTATTTATTAATTATTTTAATTATTTATATAAAGAATAGTTAGGTCAACCGTTTGACTTGACAGTCAATGACGGGTCAAGGTACCAACCCTTAATATTTTGAATATTGGGTACCAAAGCTAGGTGTTGGACATTTGTTGGGTACCAAATGTTAAATATCCCTTAATGTTTTATTTTGAAAGCTAAGCCTTAAAGAGGTTTTATTCTACCGAATGGTGAAATTTTGTCCTTTGCTTGATTGGTTAATATTAATTGAGTAGTAATATATAACTGTCAGTAATGAAGAAAATCAAAATTTAGACAATAATTTAGAATCTTAGCTAGTTTATTTAAATTTTCATTTCTTCCCACTTCAAAAAATATTACTTTTCTTTTATGTCATCTCTCATATATGAATTGCCTAGTCCATCTTTTTCTTCGGTTACTTTTCAATTTGCGATAAATAAAAGGTCAATAAAGTTGTAATCGTAAGTTAATATGATATTTAACCTGATAAGCACACAGAAAACCGATACATAATAATTAAATGTGTCTATTTATAGACCCTTATTTTTTTAAGCCACGTATAAGGGTTGAACATTTGTCCTTATTTTTGAAAGTCAAGTATCGTGCAATAAAAATATCATTTTCTAGTAATATCCATACCTGTCATAAACAAATCATTGATAAATAAGTTTTTTTTTTCTTTTTGGATCGCATGTTATTGTAGTTTTTCACATTTTATTGAAGACCTTGCCCAATAAGAACATAATTGGCTTCTTTTATTTGTTGAACCCGTCTCTTTTAATTTTTGTTACACTTATCTATTTTTTAACATGCATTTTATGCCAAGTATCGTGCATGTTGTAAATATTAGAAAGAAAATTACTTGATAGTCTATATTAATGTTATATTTATATGATATTACTGTAGTCATGAATTGGAATTTTATTCGTGATGGTTTTTTTTTTTTTGATGTAATTTTTTTTTTGTTTCTCATGCCGTGCTTTTTGTGCTTAGGATCTTTCCTCTTGTAAATTTTAATACAAAACATTCCTTTATATTCTTAGTGAATGTTATGTAGTTATGAAAAATTAATTATCATAATTTTATTCTCGATGACTCCCTTTTTGGTTGTTATTTCAATTCTACTTTGTGACGTTGTCGTTGAGGCGGTTGCATTCTTTGTTGCCCATTCAAGTAATTGCACTGTGAAATGTTTGAATTTAATTACTGCTTTGTTATACATTTGGTGTATATTTACTCAGCGTTAAATACGCTTAATAAAATAATGGGATATTTAACGTTTGGTACCCAGCAAATGTCCAATACCTAGCTTTGGTACCCAATATTTGAAATATTAAGGGTTGGTACCTTGACCTACCGTTGACCGTCAAGCTAAACTGTTGACCTAACCTTGGTTAACTTTTAAAATTTTAATTATTAATTGAAATAAATTAATTGACGGCGTTAAATCGCCGTTAGCACTAAAAAATGTCACCTTATTCACTGGGATCTTACCGTTACAATTTGACTGATCTAACGACTAAAATTTGACCTTGAATATTAGTGTTGTTTATTTCCTTTTGGGCTTTCGTCGAACACCTTCTGTGTGTGGGATTTTCTGCTGGTGAAGAGTTGAGTGTATTACAACATTTCAACCACTTTTACGTATTCTTCAACCTGAAAATTCGACTTATGAATACCAAATTCAATTATACTAACTAAATTTATACTAACATCAAAAATAGTAGACTAATGAAGCTACTGTAACTCCCAGATGTTCAAGTAGATGAGAACACAAATTCTAGCTCAAGCGCGAAGTTTCGGTTGGTATAAACAACGCACATCTCAACGAAAATTCGAGAAATACACGCATAAAAATGATTTACTGAATGCAAGAGGTAAGTATATCTGCACTCTATCTTTCTCCATTACTTTCCATTCTCAATTTTTCTTTGAATTGCAATTACCCAAGAAGCTGTCAACACCTCAGTAGCTAAGGCGTCCATTCGCTCGACCCAAAATTTCAAAAGAAAGTTTCAATCAAAGATCTATCCTTTGTAGATTTTTGTAACTGCTCCAAACGCATAATTGAAGATGAGAATAAAGAAAAAGGGGTTTTAGAAGGGGTATACATCAATTTAAGGATTACGATCAGCATGTTTTAATATATTGTATAAGTAATTTTTGTAATCTCAGCATGCCAGAGTTGCAGAGAGAGAGTACTCAAGAAGATGACATGAAAATTTCTTTAGATTTGGCTTGGATTCGTTTTCAATCATGGTCGTTTATTCAAGTGCTTTGCCAGATTCAAGCACATATATGTCATTAACGAGAGGTTAGGATAATTATAGCCATTGTTATCATTGTTGAGGCTAATAATGTAAAAACACAAATTCTGTCACCGAATTAGGAACACTGTTAGGTCAACGAGTCAGCTGGACGGTCAACGGTAGGTCAAGGTACCAACCCTTAATATTTCAAATATTGGGTACCAAAGCTAGGTATTGGACAATTGCTGGGTACCAAACGTTAAATATCCCTAAAATAATATCTTAGTTCTTTCGTATATAAATTGATTACATTCCTTATCACCGCATGATTTTTCACTTAAATGAAATTTGAATTAGTTACAATATTGTAGATAGTAAAAAGAATCATAATAGTGCTTTATTATAATTATTTGCTTACTTGTTCCTCATCACTGCATAATTGTTCAGGTTGAAGAACAATTGGAAAAATATCGTGTTCAATAAGGTTATCGTTGCGTTCTTTTGTTTTCTAAAACCATCTATCTTTTAATTCTTTTAATTATTTCACGGCATGCTTTTTGTGACATGGCTCGTGCATCTTGTAAATTTTGAACAGAAAATTACTTGATATCTTGGTCAACGTTAACTTTTACATAATATATACTATTGTAATTAAGAGTTAGAATTTACTCTTGATGGCTCCCTTTTGGGCTATTGTATTTTTTTCCTCTCTTTGATGACGTGTTTTATGTACCAGATGTTGCTTGTTGTAAATTTTAAACGCTAACTTACTTGATATTCTAAGTGAATGTTATTTTTTTTCATATTAGTGCTTTATTGTAATTACTTATTACTTGTTTTTTTTATTCTCATTATTGCATAATTCCTTTTACTTGTTCCTCATCATTACATAGTTCTTTAGGTTGAAGAAGACTTGTTGGAAATATTATACCAACAGGTGGTCATAAACTCGGCGACGACCTAAAACATAGCGAATTTGTATCTCATATTATTAATAAATATAAAAATTAGCGTTCAAGATAATTATCAGAATAAATTAATTGATTAGTGACTTAAAGTAAAACTTGTTCTAACGCTAATAACTATGTTCAAATTTTAGAGGTGTATTATAAGGGTGAAATTTAGTCGTGGATATTCCAAAAATAGTATGATTAGGTCATTAATGTTTGGAAATTGTCTTGATTAAATCCAGAAACTTAGATATTAATCAAAGTAATTTGGTCCCAATTTCTTTCCTCTTTCGCCCTCATGGGCTCAACCTCACCCATTTATGCTTATTTATTTCTCGGGGTCTGCTTATTGGCCCATGTCAATGCACTATATCATTTCTTCCCAATTCATTCCACAAAAAGTGGGGGGTTTATAACCCACACAGTAATGCTCATGTGGTTCAATACATTTTTTTTACCATGCACAAATCCACAATATTTTACCATAAACTTATATAAGTCAAAAGTTAATAAAAGAATAAAAAGAATTAAGAGCATGCACTTAAGAATACGAACAAAATATAGTCTTGCAGTTATACCTCATTTTCATTTGATATTTTCATTTGATATGGAAACTCCTCAAATACCACTTCGATTCTGATGTATATTCAATTTCTTGAACTCAAACTGTACAATGTAGGGCATTATTCTTACACAATTGCGATTGAGCTTTAGGTCTTAAAAATTCATGAGATCCAATAAATTTATCCATACAAAGGAAAAAGAGAAGAAAGTTGTTGTAGTAGCTTATTAATTATAGAGGTTTAAAGTCTTTGTAGTTGCACTCCCGAAGAATCCGTGTAACGCCACTGATGACTAATCATGGGTGATAGAACCTTTTAATATAGTACACATGATTAAATCATTTCTTCTAAGTATACATTAACATTAGGTCATTTGAAAGAATTTTTACCTGTGATCACATTATAATATGTTTATTCAGTTGAGAGTCCTACAATCCTCTTCTTACTGCATAGAGAATCACATATGATACATCATTTTCCAGTTTCTTTTGTATCCACTTTCCTTCAAAAAGGAAGTTTATATTTACCTGCAGCAAGAGAGTCAGTGCAACCTGTTGGGAATACAACAATATGATGTTAGCTATTATTGACAGACATTTCAGTTTCTTTTGTTTCAGTTTATCCAGAGGGCATCCTCACATAATTTATTTCCACTTTTTTCCCATTCAACTTTCTAATAATATTAAAACCTGAATAAGAAGTCGTAGGAAAGTAAATCAGATCCATGAGAATTAACATGTCACATTTTTATTGGTCTCACTGTACCTTGATGCAGTTCATAATTAGTGTTCCTTCAGAAGGATAATTGAGATACAGAAACCTATGAGAGCTGCATTAGATGCAGGACTTGCTGATTTACACCAGGTAATGTTGATCTGCATGATGTTTTCATAACAAAAAAAACATGTTAAGAGTTTAAAGTGATGCATTTGTACGTTCTAATAAGCAGTCAAAAGTTTACAGGATGCTCATGATATAACTTTAGTAAGCTCAACAATCTGCATAAAAAATTGATAATTTAGCGAGCTCTTAACATGCAATAACATTCAAAGGATTAAAATGCAGCTACTAATTAAATCCACCTAGGATAACTGCAGCCATTTTATCCACTTTTTCATGGTCAAATTTCCCATGAGTAAATTTGAGATATTCAGATATCAGTAAAAACAATCTTTGCAATTTGCGACTATCACCTGAGGTTGTACCTATCGAAATATAATGAGGGTGATGCCTTATGCAAATTGCGACAAACTCTGACGCCTAATACGATTGAAGGAATAATCTCGTAAGAAAGAAGATTTCTTAAAAGCTTCTCCAAGACCCTCCAACTCCATATGTTCTATTGGAGACCCATCTCTGTGAGCATCTTACAGTTTTGCCTACTCAAATAACAATGCCATCTGTAGGAATCGAACCCACAACTAATCACTATTTTTGCCGTTAGAAACACGTAACTTTTTTAACTTTTAGCCTATTCAAATAACAATGCCATCTATAGGAGTCGAACCCACAACTACATGGTTGAGAACCACATTCTCTTCCATTTGAGCTAAGACAATCAATTTAAGTATTTAATATGAAGTAATAGAAAGTTGATTGAGCATATAAAGTTGATTCATCTTTAGAGCCTACTCCAGACTTGCTTCGGCCATTTGTCCACCTAGCAACTGTTGAATGAATATTCATTTTTCAGGGACAATTTTACAAAGTGTGTTAACAGGAATTGGTAAATAACTTCTAAATTTTTGTAGCCGAAAAGTAAGATGTAAACACAAGCTAAGCTAAGGATTCCGGTACCTTGCCCTGATGGTTTCATTTAATACATCCAATTAAGAAAAACTTTTCATTCATAAATCTAGTTGTTGTTTTACTTGATTTTCTTTCTAATAGCAACTCAAAGAGTGGGATCATCTTATGATTCTTATCAAACTCATTACCTTCATGCAACTAAAATGTACATCATATCCATAGAGGATACTACACCGACACGGTGGGAGAGAGTAAGAGATAATTGACTTGTAAAGTGCCTTCCAGATCAGATATAGGATTCATAGAGCGTTTGGCAAGGCATCGTAGTGGTGTTAACATCGATAGATAAATAGCCCCGTTCATTAAATAATGAATAAATAAATTTTCTAGAAAAATAAATAATAAGATAGACGTTATGTACCTGCGATTGATTAAATAAACATAGTATGTAGGACGCTAATGAATCGAACGCCATGATTAGTAAATAAAGTATGTATTTTATTCCATGAATAAAACACTACTGAACCATTAGTGAATTGGACACCAAGTTGATGAAGATGAGAACCAAAAATCTTCTAGATCTTTTAGAGAATCGTTTAAATAAACCAAGTTATACCGAGAAGTGTGTGGATTTAAACATCGTTGCATGGAGTAATGAACAGAGTAACATAAACGTAGGGATGTAGGCAGTTCCAGCTTGTCCAGTATACGGATGAATACCTATATTGGATACAAAAAATACTGCATCAATATACACTACACCAAATCCCGAATTTTGTCACATGGCATTTCTGTTACTAAATTTTTTTATCACACATACGCCATTAGAGAAACGTTGTGATATTAATCATTGTTTTTTTTGGTAACAGTTTTCACTGTGACAAAATTTGGTTACAGTCACATTTATAAACTGTTACATTATTTAATAGTAACAGTTAACCTAATTTTAGAAAAGCGACACGTGGCTCATTTATCACAGTAATTATAACAGATATAATTGTTATTCTTAGTTTGCAACAATTCGGTGATGACACCACGTGTCACTTTTTCTTACGATTATAGTAACACATATAGGTGTTGCATATTTTTTGCAACAATTTCCCTATGGACACCTGTCATCTTTTTGTCACTATTATTGTAACGTTTAAACATTTACTCTCATTTGTAACAACATTAAGATGATGACACGTGTTGTTTTTCTTCACAGTTTTGGTCACAGTTAAATCTGTGACAATTCTTTAATTACAATTAAAAAAATGGATAGCCCAGGTCATGATCATGGACCTAGGCTTCCAGTTTACAGTCTTGTAATACTTTTCCTCATCCTGAAACCAAATTGCAGGCCATTATTTTTGGAATTGCAATTCATACACATTCACAAATGTCCTCATCCTGAAACCAAATTGTAGGCCATTCTTTTTGGAATTTCAATTCATACACATTCACAAACTGCATAAAGGAAGTCATTCATACATTCAATATAGAAAAACAAAGGAAGTAATTTATCCAAAAATAATTCAATCTTATTTATTAGTCTCAGACAAGAGTTATATTTGCGTACGCAAAGTTGATAATCATGGTTCAACATGTGATAAAAGTTGATAATGTAGTGGTTACTGAATACCATATAATCAATTTGAAGCAGTCCGTCTTAGTAGCTTATTCCAGCTGCAACTCTTTACATCGAGGAATCTTCACAAGAAAAGAACAAAAATAATCAATAAAACTTGCAACAATGAACACGGCATCATAAATTGAATCAACTTGATCTTTTTTCTCAAAAGTGGTATCTTCTTATTTAACAGCAAAATTATATCTAAAGAGTAATGTCATATATCAACATACCCTCCATTTGTCAATTGACACACGAAGAGGTTTTTGACAGTCATGATCTTAGTTCATCAACGAATTGCAACGACATACACCCTGTCACAGAGATCTTGCAAGAATAGTTACAATGCTTTAGCTGCCAAATCATAATTCCAAGTGGTTAAATATTATGGATACACAGAGGTGTACCAAGAGAGGTAAGGTTAAACTTTATAAGAAATGTAATTTGTGAAGGAGAAAGAAACAAATGCATTATGATTTCTGAAGTAATCAGTTTTGCAAATGGGTTACCTGTCTATAACCAAGAAAAAAAAATGCGTAGTCAGCTCAAGTCCCAACAATACCGAAAAATACCTGCAAGGATAACAGATTTTCCCCTACAAGAAAACACAAACCATAATCAGACCTAAACTTCCCCAAAGGTTGTATTTTAGGATGACAAGAACTAAAAAATAGTGAATAAACACTTTACCTGTATATCACGATTGAACACAAACTCAAAACCGTTATGATTTCAGAATTCTTCAAACTGCAGAACAAAGTTAAAAGTTTGTCAATAGAATTATGAAGCTATGAAAAAATATATTAAGGGACCAAGTAACACGAAATTCAGACGGGTGAAGATTTTTTAGGGTAAATGAGTAGCAAAGCTTACCACGGAGGGTCGGAGTCATCTTACTGCAGTATAGAAGAAGTTCCCCAAAAGGTATTTTCACTCCTTAGGATTAATCAGACATCGTCAACAATGGCATAAAGACAGGCCACTGAAAAAAAGTACTTAAACATGTATGACATTTAAGTTAACAAAAGATAATAGAAAAAAAATCGCTACCTGGAAACCAAAGATCTAATGACCAAAATTCATCCACTGCCAGTGACATGAATATTGAATAATGCTTACAAATATGACATGTGACTAAACACATTACATATACAAGATATTCAGACCATTATTGATTGACAACATGTAAGATAACAATGAACCGGAAATGCTAAATAACATGAAGCAGCTGAAAATTTTACCTTGATTTCAACCCGGTGAAATATTTTACCATTGTAGACACCAACAATGCTACGAATCATTACAGGGACGATAATCATGTTACAAAGATGAGTCCTAACAGGGTCTGGCATCTCACCTGATGGAGCATCACGCTTTTACTCAACATCAACAACGAAAATAACAACATATTTACAATCAATTAAATACTAATTATTAAAAAATAGAATATTAATCTCCAAAACACTGAAGTATTCGATACAACAAAAGAAGGTTTTTAGATGAAATAACTTCCCATAGAGCCCATGAGTTTCGCTAACAACCACGTCGGAACCTTCGCACAGCTCTAGCAGTGAAGAGCTAAACCATAACTCATCTTTAAGGACTGTTCTGTAACCAAGGGTGTGTTTCCCACCCTACATCACAACAACAACAACAAATCCATTATTAATGTTATAATATCTTACAAGCAAATATTGAGAAATTTCAGTTTAGTAGTGGGTTAATCATATCCAACCTTTTATACTAGACACAAACCAGATGAGAGCCCGAGAAGCATAAACCTTTAAATTTCTTCCCTGGACAGTTTATGAGCACCATAAGAACCCTACCCTTATAATAGCCACTTATTTTCTAAATGAACAAACATCCAAACAGGCACACCTGCAGCACACAAATACACTACACATGTTATCCCAGCAATGAATATAACAAAAAATTATCCATGACCTTAAGATGCCCTACTCACGCAGCAAGGTGTAGCAGAGTCATACCTTGTGATCTTGTACCCCAGGAAAGAATATTGACATCCATCCCTTCACTCAAAAGTCGCTTCACTTATTAAAAGAGACAACAAAAGAAGAAGTAGAGCTAATAAGCAAAAATTGTGCATAAGAGGAAGCTGATTACTTAGTTAAGAATATTAGTACAAATAAGTAAGTGAAGAGTAGAAGCATGAAACATCAAGGCATAAATGTTTAGTTTATAACAACTCTCATCCACCCTACTTGGGGTACTGTCATGATGTTGTATAATAGCATAAAAAAAAATCACGATGCCACTGCACACATAAATTCATCAGCTGTAACTGTGGAAACACATTACTTTTCAGATTTCTAACATCACCATTTAACAAATAATATGCCACAAAGTATAACAACAACAACACCGCAGAGGTCACACAAACCACAAATTAAATTTTAACAAGAGAAAATATGTTTCTTCAATATCAATTTATATTGCGCTTTCATCATATTGTCAATAGAAATTCAGAACAAAACAAAAAGTAAGACTTGAAACCAAAGTTTTAAGTGAAGAACAGTATCATGGTTGAATTCTCAACTGAATATACCTGTAAAGTTATGCAAATCTTTTTATATCCTAGTAACATAAGTTACAGAGGGAGTAAGACCAAGCAAGTAGTGAACAAAAGCACCATTAAGTAGGGAAAAGAAATTGCTGGTGCAAATAGAGAAACAAAGGTAAACCTTGTGCTACCAAAGTTGAAAATCTGAACCTAAATCAAAACCCCATGCTATCACAGTAAACCTTAACTACCACTTCCATAAATAAATAAGATTTAAACCAAAAAATTGACTATGAAAACTTCATCAAAATTAAGACAAAAACAAAAAATTGCAACTCTGGAATCACCATCACAGTTGCAGAGCCCAAAATCAACATACGAATTCTGAGACACTAATTTGAATAAGCAAAACAAACCCCCAATTCCAAACTATTAAAAACTTTGAAAGCAAAATTGAAAACAATAAATTTGACACAACAAATTAACAAGAAAAGAAGAATAAACCCTAATATGAAAGTATCAACTCATAAATACACCAAAATCGAAACCCTAATATACAGATCTGAGATTAGTGTTACTTTGTGAAAGTGAAAGAACAAGCGATAGTTGGACCTATGCTAATTTTCGCATGTGAGATTAGAGAAATAAAAGTAGTTGAAAAACTACTTCCATTAATAAAACTTATGCTACAAAAGTGAAATCTGAATCACAATCGAAATCCCATGCTTTTACAGTAAATTCTAAACTTATCAAAATTAAGACTTCAATCGAACAAATATCATACAAACCCCAATTCCCAACCATTTGAAAGGAAAACTATTAACCCTAAATTTGACAGAAAAAATTAAGAAAATAAACCCAAATCTTAACTCAGTGATAAAAAAAAAATCAATGATGATGAAAAATCTGAAAATGAAGACTACGAAATTAGAGAAATGGGTTTTGTTCTCGATCTTGATTTCGAGACTAACAATACTCATGGATTTAAACTTTGAAATCAGATTTAGGTAACAATAAGAACATACCTAAAATCTCTCAGCATATACACGGCATGGATAAAACAAAAATAGAAGAAGATGTAAGATAGAAATGTGACATAATGACATGAATTAGGGTTTCACGTTCTTGCAGCAGAAAATCAGAGGGTGAGAGGCACAAAAGAAAGAAGAAAAAAAAGATGATAGAGATTAGGTTAAGTGATTTTCTCTCTCTTCAACAGTTATATAGGAAAACTAAAGAGTTACCTCGACTAACAATTCAACGAGATATAGGGACACGATTTTTCGTGTGGGTGTTTCCCACGTGTACTTTTACTACTTGTGTGGTAGAGCTAGACAACCATTACTTAGGTATTTTTGTTTAGGTAGAGCAAAATATGATCCGAGGATAGAAAAACTCGTAGTCGACTCATTAACAAGGTATTACTCTATATATATTTTCAACTCGGTCTAAGTTGCCCTTACTTGTTATCTTTTTCGTTGATATTCTCAGGTTAAAAAATTACTAGAGTTAAACCTGAGTTTCTCTTTCGGATGAACTAGAGACGAAATATATCAGAATTGAATATCATAGGTTCAAAGATTAACAGAGTTAGACCTGAGTTTCTCTTTCGGATGAACTGCAGACGAAATATATTAGAATTAAACATCACAGGTTCAAATATTACCAGAGTTAGACCTGAGTTCCTCTTTCGGATGAACTGCAGACGAAATATATCATAATTGAACATCACAGGTTCAAAAATTAACAGAGTTAGACCTGAGTTTCACTTTCGGATAAACTGCAGACGAAATATATCAGAATTGAACATCACAGGTTCAAATATTACTTGAGTTAGACCTGAGTTTCTTTTTCGGATGAACAAGAGACAAAATATATCAGAATTGAACATCACAGGTTCAAATATTACCAAAGTTAGACCTGAGTTTCTCTTTCGGATGAACTGTAGACGAAATATATTAGAATTGAACATCACATGTTCAAATCCTAGTTAGCAATTCGGCGAATGATTCGCGAATTCGAACGAATCACCGAATAACGTTCTATTCGGCCGAATTATTCCAACACCGAACAGGGTCGCGCATTATATGAGAATCCCGTATAATCAGCGAATTATTCGGATTCGCGTACTATTCGGCAAGTTAGTTCGGACAACTGTGATCAGTAACTCGAGCCATGCAGACTGAGTCAACAGCCGATCCAATGGATCGGGCCCATTCGTTTCTTTTGTAGAGAGAAATTAAAAAGAATGCTGTCAAGGGGGATTGAACCCATGACACCTAAAGTCCAAGTTAAGTCTCCAACCATTGAGCTACCCAATTGTTGGTGATGTTTTCTTACTTTATTACGTATATAATACATAATAGTTGGTCTAACTATATTTTTTACTACACATGACCTTAAAAATGTATTCCCTCTGTCCTAGTTACTTGCCAAAATTGGGGATTTTTTTGTCCTAAATTACTTGCCAAATTTCATATTTTTCCACTTTTTATCCTAATTTACCCCTCTATTGGAATCAAGTCATATTATTGAGAATTGTGTAATTCTATTTCCTATACACAATTTTAAATTCTCATCTCTCTCTATATCCTTTATTTTTATTTTTTTTGAGTTCTTCAAGTAAAGACCAGAAAACTAGACATGTAAAAACTATGTATCTTAAATGCTAGCTTGGGGTAATTTTGGAAAAAAATCCACTATCTCAACATTTCTTAATCTGTGTGCAAAAACCAATTTTGGCAAGTAAACTATAGGACGGAGGGAGTATTATTTATTAATTTTAGACATGCCGAATTTTCGATACCGAACTCATGTTTGTAAAATGAATTATACACGTACGTATGCCGCTTCGAACTTTTGCCGAACAACGAACCGTTGACCGGATTTTTGACCGAATCCGATCTACCCGAATACGTATACTTCTCGTACGTATGCCGTCCCGAACTCCCCTCCGTACCGCGAATTGCTAACTAGGGTTCAAATATTACCAGAGTCCTCTTTCGGATGAACTGCAGACGAAATATATCAGAATTGAACATCACAGGTTCAAAGATTACCATAGTTAGACCTGAGTTTCTCTTTCGGATGAACTGCAGACGAAATATATCAGAATTGAACATCACAGGTTCAAATATTACCAGAGTTAGACCTGAGTTTCTTTTTCGGATGAACTGGAGACTAAATATATCAGAATTGAACATCACAGGTTCAATGATAACCAGAGTTAGACCTGAGTTTTTCTTTCGGATGAACTGCAGATGAAATATTTCAGAATTGAACATCACAGGTTCAAAGATTACCAAAGTTAGATCTAAGTCTCTCTTTCCGATGAACTGCAGACGAAATATATCAGAATTGAACATCACAGGTTCAAAGATTACCAGAGTTAGACCTGAATTCCTATTTCGGATGAACTGCTGACGAAATATATCAGAATTGAACATCACAGGTTCAAATATTACCATAGTTAGACCTGAATTCCTCTTTCGGATGAACTGCAGATGAAATATATCAGAATTGAACATCACAGGTTCAAATATTACCAGAGTTAGATCTGAGTTCCTCTTTCAGGTGAACTGCAGACGAAATATATCAGAATTGAACATCACCGGTTTAAAGACTACCAAAGTTAGATCTAAGTCTCTCTTTCCGATGAACTGCAGACGAAATATATCAGAATTGAACATCACAGGTTCAAAGATTACTATAATTAGACCCGAGTTTCTCGTCAGGATGAACTGGAGACGAAATATATCAGAATTGAACATCACGGGTTCAAATATTACTATAGTTAGACCCGAGTTTCTCGTCAGGATGAACTGGAGACGAAATATATCAGAATCGAACATCATTTGTACAAATTTTACTAGAGTTAGACCCGAGTTTCTCGTCCGGATGAACTGGAGAAGAGATATATCAGAATTGAACATCCCATGTTCAAAGATTACTAGAGTTAGACCCGAGTCTCTCGTCTGGATGAACTGGAGACGAAATATATCAGAATTGAACATCACGGGTTCAAAGAATACCAGAATTAGACCCAAGTTTCTCGTCAGGATGAACAGGAGATGAAATATATCAGAATTCAACATCACCGGTACAAATATTACTAGAGTTAGACCCGAGTTTCTCGTCAGGATGAACTGGATATGAAATATATCAGAATTGAATATCAAAGGTTCAAATATTACCAGAGTTAGACTTAAATTTCTCTTTCGGATGAACTGCGGACGAAATATATCATAATTGAACATCACAGGTTCAAAGATTAACAGAGTTAGACCTGAGTTTCACTTTCGGATAAACTGCAGACGAAATATATCAGAATTGAACATCACAGGTTCAAATATTACTTGAGTTAGACCTGAGTTTCTTTTTCGGATGAACAAGAGACAAAATATATCAGAATTGAACATCACAGGTTCAAAGATTACCAAAGTTAGACCTGAGTTTCTCTTTCGGATGAACTGCGGACGAAATATATTAGAATTGAACATCACATGTTCAAATATTACCAGAGTCCTCTTTCGGATGAACTGCAGACGAAATATATCAGAATTGAACATCACAGGTTTAAAGATTACCAGAGTTAGACTTGATTTTATTTTTCGGATGAACTGGAGACTAAATATATCAGAATTGAACATCACAGGTTCAAAGATAACCAGAGTTAGACCTGAGTTTCTCTTTCGGATGAACTGCAGACAAAATATTTCAGAATTGAACATCACAGGTTCAAAGATTACCAAAGTTAGATCTAAGTCTCTCTTTCGGATGAACTGCAGACGAAATATATCAGAATTGAACATCACAGGTTCAAAGATTACCAGAGTTACACCTGAATTCCTATTTCGGATGAACTGCTGACGAAATATATCAGAATTGAACATCACAGGTTCAAATATTACCATAGTTAGACCTGAATTCCTCTTTCGGATGAACTGCAGATGAAATATATCAGAATTGAACGTCACAGGTTCAAATATTACCAGAGTTAGATTTGAGTTCCTCTTTCAGGTGAACTGCAGACGAAATATATCAGAATTGAACATCACAGGTTTAAAGACTACCAGAGTTAGACCTGAATTCCTCTTTCGGATGAACTGGAGACGAAATATATCAGAATTGAACATCACAGGTTCAAAGATTACTAGAGTTAGACCCGAGTTTCTCGTCAGGATGAACTGGAGACAAAATATATCAGAATTGAACATCACGGGTTCAAATATTACTAGAGTTAGACTCGAGTTTCTCGTCAGGATGAAATGTAGATGAAATATATCAGAATCGAACATCACTTGTACAAATTTTACTAGAGTTAGACCCGAGTTTCTCGTCCGGATGAACTGGAGAAGTGATATATCAGAAGTGAACATCCCATGTTCAAAATTACTAGAGTTAGACCCAAGTTTCTTGTTCGGATGAACTGGAGACGAAATATATTAGAATTGAACATCACGGGTTCAAAGTATACTAGAGTTAGACCCAAGTTTCTCGTCAGGATGAACTGGAGACAAAATATATCAGAATTCAACATCACCGGTACAAAGATTACTAGAGTTAGACCCGAGTTTCTCTTCAGGATGAACTGGAGATGAAATATATCAGAATTGAACATCACAAGTTCAAATATTACCAGAGTTAGACCTGAATTCCTCTTTCGTATGAACTGCAGACGAAATATATCATAATTGAACATCACCGGTTCAAAGATTACTAGAGTTAGACCCGAGTTTCTCGTCAGGATAAATTGGAGACGAAATATATCAGAATCGAAAATCACTTGTACAAAGTTTACTAGAGTTAGACCCGAGTTTCTCGTCCGGATGAACTGGAGAAGAAATATATCAGAATTGAACATCACATGTTCAAAGATTACTAGAGTTAGACCTGAATTCCTCTTTCGGATGAACTGGAGACGAAATATATCAGAATCGAACATCACAGGTTCAAATATTACCAGAGTTAGATCTGAGTTCCTCTTTCGGGTGAACTGCAGACGAAATATATCAGAATTAAACATCACCGGTTCAAAGATTACCAGAGTTATACCTGAATTCCTCTTTCGGATGAACTGGAGACGAAATATATCAAAATTGAACATCACGGGCTCAAAGATTACCAGAGTTATACCTGAATTCCTCTTTGGGATGAACTGTTGACGAAATATATCAGAATTGAACAGCAAAGGTTCAAATATTACCAGAGTTAGACCTGAATTCCTCTTTCGTATGAACTGCTGACGAAATATATCAGAATTGAACATCATCGGTTCAAAGATTACTAGAGTTAGACCTGAATTCCTCTTTAGGATGAACTGCTGACGAAATATATCATAATTGAACATCAAAGGTTCAAATATTACCAGAGTTAGACCTGAATTCCTCTTTCGGTTGAACTGCAGATGAAATATATCAGAATTGAACATCACAGGTTCAAATATTTCCAGTGTTAGACCTGAATTCCTTTTTCGGGTGAACTGCAGACGAAATATATCATAATTGAACATCACGGGTTCAAATATTACCAGAGTTAGACCTGAGTTTATTTTCCGATGAACTGGACACGAAATATATCAGAATTGAACATCACTGGTACAAAGATTACTAGAGTTAGACCCGAGTTTCTCGTTAGGATGAACTTGAGACGAAATATATCATAATTGAACATCACAGGTTCAAATAGTACCCGAGTTAGACCTGAATTCCTCTTTCGGATGAACTGGAGACGAAATATATCAGAATTGAACATCACCGGTTCAAACATTACCAGAGTTAGACCTGAGTTCCTCTTTCGCATGAACTGCTGACGAAATATATCAATTGAACATCACCGGTTCAAATATTACCAGAGTTAGACCTGAATTCCTCTTTCGGGTGAACTACAGACGAAATATATCAGAATCGAACATCACAGGTTCAAATATTACCAGAGATAGACCTGAATTCCTCTTTCGAATGAACTGCTGACGAAATATATCAGAATTGAACATCACGGGTTCAAATATTACCAAAGTTAGACCTAAATTCCTCTTTCGGATGAACTGGAGACGAAATATATCAGAATTAAACATCACCGGTTCAAAGATTACTACAGTTAGACCTGGATTTCTCTTTCGGATGAACTGCTGACGAAATATATCAGAATCGAACATCACAGGTTCAAATATTACCAGAGTTAGACCTGAATTCCTCTTTCGAATGAACTGCTGACGAAATATATCAGAATTGAACATCACGGGTTCAAATATTACCAGAGTTAGACCTCAATTCCTCTTTCGGATGAACTGGAGACGAAATATATCATAATTGAACATCACCGGTTCAAAGATTACTACAGTTAGACCTGAATTTCTCTTTCGGATGAACTGCTGACGAAATATATCAGAATTAAACATCACATGTTCAAATATTACTAGAGTTAGAAATGAATTCCTCTTTCGGATGAACTGCAGACGAAATATATCAGAATTGAATATCACAGGTTCAAAGATTACTAGAGTTAGACCCTAGTTTCTCGTCAGGATGAACTGGAGAAGAAATATATCAGAATTTAACATCACATGTTCAAAGATTACTAAAGTTAGACCCGAGTTTCTCGTCCGGATGAACTGGAGACGAAATATATCAGAATTGAACATCACGTGTTCAAAGATTACTTTAGTTAGAACCGAGTTTATCGTCAGGATGAACTAGAGACGAAATATATCAGAATCGAACATCACTTGTTCAAAGATTACCAGAGTTAGACCTGAATTCCTCTTTCGGATGAACTGGAGACAAAATATATCAGAATCGAACATCACAGGTTGAAATATTACCAGAGTTAGATCTGAGTTCCTCTTTATGGTGAACTGCTGACGAAATATATCAGAATTAAACATCACGGGTTCAAAGATTACTATATTTATACCTGAATTCCTCTTTAGGATGAACTGGAGACGAAATATATCAAAATTGAACATCACGGGTTCAAAGATTACCAGAGTTAGACCTGAATTCCTCATTGGGATGAACTGCTGACGAAATATATCATAATTGAACATCACAGGTTCAAATATAACCAGAGTTAGACCTGAATTCCTCTTTCGGATGAACTGATGACGAAATATATCAGAATTGAACATCATCGGTTCAAAGATTACTAGAGTTAGACCTGAATTCCTCTTTCGGATGAACTGATGACGAAATATATCAGAATTGAACATCACAGGTTCAAATATTACCAGAGTTAGACCTGAATTCCTCTTTCGGATGAACTGGAGACGAAATATATCATAATTGAACATCACCGGTTCAAAGATTACTACTGTTAGACCTGAATTTATCTTTCGGATGAACTGCTGACGAAATATATCATAATTGAACATCACAGGTTCAAATATTACCAGATTTAGACATGAATTCCTCTTTCGGGTGAACTGCAGACGAAATATATCAGAATTGAACATCACATGTTCAAATATTAACAGAGTTAGATATGAATTCCTCTTTCGGGTGAACTACAGATGAAATATATCAAAAATTGAACATCACGGGTTTAAATATTACCACAGTTAGACCTGAGTTTCTTTTTCGGATGAATTGGACACGAAATATATCAGAATTGAACATCACCGGTATAAAGATTACTAGAGTTAGACCCGAGTTTCTCGTCAGGATGAACTTGAGACGAAATATATCATAATTGAACATCACAGGTTCAAATATTACCATAGTTAGACCTGAATTCCTCTTTCGAATGAACTGGAGACGAAATATATCAATTGAACATCACCGGTTCAAATATTTCCAGAGTTAGACCTGAATTCCTCTTTCGGATGAACTGCAGACGAAATATATCATAATTGAACATCACATGTTCAAATATTACCAGAGTTAGACCTGAATTCCTCTTTCGGATGAACTGCAGACGAAATATATCATAATTGAACATCACATGTTCAAATATTACTAGTAGTTAGATAGATCTGAGTTCCTCTTTCGGTGAACTGAGATTAAATATATCATAATTGAACATCACAGTTTCAAATATTACTAGAGTTAGACTCAATTTCTCTTTCGGATGAACTGGAGACGAAATATATCATAATTGAACATCACCGGTTCAAAGATTACCAGAGTTAGACCCGAGTTCCTCTTTCGGATGAACTGCTGAAGAAATATATCAGAATTGAACATCACAGGTTCAAATATTACCAGAGTTAGACCTGAATTCCTCTTTCGGATGAACTGGAGACGAAATATATCATAATTGAACATCACAGGTTCAAATATTACTAGAGTTAGACCTGAATTACTCTTTCGGGTGAACTGTAGATGAAATATATCAGAATTGAACATCACGGGTTCAAATATTACCAGAGTTAGACCTGAGTTTCTTTTTCGGATGAACTGGACACAAAATATATCATAATTGAACATCACCGGTACAAAGATTACTAGATTTAGACCCGAGTTTCTCGTCAGGATGAACTTGAGAAAAAATATATCATAATTGAACATCACAAGTTCAAATATTACCAGAGTTAGACCTGAATTCCTCTTTCGGATGAACTGGAGACGAAATATATCATAAGTGAACATCACCGGTTCAAAGATTACCAGAGTTAGACCTGAGTTCCTCTTTCGGATGAACTGCTGACGAAATATATCAATTGAACATCACCGGTTCAAATATTACCAGAGTTAGACCGAATTTCTCTTTTCGGATGAACTGGAGATTTAAATATATCGAAATCGAACATCACATGTTCAAATATTACTAGAGCTAGACCTGAGTTTCTCTTTCGGATGAACTGATGACAAAATATATCAGAATTGAACATCACGGGTTCAAATATTACTAGAGTTAGACCTGAATTCCTCTTTCGGATGAACAGGAGACGAAATATATCAGAATTGAACATCACCGGTTCAAAGATTACTACAGTTAGACCTTAATTTCTCTTTTAGATGAACTGCTGACGAAATATATCAGAAATTAACATCACAGGTTCAAATATTACCAGAGTTAGACATGAATTCCTCTTTCGGGTGAACTGCAGACGAAATATATCAGAATTGAACATCACATGTTCAAATATTACCAGAGTTAGATCTGAGTTCCTCTTTCGGGTGAACTGGAGACGAAATATATCATAATTGAACATCACAGGTTCAAATATTACCCGAGTTAGACCTGAATTTCTCTTTCGGATGAACTGGAGATGAAATATATCATAATTGAACATCACCGGTTCAAAGATTACCAGAGTTAGACCTGAGTTCCTCTTTCGGATGAACTGCTGACGAAATATATCAATTGAACATCACGGGTTCAAATATTACCAGAGTTAGACTTGTATTCCTTTTTCGGGTGAACTGCAGACAAAATATATCAGAATCGAACATCACAGGTTCAAATATTACCAGAGTTAGATCTGAGTTCCTCTTTCGGGTGAACTGCAGACGAAATATATCAGAATAGAACATCACCGGTTCAAAGATTACCAGAGTTAGACCTGAATGCCTCTTTCGGGTGAATTGCAGACGAAATATATCAGAATTGAACATCACGGGTTAAAATACTACCAGAGTTAGACCTGAATTCCTCTTTCGAGTGAACTGCAGACGAAATATATCAAAATTGAACATCACGGGTTCAAAGATTACCAGAGTTAGACCTGAATTCCTCTTTCGGATGAACTGCTGACGAAATATATCAGAATTGAACATCACAGGTTCAAATATTACCAGAGTTAGATCAGAATTCCTCTTTCGGGTGAACTGGAGACGAAATATATCAGAATTGAACATCACTTGTTCAAAGATTACTAGAGTTAGACCTGAATTTCTCTTTCGGGTGAACTGCAGACGAAATATATCATTATTGAACATCACATGTTCAAATATTACCAGAGTTAGATCTGAATTCCTCTTTCTGGTGAACTGCAGACGAAATATATCAGAATTGAACATCACGGGTTCAAATATTACCAGAGTTAGACCTAATTTTCTTTTTCGGATGAACTGGAGACGAAATATATCAGAATTGAACATCACGGGTTCAAAGATTACTAGAGTTAGACCCGAGTTTCTCGTCAGGATGAACTGGAGCCGAAATATATCAGAATTGAATATCACAGGTACAAAGTTTACTAGAGTTAGACCAGAGTTTCTCGTCCGGATGAACTGGAGAAGAAATATATCAGAATTTAAAATCACATGTTCAAAGATTACTAAAGTTAGACCCGAGTTTCTCGTCCGGATGAACTGGAGACGAAATATATCAGAATTGAACATCAAGGGTTTAAAGATTACTAGATTTAGACCCGAGTTTCTCGTCCGGATGAACTGGAGACAAAATATATCAGAATTGAACATCACGGGTTCAAAGATCACTTGAGTTAGACCCGAGTTTCTCATCAGGATGAACTGGAGACGAAATATATCAGAATCGAACATCACTTGTTCAAAGATTACCAAAGTTAGACCTGAATTCCTCTTTCGGATGAACTGGAGACGAAATATATCAGAATCGAACATCACAGGTTCAAATATTACCAGAGTTAGATCTGAGTTCCTCTTTCGGGTGAACTGCAGACGAAATATATCAGAATTAAACATCACCGGTTCAAAGATTACCAGAGTTATACCTGAATTCCTCTTTCGGATGAACTGGAGACGAAATATATCAAAATTGAACATCACGGGTTCAAAGATTACCAGAGTGAGACCTGAATTCCTCTTTGGGATGAACTGCTGACGAAATATATCAGAATTGAACATCACATGTTCAAATATTACCAGAGTTAGACCTGAATTTCTCTTTCGGATGAACTGCTGACGAAATATATCAGAATTGAACATCATCGGTTCAAAGATTACTAGAGTTAGACCTGAATTTCTCTTTCGGATGAACTGAAGACGAAATATATCAGAATTGAACATCACAGGTTCAAATATTACTAGAGTTAGACCTGAATTCCTCTTTCGGATGAACTGGAGACAAAATATATCATAATTGAACATCACCGGTTCAAAGATTACTAGAGTTAGACCTGAATTCCTCTTTCGGATGAACTGCTGACGAAATATATCAGAATTGAACATCACAGGTTCAAATATTACCAGAGTTAGACCTGAATTCCTCTTTCGGGTGAACTGCAGACGAAATATATCAGAATTGAACATCACAGGTTCGAATATTTCCAGAGTTAGACCTGAATTACTCTTTCGGGTGAACTGTAGATGAAATATATCAGAATTGAACATCACGGGTTCAAATATTACCAGAGTTAGACCTGAGTTTCTTTTTCGGATGAACTGGACACAAAATATATCATAATTGAACATCACCGGTTCAAAGATTACTAGAGTTAGACCCGAGTTTCTCGTCAGGATGAACTTGAGAAAAAATATATCATAATTGAACATCACAAGTTCAAATATTACCAGAGTTAGACCTGAATTCCTCTTTCGGATGAACTGGAGACGAAATATATCATAATTGAACATCACCGGTTCAAAGATTACTAGAGTTAGACCTGAGTTTCTCTTTCGGATGAACTTCTGACGAAATATATCAATTGAACATCACCGGTTCAAATACTACCAGAGTTAGACCTGAATTCCTCTTTCGGGTGAACTGCAGACGAAATATATCAGAATCGAACATCACAGGTTCAAATATTACCCGAGTTAGACCTGAGTTCCTCTTTCGGATGAACTGCTGACGAAATATATCAGAATTGAACATCACGGGTTCAAATATTACCAGAGTTAGACCTGAATTTCTCTTTCGGATGAACTGGAGACGAAATATATCAGAATTGAACATCACCGGTTCAAAGATTACTAGAGTTAGACCTTAATTTCTCTTTCGGATGAACTGCTGATGAAATATATCAGAAATTAACATCACAGGTTCAAATATTACCAGAGTTAGACATGAATTCCTCTTTCGGGTGAACTGCAGACGAAATATATCATAATTGAACATCACATGTTCAAATATTACCAGAGTTAGATCTGAATTCCTCTTTCGGGTGAACTGCAGACGAAATATATCATAATTGAACATCACAGGTTCAAATATTACCCGAGTTAGACCTGAATTCCTCTTTCGGATGAACTGGAGACGAAATATATCATAATTGAACATCACCGGTTCAAAGATTACCAGAGTTAGACCTGAGTTCCTCTTTCGGATGAACTGCTGACGAAATATATCAATTGAACATCACGGGTTCAAATATTACCAGAGTTAGACTTGAATTCCTTTTTCGGGTGAACTGTAGACAAAATATATCAGAATCGAACATCACAGGTTCAAATATTACCAGAGTTAGATCTGAGTTCCTCTTTCGGGTGAACTGCAGACGAAATATATCAGAATAGAACATCACCGGTTCAAAGATTACCAGAGTTAGACCTGAATTCCTCTTTCGGGTGAACTGCAGACGAAATATATCAGAATTGAACATCACGGGTTAAAATATTACCAGAGTTAGACCTGAATTCCTCTTTCGGGTGAACTGCAGATGAAATATATCAAAATTGAACATCACGGGTTCAAAGATTACCAGTGTTAGACCTGAATTCCTCTTTCGGATGAACTGCTGACGAAATATATCAGAATTGAACATCACGGGTTCAAATATTTCCAGAGTTAGATCAGAATTCCTCTTTCGGGTGAACTGGAGACGAAATATATCAGAATTGTACATCACTTGTTCAAAGATTACTAGAGTTAGACCTGAATTCCTCTTTCGGGTGAACTGCAGACGAAATATATCATTATTGAACATCACATGTTCAAATATTACCAGAGTTAGATCTGAATTCCTCTTTCTGGTGAACTGCAGACGAAATATATCAGAATTGAACATCACGGGTTCAAATATTACCAGAGTTAGACCTAATTTTCTTTTTCGGATGAACTGGAGACGAAATATATCAGAATTGAACATCACGGGTTCAAAGATTACTAGAGTTAGACCCGAGTTTCTCGTCAGGATGAACTGGAGCCGAAATATATCAGAATTGAATATCACAGGTACAAAGTTTACTAGAGTTAGACCAGAGTTTCTCGTCCGGATGAACTGGAGAAGAAATATATCAGAACTTAAAATCACATGTTCAAAGATTACTAAAGTTAGACCCGAGTTTCTCGTCCGGATGAACTGGAGACGAAATATATCAGAATTGAACATCAAGGGTTTAAAGATTACTAGAGTTAGACCCGAGTTTCTCGTCCGGATGAACTGGAGACAAAATATATCAGAATTGAACATCACGGGTTCAAAGATCACTTGAGTTAGACCCGAGTTTCTCGTCAAGATGAACTGGAGACGAAATATATCAGAATCGAACATCACTTGTTCAGAGATTACCAAAGTTAGACCTGAATTCCTCTTTCGGATGAACTGGAGACGAAATATATCAGAATCGAACATCACAAGTTCAAATATTACCAGAGTTAGATCTGAGTTCCTCTTTCGGGTGAACTGCAGACGAAATATATCAGAATTAAACATCACCGGTTCAAAGATTACCAGAGTTATACCTGAATTCCTCTTTCGGATGAACTGGAGACGAAATATATCAAAATTGAACATCACGGGTTCAAAGATTACCAGAGTGAGACCTGAATTCCTCTTTGGGATGAACTGCTGGCGAAATATATCAGAATTGAACATCACATGTTCAAATATTACCAGAGTTAAACCTGAATTCCTCTTTCGTATGAACTATTGACGAAATATATCAGAATTGAACATCATCGGTTCAAAGATTACTAGAGTTAGACCTGAATTCCTCTTTCGGATGAACTGCTGACGAAATATATCAGAATTGAACATCACAGGTTCAAATATTACTAGAGTTAGACCTGAATTCCTCTTTCGGGTGAACTGCAGACGAAATATATCAGAATTGCACATCACAGGTTCAAATATTATCAGAGTTAGACCTGAATTCCTCTTTCGGGTGAACTGCAGATGAAATATATCAGAATTGAACATCACGGGTTCAAATATTACCAGAGTTTGACCTGAGTTTCTTTTTCGGATGAACTGGACACGAAATATATCAAAATTGAAAATCACCGGTACAAAGATTACTAGAGTTAGACCCGATTTTCTCGTCAGGATGAACTTGAGACGAAATATATCAAAATTGAACATCACCGGTTCAAATATTACCACAGTTAGACCTGAATTCCTCTTTCGGGTGAACTGCGGACGAAATATATCAGAATCCAACATAACAGGTTCACATATTACTAGAGTTAGATCTGAGTTCCTCTTTCGGGTGAACTGCAGACGAAATATATCAGAATAGAACATCACCGGTTCAAAGATTACCAGAGTTAGACCTGAATTCCTCTTTTGGGTGAACTGCAGACGAAATATATCAGAATCGAACATCACAGGTTCAAATATTACCAGAGTTAGACCTGAATTCCTCTTTCGGATGAACTGCTGACGAAATATATCAGAATTGAACATCAAGGGTTCAAATATTACCAGAGTTAGACCTGAATTCCTCTTTCGGATGAACTGGAGACGAAATATATCAGAATTGAACATCACCGGTTCAAATATTACTACAGTTAGAACTGAATTTCTCTTTCGGATGAACTGCTGACGAAATATATCAGAATTGAACATCACAGGTTCAAATATTACCAGAGTTAGACATGAATTCCTCTTTCGGGTGAACTGCAAACGAAATATATCAGAAATGAACATCACATTATCAAATATTACCAGAGTTAGATCTGAATTCCTCTTTCGGGTGAACTGCTGACGAAATATATCATAATTGAACATCACGGGTACAAATATTACCAAAGTTAGACCTGAGTTTCTTTTTCGGATGAACTGGACACGAAATATTTCAGAATTGAACATCACCGGTTTAAAGACTACCAGAGTTAGACCTGAATTCCTCTTTCGGGTGAACTGTAGACGAAATATATCAGAATTGAACATCAAAAGTTCAAATATTTCCAGAGTTAGACCTGAATTCCTCTTTCGGGTGAACTGCAGACGAAATATATCAGAATTGAACATCACGGGTTCAAATATTACCAAAGTTAGACCTGAGTTTCTTTTTCGGATGAACTGGACACGAAATATATCAGAATTGAACATCACCGGTACAAAGATTACTAGAGTTAGACACGAGTTTCTCGTCAGGATGAACTTGAGACGAAATATATCATAATTGAATATCACAGGTTCAAATATTACCAGAGTTAGACCTGAATTCCTCTTTTGGATGATCTGGAGACGAAATATATCAGAATTGAACATCACCGGTTCAAAGATTACCAGAGTTAGACCTGAGTTCCTCTTTCGGATAAACTGCTGACGAAATATATCAATTGAACATCACCGGTTCAAATATTACCAGAGTTAGACCTGAATTCCTTTTTCGGGTGAACTGCAGACGAAATAAATCAGAATCGAACATCACAGGTTCACATATTACCAGAGTTAGATCTGAGTTCCTCTTTCGGGTGAACTGCAGACGAAATATATCAGAATAGAACATCACCGGTTCAAAGATTACCAGAGTTAGACCTGAATTCCTCTTTCGGGTGAACTGCAGATGAAATATATCAGAATTGAACATCACGGGTTCAACTATTACCAGAGTTAGACCTAAGTTTCTTTTTCGGATGAACTGGAGACGAAATATATCAAAATTGAACATCACTTGTTCAAAGATTACTAGAGTTAGACCCGAGTTTCTCGTCAGGATGAACTGGAGCCGAAATATATCAGAATTGAATATCATAGGTACAAAGTTTACTAGAGTTAGACCCGAGTTTCTCGTCCGGATGAACTGGAGAAGAAATAAATCAGAATTTAACATCACATGTTCAAAGATTACTAAAGTTAGACGCGAGTTTCTCGTCCGGATGAACTGGAGACGAAATATATCAGAATTGAACATCACGGGTTCAAAGATTACTAGAGTTAGACCCGAGTTTCTCGTCCGAATGAACTGGAGACGAAATATATCAGAATTGAACATCACCGGTACAAAGAATACTAGAGTTAGACCCGAGTTTCTCGTCAGGATGAACTGGAGACGAAATATATCAGAATTGAACATCACAGGTACAAAGATTACTATAGTTAAACCTGAGTTTCTCGTCAGGATGAACTGGAGACGAAATATATCAGAATTGAACATCACAGGTTCAAAGATTACTAGAGTTAGACCCGAGTTTCTTGTCCGGATGAACTGGAGACGAAATATATCATAATAGAACATCACGTGTTCAAAGATTACTAGAGTTAGACCCGAGTTTCTCGTCAGGATGAACTGGAGACGAAATTTATCAGAATTAAACATGAAGGGTTCAAATATTACTAGAGTTAGACCAGAGTTTCTCGTCAGGATGAATTGGAGACGAAATATATCAGAATTGAACATCACCAGTACAAAGATTACTATAGTCAGACCCGAGTTTCTCGTCAGGATGAACTGGAGACGAAATATATTAGAATTGAACATCACAAGTACAAAGATTACTAGAGTTAGACCCGAGTTTCTCGTCCGGATGAACTGGAGACGAAATATATCAGAATTGAACATCACATGTACAAATATTATGCAGACTGTGAAAATGACCAGACTACCCTTATGGGTAATAAGTAAAGTAAATTTTACAGACTGTGAAAATGACCATATTACCCTTATTGGACATAAGTGTAATAAATATTGTGCGGAATGTGAAAATGACCAAACTACCCTTATCAGTATTAAGTAAAGTAAATGTTACCGACTGTGAAAATGACTATATTACCCTTATTGGAAAAAAGTGCAGTAGATATTATGGAGACAGTGAAAATGACCAAACTACCCTTATTGAAAATAAATAAAGTAAATATTACAGAGTATGAAAATGACCATATTACCCTTGTTGGAAATAAGTGCAATAAATATTATGGAGACTGTGAAAATGACCAAACTACCCTTATTAGAATAAGTGCAATAAATATTACAGACTGTGAAAAATGACCAGACTACCGTTATCGAAAATAAATAAAGTAAATATTACAGACTGTGAAAATGACCATATTACCCTTATTGGATAAGTGGAATAAATATTTTGGAGATAGTGAAAATGACCATATTACCCTTATTGGAAAAAAGTGCAATAGATATTATAGAGACTGTGAAAATGACCAGACTACCCTTATCATTAATAAGTAAAGTAAATGTTACCGATTGTGAAAATGTGACCATATTACCCTTTTTGGAAATAAGTGCAATAATATTGTGCGGACTGTGAAAATGATCAAACTACCCTTATCAGTATTAAGTAAAGTAAATATTACCGACTGTGAAAATGACAATATTACCATTATTGGAAAAAAGTGCAATAAATATAATGGAGATTGTGAAAATGACCAGGCTACCCTTATCGGTAATAAATAGAGTAAATGTTACCGATTATAAAAATGACCATATTACCCTAATTGGAAATAAGTGCAATATAAATATTATGGAGACTGTAAAAATGACCATACTACCCTTATCGGAAATAAGTAAAGTAATTCTTACAGACTGTGAAAATGACCATATTACCCTTATTGGAAATAAGTGGAATAAATATTATGGAGACAGTGAAAATGACCATACTACCCTTATCGAAAATAAGTAAAGTAATTCTTAGAGACTATGAAAAAGACCATATTACCCTTATTGGAAATAAGTGGAATAAATATTATGGAGACAGTGAAAATGACCATACCACCCTTATCGAAAATAAGTAAAGTAATTCTTACAGACTGTGAAAATGTCCATATTACCCTTATTGAAAAAAAGTGCAATAAATATTATGGAGACTGTGAAAATGACCAAACTACCCTTATTGGAAAAAGTGCAATAAATATTACCGATTGTGAAAATGACCATATTATCCTTATTGGAAAAAAGTGCAATAAATATTATGGAGACTGTGTAAATGACCATACTACCCTTATCGGAAATAAGTACCGACTGTGAAAATGACAATATTACCCTTATTGTAAAAAAGTGCAATAAATATTATGGAGACTGTGAAAATGACCATACTACCCTTATCAGAAATATGTAAAGTAAATGTTATCGATTGTGAAAATAACCATATTACTCTTACCGGTCATTTTCACAGTCTGCACTATTTATTGCACTTTTTCCAATAAGGATAGTTTGGTCATTTTCATAGTCTCCATAATATTTATTGCACTTATTTCCAATAAGGGTAATATGGTCATTTTCACACTCTGTATCATTTACTTTACTTATTTTCGATAACGGTAGTCTGGTCATTTTTCACGGTCTCCATAATATTTATTGAACTTTAAGGGTAGTTTGGTCATTTTCATAGTCTCCATAATATTTATTACGCTTATTTTCAATAAGGGTAATATGGTCATTTTCACAGTCTGTAATATTTATTTTACTTATTTTCGATAAGGGTAGTATGGTCATTTTCACAGTCTCCATAATATTTGTTGCACTTATTTCCAATAAGGGTAATATGGTCATTTTCACAGTCTATAAGAATTACTTTACTTATTTCCTATAAGGGTAATATGGTCATTTTTTTCAATCGGTAACATTTACTCTATTTATTACCGATAAGGGTAGCCTGGTCATTTTCACAGTCTCCATAATATTTATTGCACTTTTTTTCCAATAAGGGTAATATAGTCATTTTCACAGTCGGTAACATTTACATTACTTAATACTGGTATAAGGGTAGTTTGGTCATTTTCACAGTCCGCACAATATTTATTGCACTTATTTCCAATCAGGGTAATTTGGTCGTTATCACAGTCTGTAATATTTATTGCACTTTTTCCAATAAGGGTAGTTTGGTCATTTTCACAGTCTCCATAATATTTATTACACTTATTTCCAATAAGGGTAATATGGTCATTTTCATATTCTGTAATATTTACTTTATTTATTTTCAATAAGGGTAGTCGTAAGCCCTTACACTTATAGCCAGTTTCTAGCCCACAACGGTTTACTCTGCTCTGATTAAGTCATTTAAAGGTTTATCCCGACCCACTTTCATCACATTAGAGATGAACCTGGCAATGGATGGATGCAAAACAAAGGAAACCTGGGAGAAGAAGGCAATAACCAAAGAGAGTTGCTTTTGTGCCATGATTCACCACATATTAACATATTAGAGATCAGACCCCGATCACTAAAGCAAAGCTACTGGGAATGGGTCCCCTAACTCCAACCTAAAGGGGTTACGTTACATGTAGTGGAATCTAGTCTCTGAACAAGATCTTTCGGTACTGACGCACCGTGGGCACACTGTCACACATAAAGTTGGCCATAATGCCATATTCATGTTCCAACATTACAGGGGGCCTCTGCGCTACACCTTGAGCGGATCTGTCGTCCTCCTCATTATAGTCCTCCTAGAATCAATTGCATTTCATCGGAATACATCCTGTCTTTTCACTTTAGTAGTCCTATGCATTGTCAGTACTATGGCCCCAATCATGGCTACTAATAAAATAAGACCAAAAATCAGACAATGACAGAGAGTTTAGTGACTCGACTGAAAGGAGAGGATCTACAGTCAAGGTGACAGGATTCGAACCTATGGCCCTCTGTAACCAAAACAGATGCGCAGTGATACCTGATTGGCTCAAAATCAATAGTTGTAGAAATAATTGCTTGCATTCAAACAAGAACGCGGGAAAAAGCAAGCGTCTGATCCGGGTTGCTAGCTTTCGTTCATAGTTTTGCGACAGATGATACACGAGGACTCTTTCTCTGGCGCTTCTTCCTTCTAATGACCGGCATATCTATTATTCTTTTCTCCCATATGAAGCAGCATGCATCAAATCAATGCAGTCTATTCAGACTTTCTGCAGTACAGTCCTAACCGACGTACTGCCCCATGTCTCGAGATCAGCGACCGTAGTG
Source organism: Papaver bracteatum (assembly GCA_023529315.1). Taxonomy (NCBI): domain Eukaryota; kingdom Viridiplantae; phylum Streptophyta; class Magnoliopsida; order Ranunculales; family Papaveraceae; genus Papaver; species Papaver bracteatum. Next base: position 465,492 of record JAJJWX010000501.1, on the reverse strand, counting down.
CAACAAATTACTTACGTGGCTGCTAACGCCAAGCTAGCAGCAACAGCTAGGTAATGGGAGTACTGAGAGCCAAGTTTTCGTCTTCTATCTCTATGCAACCTTCAAAGCGAGTGTTTGCTAGCTCTATCCGTTAAAATCTGAGTTCTATCTTGGCACTATCAAAACGTTATCAATAAATATGCTTTTATCGTCGGGGCTAAGATGTATTTTTTTTTACCTCGCATCGCTTTTACATACGGGCACCAGCTAACCGATCACTTGAACCAACACGAGAAAATATAACATAACCAAGGTTACCAGATGTAGCATAAACAGGGTCTTTAGTAGCCGTTGCTCCAGTCGTAGAGAAAATTCAGCCATTCTTGCACTTCCACATCCTTCACGATTAATCGTAGGTAAGGTCGCTAATGACTTGCTGGTTCACGACTAGAGCAGTCATCATTTGAGATTTTTTGCTTGGATTATTTTGCCAAGTGAGGCACATCCGAACGTTGAAAGAGGCAAAAGAGTAAGCCCTGCTTCTCGTAGCTGTGTAAATAAGAAAGCTTCTTGAACTCAACTCATATTCGGGGATCGAATAATGAGACTTTGCACCTCAACCACGGCCATAAAGTATTAAAAAAGCTACCTCCTGTAAATGGATTGCACGTATTTCCAATAAGGGTAATATGGTCATTTTCACAGTCTGTAATATTTACTTTATTTATTTTTGATAAGGGTAGTATGGTCATTTTCACAGTCTCCATAATATTTATTGCACTTTTTCCAATATGGGTAATATGGTTATTTTCACAGTCTGTACGAATTACTTTACTTATTTCCTATAAGGGTAGTTTAGTCATTTTCAAAGTCTCCATAATATTTATTGCATTTTTTTTCCAATAAGGGTAATATGGTCATTTTCACAGTCTGTAATATTTACTATATTTATTTTCAATAAGGGTAGTTTGGTCATTTTCACAGTCTCCATAATATTTATTACACTTTTTCCAATAAGGGTAATATGGTCATTTTCACAGTTTGTACGAATTACTTTACTTTTTTTTCTTTCAATAAGGGTAGTCTGGTCATTTTCACAATCTCCATAATATTTATGGCACTTATTTCCAATAAGGGTAATCTGGTTATTTTCACAGTATGTAATTTACTTTATTTATTTTCAATAGGGTAGTTTGGTCAATTTCATAGTCCCCCTAATATTTATTCCGTTTATTTCTAATAAGGGTAATATGGTCATTTTCACAATCTATAATATTTACTTTACTTATTTTCGATAAGGGTAGTCTGGTCATTTTCACAGTCTCTGTAATATTTATGGCACTTATTTCCAATAAGGGTAATATGGTCATTTTCACAGTATGTAGTATTTACTTTATTTCTTTTCAACAAGGGTAGTTTGGTTATTTTCATAATATCCATAATATTTATTGCACTTATTTTCAATAAGGGTAATATGGTCATTTTCAAAGTGTGTAATATTATTTACTTATTTTCAATAAGGGTAGTCTGGTCATTTTCACAGTCTCCATAATATTTATTGCACTTTTTTCCAATAAGGGTAATATGGTCATTTTCACAGTCTGTAAGAATTACTTTTACTTATTTCCGATAAGGGTAGTATGGTCATTTTCACAGTCTCCATAATATTTATTTAACTTATTTCCAATAAGGGTAATATGGTCATTTTCACAATCTGTAAGAATTACTTTATTTATTTCCGATAAGGGTAGTATGGTCATTTTCACAGTCTCCGTAATATTTATTGCACTTTTCCAATAAGGGTAATACGATCATTTTCACAATCGGTAACATTTACTTTACTTATTTCCGATAAGGGTAGTCTGGTCATTTTCACAGTCTCCATAATATTTATCGCACTTTTTTACAATAAGTGTAATATGGTCATTTTCACAGTCTGTAACATTTACTTTACTTATTTCCGATAAGGGTAGTATGGTCATTTTCACTGTCTCCATAATATTTATTCCACTTATTTCCACTAAGGGTAATATGGTCATTTCACAGTCTGTAAGAATTACTTTACTTATTTCCGATAAGGGTAGTATGGTCATTTTCACAGTCTCCATAATATTTATTGCACTTTTTTCCAATAAGGGTAATATGGTCATTTTCACAATCGGTAACATTTACTTTATTTATTACCGATAAGGGTAGCCTGGTTATTTTCACAGTCTCCATATAAATTATTGCAGTTATTTGCAATAAGGGTAATATGGTTATTTTCACAATCCGTAATATTTACTTTTTTTTCTTCAATAAGGGTATTCTGGTCATTTTCACAGTCTTTATAATATTTATTGCATTTATTTCCAGTAAGGGTAATATGGTCATTTTCACGGTCTTCTGAATTTTTATTGCACTTATTCCGATAAGGGTAGTATGGTCATTTTCACAGCGTTCGGAAGAAGCAGAAATTTTTGTTGTGGTCTTGTCTACAACTGGATGGATGGAAAGGATGTGTGCATGGACGTCACAGGTGTTTCACCGTTCACAACTGCCGCCACTCCCAACCATATACCCGGACGGACCATTTATGCAGCAGTCACTCGTAAGCGTCACAAATACTTGGACATTTGTACAACGCATGGATATGGATTTAATGTCTTGGCATTCTCTACATTGGGTGAACTTGGTGAAGAACTTATCACTTTCATAAAGAGAATACGTAATTGCCTTCTTAGTCAGGATGCAAACTTTAAATTATGTAATTCTCTTTTTCATAGGCTTGGTATCGTTATTCAGAAAGGTGTGGGAGCCCAACTAGTAGCTCGACTTCCTGTCACCGAAACATCTGATGATGTGTAATGACTCATTTGTTTATATTAACAAGTTAATTATTTTTAAATAAAATAATAATAAAAAAATTGATATTTAGAAATTAAAAAAATTTGTTATTTTGTATACTTGTGGCGAAAGTAGTGATAACCAAAATTCTAAGAGTGATTAATTCGGGGTTGTTTTAGATGTGGTGGAATTTGTGGGTGGAAACATCATTTTAGATTATAATTGTGATTGTTTGGATAATTGTCAACAAATATAATTGTGACTAGTAAAAAATTTAAATATTCAGATTCATTATCACGATTACAAAATTTAGCAACAGTTATAATTGTTGCAGGACTTATCACAGGTGTATCAGTGACTGAAAAATGAACTGTGACAGGTTACACTGTGAGAAAATCCTGGTTTTGGTGTAGTGATAATTGTATCAACAAATATGATTAGACAAATAATTTCTTGATAAAACTAAAACTTCTTTAGTCCTCAAATATTATAAGTTTTTAAATATACACAAATCAGGTGCATTTTAGATACTCTATAAGATCCGCTGGAGATTAATTGCAAAGTTGGGAACATGTGCATACAAAGGTGATAAATTTTCGTTGATGATAAATTTTGGTATTAAATGGCACATCCCTAATGGTACCAATTATTTTTTCGTATACTTAATTGCTAAAGAAAAAAAAAACACAGTGGCACAACTATTAACGAAATCTGCACATAGGAAAATATCTATTTTATTAAACATTAATATTTCACATTAATACATTATACTTACCTAGGCTTCTGATTGATGACTTCTTTTAAAGACATTGCATAATACATCATCACATGCATAACTACTGCCTGATTTTTAATTCGCAAATATTTGAAATGCTAGTCTATAGACCATATTCTCATTTGAAAACTGATAATTAGAAATAGTTTTAGAGTTGAAGACCTAATACTTGATAAAGGAACATGAGCGCATGAGCATGATCCTTTGCCAAGAAACAACCCACCATCAACACCACAAACAACGACAGCCCCATCCAGCTTCTATCTTGATCTCCACCTACAACGACACCGAACGAAACAACCGCCAGTAGCATCGAGTCTTCTTTACTTCACATTAAACCCTAGAGTTACTAATTATCAAAGTACTATTGGTGATGTTATTGTTATCTCATCTAAGAAGTGGACAAATGATAAAAAACACATAAAACAAAAGTTTATGGACATGCTGCGAAGCTTCCTCCATCCCACTTGAATTAACACCAATAAACGAACTTTTGCGTGGAGAATGTAATCTTTTTGGAATTCATCATTATGTATTGTACATTTTTTTTCCCTTTGATCAACCTTAGTAGCTTTAATGAGTAGGTAACCTGAACAACACAAAGCTCACAATGTGATGTATCCCAATACCGATGATGTTTTTAATCAAATCCCGCAAGAGTTAGATCGCAAATCAAGAACTTTGAAAAAGTAATTACGACCAAACATAATTCATCAAAGCAAACTGAGCTAAAAATGTAAAATACATAAAGTTAATCACTGAATCAGCAACAACTTTCTTCATTAACGGTATCAAAAATAGGGAAACAATCTTCTGGGGTTGATGGCAGAGTCGATGTCGCTGCACCCACAAACTTGTACGCATTAACGGTGAATGTGCATTCATCAACTGTATGTATGTGAAGTAAAAAAATTTAGGAGATCATCAACATGATAACATGACATTTTACCAAGTGAGATAGTGAAAACTGGGCCTTAGATAATATTGCTTTGCATGTGGCGTTAGAATTGTTGGACATTAATAAAGGGCATTTAACCAACAACAGGAATGAAAAAAAAAAGTTAAGCCATGTAAAAAAGAAAAAATATACTTCAAATTGTTAGTAGTACATAATTAGATCTGATCAAAAAAGTATAAATTAGACACGCTCAAGGGGATTGCTTTTTTGTTGATGTCACAAAATGGGACATCTTTAGTTTTACTATACTCTTCATACAATTTGGTCAGTAAATGAATGTCTGACTCTGAAAGTCCCAAATGTTTTTTGATTTTTTTTTTAATCGGCTAATCCAAATATTATCTTAGTTAACCCAGAATTCTGGAAGTAATATTAATGTATTGTATCTTTCAAGTTTGAGATATATTCTACGCTGAGAAAAACTTAAAATAACATCATCCCCCAAATGAAGAGGCCAATGACTAGATTCTCTGCAAACACCCAAAAAAAAAAGCATATAAAATAGTTCATTAGCTAACTTTCAGAGTGTTCTGCAATAAAGTATTTTTTTTATTATGTTGGATGGGTTTGTGCTGAGAAACTTAACCAAAGCGAAAAAAGGTAGCATCATACATGTTAACAATGTTATAAAAGAACTACTTCAAACAGTAAACTCTTCATGGAAATCATTGGCCAATTTTAGCACTGAATCATTTACTTACACATGCTTCTAGCTTTGTTGTTATACAATTTACAGACATAAGTATCCAAAGTTGATAATAATAACAGTAATAATATGTTACCTAGAGAATTGGTACACCAATTTGAACCGTGGCTTATTGCTTCCCTTTCTCATTTCAGTTGTAGCAACTCCTCCAACAGAAAAGTAAAATGCATAAAGAAACTGGATCAGTAATAAATGACACACATTATTCTCCATATTATTGAGAGACGTATAGATACATACTGGTTAGTGGACCTAACATTCAGTAAATAGAGTATAAAATTTAGCAAAAGACCTTCACATCGTAAATACATGAAACACCTTTAATCATGGAATTTCTCATGGATGTTTCACATATTTTACATTCGGCTCTGGTGGATGGAAATGACATCTCCTAATCCAACCCTTAAATTTGATCTGGTTACCCGAAATTTAAAAATATAAAAGAAACATAAATTATATAAGAAGTAATCTGTAGAGGTATCCGTATTGTTGGAAAAAAATAAATCCAACAAAACTCGAGGGTGGATCCCTCACAATGTGTGCAGTCTATATACACAACCGCTTACTTTAACAGTTTAAGTGGGTGAGTGGTGATTGGAGTTTAGTTCTCTTTTGCTAATCTTTAAACTAATTGATTAAGCTTTGAGTCAAAGTGAAGGGAGCTAAATACAGACAAAACTGAGTCTACATAATCAGGTCTACACGCCTTTGTAATCAAATTGTTTAAAGCTTTCCAGATAAAGCCTTACTGTTCTATTAAGTTAAAAAATAAATTAGAATCAAAATACTACATGAAAAGTCATCACATTAGTAACTTACCACTATTCTCATAGTAAATTTATCGTCATCGAGAACATGAACTATGCTCCTGTATTAGCCTCTGAACTCCGAAGACCTACAATAGTGAAACATGTAAGTCTTCGTGCTTCAAAAAAAGTTTTGCATTAGGTCTATGAGCTCTATCTAGTAGGGATTTGGAAATTCAAATTACCTTGATTAGTTGGTGTAGAAGAAAGTCTTGAGGACAACTGATACAGAAGCATAAGAAACCATCAACAACATAACGAAAATTATTAGTCCGAAAATTTAACAAAAATATTGAAGGTAATCATGTCTGGAGGACAAAGTATAAGGGTGGTGAACTGGTGATACCTTCCGAATAAACATAAGCAGTCCATGAATAAATAGAGGAGTGGTGCAACTGGATCTTTGGATCATCTTCCTTGAGTAGTTCTGCATAAGCCTACGCGCACAAAATACACATCATAAGTACCTAATTAAAATCCTTTCCCTTAAAAGTAAATTATTGAATTGAGACTATCCACCATCTCACGATTCAATAGTAATGGATATATTGCAACATTCATAAACATGCTCTATGGCAAGTCCAAGGAAGATTTGAGCTTTAGCTTATTAGGAATCATGAAAGCAATTAGATAAGTACCATAGTGTAAAAAGAATGAGGGAATACTATCAGCTTTTTTGCGAAATATTGCTTGATTGGGGTAGCTGAGGCTATTAGTTATATGGCACGAACTAAAATTTAATAAACCCAGTTTCCTAAAAGTCCTAATCTTTAAGCTTATCAAGAATTTTCGAAGCAATCAAATCAGCACCATAGGGCATGTAGAATGAGAGAATACGCTAGACTTACCTTCTCCAAATTGATCAACAAAATCGTAAAATCAATTCCCGGGTGAAGGAGAAATCAAACAAAATAAATAAATAAAAAGACAAAAAGACAAAAAAGACAAAAGAACATATCACATGATTAAAGTTCTCAAAGAACAGAGAGCGAAGAAATAAACCAAATCTAGCGTTTAAATTGACACATCCATCCTCAATTTCACTAATGGTTTTCTTCAGAAATTCATCTCTTGGAAGACCGTTGTCACTGAATTTAAATTTGTAACCTAAAAAAATTTAAAAAGATGAAATTATTCGTATTAAATTAATACCGGGATAGAAGTGGGGAATATTAGGTTTGAAATTTTAGAACCTGATAGATGATTATCTTATGTGTTTCTTCGCCCAGTGAATGATTCGCCGTTGTTAAGAATTTGAGCTCGACTTTGGAGAGAAAAAGAAGAAAAGGATCGAAGGTATTAAACATAAAGGAAAAGACATTATACGCAATCCGTAACAATTCTGAAACTTTCTTGGCCGTCCAAGAAAAAACCCATGTGAGTACTTTGCATATCAAATTCGATTTGGTCATGGACCGAGATCAGGAATTTCGGAAACATGGAGGCATCAAAACATATTTCCAAATACATCCAACTTTTGTAACATCCTAGTATTTCTTATTTTAGTTATTGTGTTAATCTCACATCTAAAACCTTCGTCATTTAAATAATGAAAATGTGAAAATCCTCCTTTCTTTTTTCGTTGAACTTCTTCTAACTGTTAATCTTTCTTGCTAGAGATCATCCTGGTTCCCAATGCTCTTTCATAAGGTTGGATACATGATATCGATCATTTTGTATAGGAATTCTGACTTGGATATTAATTGAATCTGTTGTTGTTCGACGATAGATCTTACCTTGTTGGTGGGACCATGGTTTTTTTTTTGGGACCATGGTCAGTTCGGTTACGTCACACACAACATTTCCCAACCGAACCATAGTTCGGTTATGTTGCAAAAAACATTTCCCAACCGAAAACAGTTTGGCTATTTCGCAAAAATAACTAGCAACCGAACATAAGTTCGGTTACGTTGCAAAAATAATTTCCCAACCGAACTGGTCAATTTGGTTACATCACGGAAAACATTTCCCAACGGAACTTCGGTTACCTCACAGACATTTCCCAACCGAACAATAGTTCGGTTATGTTGCAAAAAATATTTCCCAACCGCACAATAGTTCGGTTACGTCGCAAAAAATATTTCTCAACGGTTACGTCGCAAAAAATATTTCCTATCCGAAAGCGTCGCTAGGAAAATAGAACCATGGTCCCAAAAAAAAACCATGGTCCCCAAAAAAGGATTCTTAACTAAGACTTGTTTGGAGTTCTAGTATCAGCTAACCCGAAGCTTTGCTTTTAGAATCCCAATATTTTGCTTTTAGAAGCCCCATATATTGGTACATATATAAGGCAAGAAAGTAACAGTGCAAGCAAAAATGTGGCTCTAACACACATACTGAGATGGTAATTACGATAAAGTGGACAATCATTCATCTTGCGTACGACCAAGACTCGATCTCCATAATATCCATAATAGTACTACTAGCATGTACTTTACTAATTGTCACTTGTTATATCTCTTAGCACCTGGGCTTTAGCAAGTATTGCAGAATATACAAATAGTGTACCACTTCAGAAGCAGATATGATGAAATTTTATTAACAAAATAGGAAAAACAAATGCATATTAACGGGACAAATTGCTATTGATATTTGCAATCTAAAGAACAACTTCAATCGGTGGTTTTGCTGAGCTTCTGGGTGAGGATTGTTAATTATTAATCCTTGAGATTCCTAGCTTTAGAAGCCAATCTTATCCGAGGGTTGAGATACTATAAATCCTACATCATCACCAAGGTCACTAACTTAGTCAAATCCAATGATGAAAAGGAATTCAAACGATGAGCAATACTATATTTTATCGTTTTCCATGTACTCTCTTATCTGCCATCTCTGCACCGGCATATTGGTTGAGCTCACTTGGTCTACCATTACTAAGTCAGTGACCCGTTAATGTATTGGTTAAACAGACAAATTTATGTGATACAGTTCACAAACGACTAACCTAAAACAAAACCAAAATCTTGCCAACAGTGTTGATGAATTATATAGCTGGGTACATGATAATTTAACAATTTTAACTTATGTGGATGGTCGGTTGTCAACCGGTCAAATATAATTTCACTTACTTACTTAACTAAAATAAATGTAGTATGCGATAAGAAAGAGTTCGTATCCACATAGAGGCTATTGTTGTTATGCAAATTTCAGTTTCTTAGTAACCAATGGGGGGGGGGGGTTATATTTCAAAGCAATAGAAATAAATTGAAAGCAATAAAGTATTAAAATAATCAATAAGGAGAAGATATTGTTCACATAATAGTTTTATTCACAAACATATATTTTCATCAATGACTAGAATTGAAATTTTAATCACTCATTTACTAAAGTCCTAGGATACCTTGATCGCAAGTATATCCCGCTAATTCCCTGATTTCATCACAACCACGTTAACAGATGCATATGTGAATTCTTCCAAGAAAGCAACCTAAAGTGTAAAAGCACAATTAGATTTAACTCCCTAAAAGCAATAAGTTCTATAGAATAAGACTAATCAAGGCAATCAAAATGTGTAAAAGCACTAATTCAATTTAACCAAGGTTATGATCCGTATGCAATTATAGAGATGTATCACTACAAGGAATAATGGCATTATGCTACTAAGAATCAGGGATAAACAATGTTTTCGTATTGAAAACCCTAATATAGCTCTAGATATGAAAGTAAATCGGATTGATTCCGGGCTCAACCAAACAAACAATCAAATCATAACAATATAAACCATGAATCATAAACAATAAAGTTGAGACAAAACTAATACATTGAATCAAATCTTATTTGTGAAATCCACTTTATATCCCATAACCAATAAATGAAATTTAGCTACTCATAGTTTTTGAGTTCATCATAATCATAACAAAAAATAAAAATGGAATGAAGAAGATGAAAAATAAACGAAAGCAAACCCTAGTCGCTGCTTTCCTCCAAAACTCCAGTAGAATAATGTCCCCCAAAAAGAATAGAAACTTTTCCTTTTATAGCTTTTCAACTTTCCAAAATTAGGTCTTCAAAGCCCAAGGTCCAAATACTCCAATAGTAAGATTCCACCAAGCCCATAAGTGAGGAAAAACCCAAGTAAAAATATGTCCCAAAAACTGCTTGCCGAAAAACCGTGTCACCGGACGGAAGTTGACCGAAATTCGGTGACGGAAAAGAATCTCAGGTGACCGGCAAAGTCCACCCGGATACGCCCACTACCAAAGCAGCAGAACTCGAGCCATTCATCCACAACATCATTAGCATCTCAACTGCAAATCATTCATTCCCATGAAGCATACTGCACCAACTACTACCAGCTTTAATTCTTCTCCCTGCACCCATTCATTCATTTCTACCAACTTTAATTGCAACACCAAACCATATGCATAACACATAATCTGCAACGCCTCAAAACATTCATTGCATCATTATAGCACTGTCATTTCCTTGTTTCCTCAACTCTGTCTCGACTCGGCTATTCCATGCAAAAACAACCACAAAATTCCTGCATTCCAAGCACAGCTACCAATACCTCATCAGCTCAAGTCTGCAAAGCCATTCCTAGTCCCAGAAACATTGGTTTCTTCCCTGCAATTTCACTACAACACCAATATCAGTACAAATCCACGCTGTGTGTGTTTCTAGGCTTCAGTTCTTAGTAGCAGCGCTGCATCTCATTCTCATAATTGCCTCGAGCCATGACCAATTCATAGTTCAATCACCTACAGCTCCCAGTTTCAGCTCATTCTCAAGAGCCATTCACTCTCAGATAACACCCAATGCCATGTTCATTTCAAACTCAAGCATATCTGCCTTGCACCACTACCTCCAAATCAAAACTAACAACTCATACCAACTCGGTACACAACAGCTGCATCTTCTTTATCTTACATCTAAGAGAACCGCGCTTCAATATCTTTCTTACATCAACATAACTCAGCTTCACATAGAATCCATCACCACCTCCATACAAGCATCACCAACAAAACTCCATTTCTGAATTCCTTGTTCTTATACAACAACAGCAGCTCGAACACTCCCAGACCAGTACCAAGTTCTCTTCTTGAATCTCCTCATGATACCCCTGCATTGAGCTCACAAATCCATGGCAGCAACATATTCCTTTCCAATGACCACCTCATTCCATCTGTAACACCCATTTTATTCCTTGCGCAATCCCATTCCATCTCTCTAGAAGCACCAACACATTCCACTCATTCATTCGGTCAAATCCACCACCTCATCTGTAGCTTCTCATCTTCTCAGCTCATTTCTTTTCAGATTAATTGCAATACTTCCAGCTGCATCTCCTGTACCACAAATAGCTCAATATACTTAGAACCCACTGTACCAATTCTCCACATCTACCATTCTTCAGCTTCAACTTCTGCACATACCACCATCAAAAACCTAGCTGCACCAAGTCATTGCTTCCATCTCTAAATCACTAGAATCACCACCTCCTTGAACTTCCTTCCAGCACCATCAGAATTTCCTCACATCCAGTACCACCTGTAACAACTCGGATTCATCTTCTTGATGTTAAACCCTAATAACCCATCTTATAATTCGAACTCAACTTCACCAATTTCATCTTCTGATTCTCATCTTTCTCAAATCAACCATTAAACCCATTTCTTCTCTGCATCAACTTCAGTAGCTCTATCTCAGATTTTAACAACAACAACTTCAAGAATTACACATACATCATTTAATTCCTTCCATGCCTTCAAATTATTCTCTGATCCCAAACCCCAACTTCTCTGAAATTTGAATTCAAAACCCTAACTGTGAATCAGAAGCTTTACCCATCCAATTCGACAGCAACAACAATTCTTTCTTGGTTCACTCATTTCTTCTAAAACTGGTTCTCAATAAAACCCACAATATCAGTTGCTCCTTCCTTATCTATGTTCATCAATTTCTCGATCTGTTTCTCAATTTCAGCAACAAGAGTCGTTGCTTGTTTTTCCTTTGTCCAAATTTCAGGTGAATGAGAGAAATATCTCTCTCATCAAATTCGTGGTTGTAATGAAACAGGGTTGGATAATGACAACCCCAACACCCAGATAAGGGCCAACCAACTCAAACATGGCTTGTCGGTTTCAGAAAACCGACAGCCTAATTCTCAGTTCAACTGTTGGTTCCAGGGAACTGACAGTGTAATTTCCTCCATTTTCATGACCTAATCTGCTGCAAATATCGCCATTGAATTGACATTCTTTATCTTTACGCTCCAAATGGAGTTTTTCTTCTTCTTTTGCTCCAGATGACTCCAGTGCACCTAGTATCTCAAAACTAAACATAAGAGATGCAATTCATAAGGATAATAGAAAAGAAAACATAAATACTAGATATAAAATTAGGTGTTTTACAACACCTATCATGGGATCACTATATTATAGTTGAACCAATTGAGCCTTCATCTTGCTTTGGTCATTTACATTTTGCATCATTAAATACTTAGACTTCAAAATGTTGAGTGGCTTTGGTTACAATAATTCTTTTGTTGCATGATATATATAAACAAGACATGAAATCAACACACTACAAACCTGATACTTTCTAACATGAAATCAGCAAAAAATTAGAGGAATACATGTGGTCTGAACACAATCCAAATTCAAGGAGAAGTCTCACATTTCTTCTCTTGTTTTTTTTTTGATATAGATTCTTCTGATTCTTCTTCTTATTATTCTCCAGCGGATGGATGAGCGGAAAGGCGAGAATATAAAGTTGTTGCAGGAGTTGATGGTAAGCTGTATCCATCAGTTATTATGAAGGAGTATGAAATGTATGCATCTCATAATGACAGTGAAGATACGTCGATTTGTACACAAAAACATATGTAGGTTCAATTATTTCTAATTGTAGAATAATGGCATTGCTAAATTGCAATCTTGTAAAAAATAATAAGGGAAAAAACCACACAGGTGAATATAGAACAATAAGGGCTTCGAGTAAGGTCTCCAATGTAAGTAACAATGAGGTAGTACCCCTCTAGTTCTCTATTATGCTAACAACCCAATAATTGGTTCTGTAATTCCAAGAGTTGCAGACTGATAATCAAAATGAAATGTATGCTACTTTAGTCACTAACAAAGAACTGATTGTGACTAACTTGATACCACCAAAACTCATTAGCACAACAGGCTTGTCTTGAACTTTGAAAATCCTTAGGTAAAGTCCATAGTTTAAAATGGTTAACCAATACCACCTTGAACGGAAGCATATTTCCTACTACAGAGCTGTTAAGCGTAACTCGACAAAGGATCAAATTATTCTTAAACTTCCTACACAAAATTTAACTTCAATATCATCCTGCAAAGGTAGAACCATAGTAAGTAAATATCTAGATACTAATATCAATACATAGCTCTTAAATCAATTGACTCAAAATACTTGTCCAGTTATTATTCCTTGAACTTCATTTAGGTGATCCTTCGGTAAGGTGTCTTTTTCAAACTCACTTCTTTTGTTCTTAAGATTTAGGGCTCTCCCATGGGCCACCGTTCTTGGAAAAATCATCTGCAACAGAATCAATGATTCAATAGAAGTGTGAGGTTATTGAACTTCCACCATTGTATGGGAATCTATATATATATTTATAAAAAAAGTATCAAGAAGTGATTGAACCCTCGACTTAATGTGAGGTCATTGAACTTCCGCCATTCAAGGGGAATCAAGAATAAGCAAGTAGCCAAAAGGTATTTAACTAATTACATGTTCTCTCCAAATTCGCAACCAAAATTTTCCACCAAACTGCGTCATTTCTTGAAAAATTAGCAATATTTATACTCGTTTCATCTAACTTAACTTAGAAAGTTCTCTAGCTGATTGTATAGGAATAAGTACAGAGATGATAAAGAGACGCGATTACTTACATCCAAGTAGATATGAATCCATTTGTCGAGATATCATATCATAATGCACCATAACCTGCATTTGACTATAAAAGTATATTAACCGCAATTTCCAAGCAGCAACAACAATTTAACTCATATGTAATAATTTGAATCCAGCTGGTGTAATCTTCCGTTTCTTACATGAGATGGAACTTGCATTGTAAATGGGACAGGATGACCATTTTCGACGACCATTTTGGTCCACCTCAGGTCACCGCCATCCTCAAGAAATTTCTTATGACATGCCCCTGAGTAAAACCAATTCAATGAGTATTTTGTTTTTGGTCGCGCTTCACATGAAAACATTAGCAGTCTGGATACATGTGTGGAATATTAAAAAAAAAGGCTATACACTCGACGACCTTACAGGGGAAACATAGGTAAACCTATATGAAATGTACTGCGAAACTCACCGAGTAGGTAGAATCTTAGTTCGCAGAGAGGACCTCGGTGAAGGTACTTTCCATTTATTCATGGGTAGTGTAATATGGCTGGGTGGTAGTATCCAAGCACCTGGAAGAAGAAAAAAATTGAGGTACTGACTTTCATAAAATTCTTATTCTACATCAAATTCTTATTAAAAAAAGATGAAAAATATCTGATGCAAAATCATAAACAACAATTCACTTTGTCAATTATCTGTACAAAGCGTATTTTGGTGTTCAATATATATGTTCATGCAACCTCAATAGTTAGATGAGATTGTAGTTCTCTGCTTTGTTTTCAAATCCAAAATCTTGAGCTCAGGCTTGAAAGACAAAAGCGAAAGGTAAAATATTACCTGCATTTACAAAGTAGTGACAACTCATTATCTTGATCATTCTTAGGAATTTTAATTTTCTTCCACCCTCTACACAAAAATTGAAGGGTAAGATTAGCCAACTGTTGTTGCTAATAAGAAGGCATAACTACACGTAAACTGATTGATCATACATGGAAATAAAAAATAGAAGAAGCAATTTTATGGACATTTATATTCTATTCCAGGCACATGGTTGATGCTAGCCTGCTAGGAGTTCAAATGTAAGCAAAACAGATGTTGGCATGGCATCTAACGAACGGAAAAAAAGGGACACCGTGTGGAACTCTGCGCGGGTGCCCATAGTGCGCATATGACACACAAAACAGAGAACAATAATATTTGCCAGAAGGCAGAAATAATCCATGCAGTCTGCCACCCCTCATTGTACACGTTATTTGCATTAAAGTGGAGCTATAGAACATAAACTCAAGTTTGTTTACTTGACCTTGTTATTTCAAAGATAAAGATTAGGATAAAAAGAACACAACGGAAGTGTTTAAGCCTACATGAAATCAAGATTACCACATAAAATATACCACCAATAGAGAGAACAACAGTAACAATCATAACATTTGTAAAGCAAAAAACAAACCAAAAGTAAAAAAGCAAAATTTCAGCGCAAACCAATATTAGATTCTTTAGCAGGATACCTTCTTTCGTTCTATTTGCAAGCATCCTAACATCTACCTATAATGCCTTTGATTGAACAGAAATAATAGTAAATATAAATTAATGAGAGAAGATATTACCACAAAAATAAGTAAAACACAAATCAAATTAGATGAATTAAATAAAGTATAAAACCCATTCTCTGAATTAGGCTCTCTTCACCTAACAAATCACTTTAAATTAGGCTCTCTTCACCTAACAAATCAGAAAATCTAACTATCAAAATTCTTTCACTTCCAACTATCAAAATCAATTATCAGTGAAAAACCCAAATGTTACTCCATTTAAAAAAATAATAATCCAAATGTTGCACACTATTAAACAATCTGATACATCTTTTATTTCACTTTACCTGTTGCCGACAGATGAAAAAGATTACCCATGAGATTAACCTTTTAGTAGACACTCAATCCAATGAAAAACTCGTACATCTGTCCAAGATCCGCAACATTACCATGAGAATAGAAAAGAGTAGAAATAGCCAAAGGATGTCTACTTTACAGAGCAATAAGAAGAAAACAAAACATAAGATTTTGTGTAACACCCCGAGTTCCGGACCAGGGTCAAACCCATATGGAGATCCAAACTCGAAGCGTTACGGGTCGGAAAGAGATGAATCATGTATTTCAATTTTCAATTTTTGTTTTAACAAGCACAAATTATTTATTTATTTTTAAATACATAGATCAGACATTATAAATTACTAGTTAAACATTTACAAAATAATATTTGGATAAAATTACAAATCAACCAATGGAAAAAAAAAAAAAAACAACACAAGTTAACTTCTAACTTCCCCTTCCACCATTTATTTAATCTGCAAAAAATGTCAATTAGGGTGAGTTGACGGCTCAGCAGGCATACTTTCCCATTATCTAAAAGATACCAAAAATCATAGAAAAATGCACAAACCCAACAATATGAAATGAAAATAACAATCATATCAGTTTATCAATAATTTCACAGTACCAATATTTTTGAATTATCATTTAAGTCACTTTGTCACATGAGTTCACGGCACGAAAACCTTGGTTCGTACACCACCTATCGTTTATCGGCACGGACAGCCGCCATCAATAGTCAGGAACCAAAGTTCCTATGGGGATCATACCCATTTGCTCTCAGGGATCATTACCCGTTCTATTTTCGTTATCCGGCACGAACAACCGCCATTGGTGGTCAGGAAACACAAGTTCCTACTGGGGATAATTACCCATAAAAATCTCGGGGATCATTACCCGCCGTTAGCATGGATCCATCTAACGGTAAAACATGAACTCATCTGGTTTTTAAAATTATTTTATTATGATGATGACATGCATGGGACATTTCCAATCAACACTACTAATTATTTCATACTCAAGGAACCATCTCACAATATATATATATATATATATATATATGTATATATATATGTATATCGTTTATGCGCAAGGGAAAATGTAATCATTTTCAGACACTCATAGTTTAATGAAATATCAAGTCAGATAAATCAAACCCCAACAGATTATTAAAAATGCACAACATTTCCATTCCAAAGAATTATGGTCACAAAACACACATTCATCTCATAAGGAAGAAGATGTAAAAATGATAGATCAACATAATAGAAGCAGAAATGAAACAAAGACGATGCACAAACAAACATCTCAAAGAGAATGAGTTAGTAAACCCACCTCGATATGATTGGACCTCTACTGATAATTCTGTTTTTTTTCCTCTTGTTCTCGATTAGCGGCAACTATGCAGATATATCCAAAGGGTGGAGAAATGAACGACTAGGTACTTGAGGACGAGTGACGGCTAGTTTTTCCTAAGATATTCCATTCATTCCAAAAGATCTGTTAACCTAAAATTTTACCAAAGAAGATACGTATATATATAGTCCACATAATTAATTAATATCCCATTTAACACCCAAATTGTACAAAGAGATAAAACACATGCAAGAAATATAACGTGTAGAATTTGTATCACTACTTTATATGACCTTTGGCCTTCCATTTTGTTTCCTCAAGAGTCAAGTAATAATAATGCATGTTACCTTAAAGGCCTCGAGGCAGAACGCACTCACATGACTTAGTTCGAGATTTTTCTTGGCTATCCATCAAAACAAAATTATTACTATTGACAATTAAATTATTTCTTTAATTATCATTTGCATGCATTAATCTTTGTATCCATCGGATGAAATTATAAGGACTACTATTTCTAAATGTGGGTTTTATTTATTTTATGTCGTAATGGGCCACATTCGAGAACCTAGATAATGGATAAAAATTTACCGGGTATCACATTTTTACCTCCTTAAAAGAAACTTCCTCCCGAAGTTTAGATTACGGTTACAATATCAAAATCATGTAAACAATAAAATTCACAAATCAATATCCACTTTAGCACACAAGTAACCATTACACGTATTCCGAGAAATCAATATAATCCATATGCATAATATTAGGCAAACAACATATCAACCATGTCAAGCAATAATAATTCATACAACATTTTTTTTTTCTATTTTTTTTTTCTTCTAAAATTAAAGAAGCTGAGAATCACGTGCAAGATTTGAAAGAGATTTTTGATCAAATGCGACAATTTAATATCAAAGTGAATCCTGACAAATGTACTTTTGGAGTAACTTCAGGAAAATGTTTGGGGTATATTATCTAAAAAGAAGGAATACAAGTTGATCCAACAAAAGTGCAAGCAATTCGCGATATGCCAATGCCTGCGACGGTAAAGGATGTGAAAAAATTGAATGGACTCTTAGCCTCGCGAGGAAGATTCATCTCGCGATCTTCAGACAAGTGCAAACATTTTTTCGATATACTCAAGAAGGGAACAAAATTCAAGTGGACAGATGAATTTGAAAAGGATTTTCAAGGAATAAAAGAACATTTAATGAACATAACTATCTTACAAAAAGCTGAACCGGGAGAAGAACTATTGGTTTATCTCGCAATAACCACATATGCGCTAAGTGCTGTGTTGCTGCGAGTAGATGCAGGGGGTAGAAAAACCAATTTATTACATCAGCAAAACGTTCAATTATGCAGAGAGAATTTATTCAAAGATTGAGAAACTAATTCTAGCGTTGGTGCATGCAACTTTTAAGCTTCGTATCTATTTTCAAGCACATAAGGTCAAAGTGTTAACAAAAGTGCCCATTGAGTCAGTAATGAAAAATTCAAAAAGATCAGGCAGAGTTGAGAGATGGAATGCGCAAGTAGGACACTTTGATATCCAATATGAAGTTTTATCCTCGCCAAAGTTACAAGTTATCACAGATTTTTTAGATGAATTTCCTTTAGAAGATGATGAAGCTGTGGAAGAGATGATGGATATAGAAGAGGAACATGGAGATCCAAAAGAGCTATTAACAGAACCCGACAGATGGGAGATATTGGTGTATGGATCATCAAATGGAGAAGGAAATGGGATTGGAGTTTTTTTTATTTCGCCAAAATGAGAAAAAACAGCTTTTTCATTTAGACAACAAACGAACCATCTTTGAGAAAGTATAAAAGACTAGTTGAAGAATTGTCTGCGAGGATCCCAAAAATAAAATGGAGACACGTATCAAGGAATGATAATAGGCTCGCAGATGCTTTTACTTTCATATCCAGTATGATGACAAATCCAACTGCGAGATGCATAAAAATTCAAACACTTTTATTACCAGCAATAAACAAGGAAGAAGAAGAGGAAGATGTGATGATGGTAGAAGTTGGCGAAGAAGAATTAAAGAGCAACATTACAGATTGGCGAGCAGATCTTCATGCATACTTGGCAAGAGGAGAAATCCCAAGAAATAGATTAGAGGCACATAAATTAAAAAGTAGGGAAACCAATTATGAGTTAAGAGATGGAGTATTATATCACAGATATTTTAGTGGACCATCGCTAAGATGTTTGACGAGGGAGGAAGGACAAAAAATATTGAAGATGTTGCATAGTGGTGATGCTGGTAATCATAGTGGAGGAATATCTTTGGCATATAGAACAAAAATGCAAGGCTATTACTGGCCATATATGCATGGAGATGCAAAGCAACTCTCAAGACGTTGCGAAGATTGCCAGCGATATGGAAAGAAGATACATGCACCAGAGGGGCTAGTTTTCGGGTTAAGTTGTAGCAGATTTCTTATTTGAATGTTTAAGTATTTGATTTAGATCCTTAGTGCCCCTTTCTTTAGTTAAATTCCTAGATTAGTCAGCTGCTAGCTTAGGGGGCGCTACAGTAGGGTTCACGATGGTTCCCCTGCTGGTTATGGTAATTTCTGCCCCTGACTTTTAAATTTTGCCGGTATGAGCTTCAATTATCGTGTTGAGGCTACTGATCTTGATGAGGTTGGTGAAAAAGAGATCTCCGAGCATGTTATTCCTTTGAAGACCTCGAAGGCTTATGCCGCTGTGAAGGTATGTTTTATTATTCTATCTTTGCTATGCTATATAGCTCTTTGCCCCTAGAATTAGAAATCTTACATTCGCCTGTTTTATAGGTTTCAAGAAAAAAGAGGAAAATTAGTCCTTTACAGTCGTCCACTGTTGATGTTGAGGATCCTGGGGTTCCTAAGGTTACCAACCCTATTAGTAATGAAGACGAGTTTGATGAGGAGTACGAAAAAGAGTCTGATAAATAAGAACGAATTGAGACTACTCATTCTTCTAATGATGACACCGATGATGAAGCTCATCTTGGGGGATAGAAAGGTAATACCAATATGTCTTCAGGAATCACCCCTTCGCCTAATTTAGACAAACAATCAGGTCGTCCATTGGTGCAAATCCACGAGACAAGCCCGGAGTTCTCTTTTGGGAAGATACACTCATCCGGATGTGCAGCTCATATCGGTAAGGCCCTAGGTTTGGATTAGGGATTTAGATTGTTGTCTCCTAGCGATGACTGGGAAGTGACCGCTGAAGAAGACGTCGGGAAGTCAGCCAAAGGAGAAAGTTACGATGGTGAAGACATTGAGCTTTGAAAGAATCCAAGGGGAAGGGTGTCATCTCTGGTACATACATTGGTGGGGGAAAATATGCCGGTGGAGAGAAAAAACAGCGTGGGATTCAGGTGAATAGTCCTTCTGGTGGAGGGGACGCTGCTGTTACTCTTCCGAGGATTTTGTGTCCGCTGTGAAAGATGGCAGAGATGATGAGACTTTCCAATGGTTGAATAATACAGGTCTTATGAATGTGCCTCATGCATCTCCGTCGATCCCTGGTGAAAGCCCCTCTGATGCTTTTACCCGGCAGCGGATGCAGCTGTCATCTCGTGAACGGGTAGCTGGGATATGGGACCGAGATATGAGTGTGACTGCTTCGATTCTGCCATCTAACCTTCCCTATTCTATTTTTGAGATGATGTCCGTGACCAATGGTTATCAGTATGGCTTTCCAAGCAATGCATCGTTGAGGTACGGTGTTCGTCCTTTGTAATGATTTGGCTGCTCCTGCTCTCTTTTACTAATATTATTTTTCTTGGTTATCACAGTTAGTAAACATTGAGTACTGCAACCATACATTGTACCAATTCTTCAAGGCCAAGCCACTAAAATTAGAGGCTAAGCTTCTCCATAGGGACGATGAACTTGATTGTGCTTGAGAATCTATTGGAACCAAGGACAAGGAGATTCAGGAGATAAAAGAAATCTTGAAAGGGAAGGAACTTGCCGGTGCTGCCGAGGAGAAACTTTGTATTGAAGTGGCTTCTCTTCGCGTAGATTTTGAAAAGGAGCGTGCTAAAGCTTCTTCTTCCATATGTTCTTTTTTTCTATTTATACCCTTTTCTTTTCTTAGAAATGTTTAATCTAAGTTATCCGACCCTGTCTTCAGCGGGCGATGCTAGAGAGTTGATATGGCTTCGAAGTGAGAGAAACCATAAATCTTCTCGGATTAGAGAACTAGTAGCCCAGGTGATTGAAGCAGAGGAAAAGTGTAATTCTCATGCCGATGAATTTAACCATATGTCTGCCCATTATAGACAACGGCGTGAGCAGATGGTCGATATGCAGAATAGTATGAATGCCGAGCGTCGTCAATTTAATCGCCTTGCTTTGGACTCGAGACAACCTTAGTGAGTCTCATGCCACAATATCCAAATTAGAGGTTAAGGTGACTGATTTAGAGGCAAAGCTTCGCCAGGCTCAGTCATCCCATGAACTAGCGGTTCGCGATTACGTGCAACGCCTTGTTCGTGAGAGGGATGACGCAAGGGCCGAAGTGTATGCCCTTAGCAAAGCTTTATCCTCTTCTCGGACCGATGTTACTCGCTTGATATAGTCAGAGATAGATTTGGAAGTAAACCTGTATAGGCTAACCAAGGGGATCGAATAAATGACTAATGAGGTAAATCGTCTTCACCATTCAGATTCTACGAAGCAGGTAGAGTTGAATCAATGCCAATTTTCCCTCACAAATCTTCAACTGGACTATAAGAAAATATCCAATGAATATGATTTCCTTGACGATGTTCAAGACCCTGTAGTTAATGAGTTTGAGATAGCTTCGGCTAATGTCGAAGGTATACGTTCGTTTGGTCATGAGTGATTTTCCAATGCCTTTATTCTAATCCTCCTTTTTATTTTTTATTTTTTTTAGAGCTCGAGAAACAACTTGGCCAAACAAATGAAAAGCTTGAAAAGGCTCAATCTGAGTTAGTGTACTAGCAAGGACAAACCAAGTATTTTGAAGGGTTAGATGAGTCTCATGATGTGTCAGCGAAGACACCAACCCAAGAGGTTGAGACGTTATCATCATCTCTAGGTCAGTCTGACCTCAAGGTCACTTTTATTAAACATGAAGCATGTCGTCAACTTGTCGAGGAATTAAACAAGACGGTGGCTCAAATAGAGAAATCTCTTCTGAAAGATCACGGCCTTACCAAGAAGTACAAGCGTCGTCCCGTGCATGGGCCCTTCATGTCCTCTTCCGGTCCCTCTTCTGGTAGGAGCATTCCTTCGTCTCAAGCGTAGCTTTCTTGATGTTGGTACCTCCTTATCGAAATGACTTTTTTTTGCAATAGTTTTAATCTGATCCTTGTTGATTATGTAGCATTTGACCTATTCTTGCTTGTTGTCTCTGTATTTAGATCTCTCTTTGATACTTGTAATCAACTTTTATGTAACGGATCATTGTTCTTCTTTGTTGGTATGTACAATTTCTTTTTATTTTCACCTGCATTGCAAATTTGTTTTAGCTAAAGCATGGACACTCATTTCTCGAAAGAAATGGAAAGTGTAGTGTGATAATATCGAAGGTATGTGTGTGAGTGGAATGATGATACCTTCGTTATTGGGTGTGGAACTATCTCCCCGTCGGATAACCTTGGGCCAGAAGGTTACCGAACGGTGGGGGTTAGTACAACATTCTCGGATATGTGATGCCTTAGTGAACTATGTACAAGCATCCATTCTGCTGAACCGTTGTTCTGTTGTTTGGTTGGGGTATCCTTTTCTACTAGAATCCTTCCCTAGGGTCACACCATGGTAGATGCTGATAGGGGAGTCCCGAGGGATCGTATGCAAGTACTTTCCCCAATAAAAAAAAGTTGCATTTAATTAATGTAGTGAGGTCTGCTATTCCTCGTCCATAGATAGAAATATGTCTAGCGAGTACGATGACTTTTTCTTCTGGTGTTATTCACACAGATGCAGAACTTTGCTACTTTTAAGGATAGTATGGCTTGAGGTACTTTGCATTCCAGGAGTGTCTCAGGATTTATCCTTTCAAGTTACGCAAATAGTACGACCCATTTTCTGCGATATCATGTATGGCGAATGGTCCTCCCCATGTGGGTGCTAGCTTGCCCCATTTTCTTTATCGTTGATATTGCGGTATTGTTCGTAGCACATACTGTCCTTCTACAAAGTTTCTAAGCTTAACCTTCTTATTGTATTCTCTTGCCAGCCTTCGATGGTAGTTCTCCATCTTCTGCAACGCTGCCTCCCTTCTTTATTCTAAATCACACTACAAGAAAACATGGCTTTGGTGACGATATTTTTTGCGGCGAAGAATATTTCATTGTTGAAGCTTAGTTATTGTGACTAAAATAATTTTTGTCACTGTTGTTAGGTTTTCCGCGACGGGTTTCGAGTTTCGTCACTTATAAGTTTTTAGTGACCTCATTTAGAGACAAAATAATGTCTAGTCACTAATATTTTTTTTGTAATTATATATGTTTGTCACCATTTAATTCTATTGTGATGATGCTAAAAAATTGACATAAAATCTTTTTTGTGATAATCTAAAAATTTCGTTACAAAAGAAAAGTTTATACTGACAAAAATAATTCGTCACTTTCTAATTTTATAATGACGAAACTAAATGTTTGACGCTATATTTATTTTTAGTGACCATCAGCTTGTTTGGTTGCAAATATTTATATGGTAACAACTACTAATCGTCACAAGAAAGAACATTTGCAATGAACTAGATTTTGTCGCTTTAGTTATTTTCAGTGACACTATAACTTCACCTCAGTTCGTGATTTTAGTAATTACTAAAATATTGTCACAAAGAATTTTTTATGGTGACAAAACAATACATAGCTGCTAAAGAATAAGTTTTTGGAATTTAACAATAACTTATAAATGAAAGAACATCAATTTACTTGTCGAAGTAATTTTTCATAAGGGGAAATATACAAGTTATCTTTTGTTTACGTTGTTTAAGGGAAAAAGTTTGAATTTTTTTTTTTTTAATAGACCTGGTGCTGGAGTAGTACCACATTTACAATACTCAAAGATTAAATCTATAAGATTGAATCAACAGTGTGTGTCGGGTTCAACCAACTCTCTTTTTCCTGGACAACAATATCCTGTTTTTCCAGTTCAAGTTTATATCAATTGAGAAGTTGCGTTCTTCATGGGCTTCCTACCGTAAAAGTGTTCATACAATATACAAAGAGGAGTTGGAGCCCAGCTTGTGGCCAGGCTACCAACCAAAAGTTATGTATGAAAGTTATTAATTTAAATAAATAAAAAAAAAAGAAAAAAAAAGAAGCTTTTTTAGCTTTTTTATAGTTCATATTGATCAGGAATGTTAAAAGGTTTATGATATTGTCCATGACTTTTATATGCACTCGCGAAACCTGCCTTTTAGGAGCCTAAGATAGAATATGTGTTGTCTAATGTTTGCTATATTTCTGTTGCAACATCAACTTAATTAGTAAGGTTCTTACTTGTTTTTCATTTCCTTCGTAAAACAGAAACAGAAACCTGGATCCGATCAAGCCGAGATTGACACCTTTTATGACACCCACACATATATCAATAAAAAACGGGCGAAATTGTTTGGATTTCTGATGAAGATCCCATCAAATGGGTGAGTATAGATATTATTAGTTTTTTATTTGTGTTGTGTGTGTCTAAACCAATAGGAGATTCAGAAACACATCCAATCAATATTTGTAATCTTCTCTTAGCTATACCACCATTGATTTTAACAGTGAAGGAGTTCATGCGATGATACAAGCGCATCCTGATAGAATTCAAGCTCAGGATGACCATATATGCCAAGAATGAGGTTATCAAAACGTTGAAAAACATAACGAAAAGTTCACAAGAAACATACCGAATTTGATGCGTACTCTCGGGCTAAAAGACATTAGCGCTGATGGAACTGAAAGTTGAATGCCATGCTACAAAATCAATTGATGCATTATTGTTTTAGTTTTAGTATTATTTTCTTTTTAACTAGTAGCAGTGATTAATTTATTTATTGGTAGTTTATTTATCAGTTATTTTTTGGTTTGGATCTTGTTTGAACAATTTATTTTAATGGCTAATTATTTATTATTCAACTAATATTATTTATTTATTTAAATGCTTATTTATTTATATTTATCTCCTGTGTAATAAATCTCATTGGAATCGTTGGTGGTAATATAGGCTAGTCATTGAAGAATTTTCGGTGACGAGTTTGGCATGTTGAGAATAGTTACCGTGAGGGTAGTGTTGTGTCTCTAGTAATTTTTGAGACAAATGACTTTGTCGGAAAAATTGTTTTGGAGACTACTATATTTGCAAGCAAAGTTATTTTGGATACAATGATATTCGTTATTGAAATGACCATACAGAGACATTCCTAATTGGTCATTGGATGTTTAGAGATGACCAAATTTTGTTATTGATTATTTATTTTGAGACGAAAGTTATTTCGCTGCTAAATTATTATTTTTTCTGAGACGAATAAATTTCGTGGCTAAAACTATTTAGGTGACGAATTTATTTCTTCACTATAAGTATATTTTGAGACGAACAAATTTCGCGGCTAAAATTATTTTAAGTGATAAAATATTGTCCTCACCAAAAATACCTAGAGTGACCAAATTCTTCATCACAAAATTAGTTAACAATGTCAATTTTATTTGCTCACGAAAAGATAGCTTTGGTGGGAAATATACTTATGTCGCTAATTAAAAAAAATTGGTGACGATTTTTTAAGGACGTCACAAAACACTTTCAACGACTCACTATAGATGACGAAATTTTTTGTGCCACTGAATTCTTTTTGCAACGAAGAAATTGATTTTTATGACATAATTTTTTTCCACTAAAAGCGACTTTTCTTGTAGTGTCATCAAGTCTTTCCAGCATCATGTCCGTCGTGAGGTTTTTCTCCCATGCTTTGGTTTTTGTGGTGGGCATGATGATCTCAGTGGGGATGACTGATTCAGTTCCATATGTGAGAAGGAACAGAGATTCTCTAGTTTCCGCCCTTCTTGTGGTTCGGTATGACCATAATGCATTGTGCAACTGTTCGCACCACCGGCTTTTATGTTCATCCAAAGATTTTTTGAGAACTAGAGCCAGCGTTTTATTTGTAGCTTCGGATTGGCCATTACTTTGCGGATAAATGGGAGTGGATTTGTTTTTCTTGATTTTGAATGTATCGAATATCATATCTCTGTTCTTTCCTCGCAATTGCTTGCCATTGTTGGATACAATTTCTGCAGGAATGCCAAATCTGCAAATAATATTTTGAAAAATGAACGTGAAGACGTCGGAGTCTCTGATTATTGCAAGGGCCTTTGCTTCCACCCAGTTTCTAAAGTAGTATGTGGCCATAATTAGGAATCGCCTTTTCCATGATCCTTCGATTAAGGGTCCGAAAATATCTACTCCCCATTTTGTGAATGGCCATGGGCTATCTACCGAGTTTAACTTTGTTGTCGGAGCATGAATTCTCTTAGCAAATCTCTGACATTCTTCGCATGTTCGAGACATTTTGGCCGCGTCTTGTATCATTTGTGGCCAGTAATATCCTTTCATTTTAGCTTTGTCGGCCAATGATCACATTCCCCTGTGATTTCCAGCATCTCCATAGTGAATATCTTTTAAGATATAATGCCCCTCTTTCCAGGATAAACATCGTAATAGAGGTCCGAGGAAGGATTTTTTGTACAGGATTCCGCTACGAAGCTCATGTCTTCCCTCCTTTGATTGTATCTTCCTGACTTGCTTTACATCTACTGGAATCGTTCCTTCTTCAAGGAATAGATGAACCTCTGTTCTCCAATATTCTTCTTTACTGAAATCTATGTCCTTCTTTTCCCTTGTTAGGATATCATCCTCGACGAAATCCTCAGCGATGTCCTCTCCCACATCATCATCAGCAATGTCTTCTCATATATTGTCTTCTCGATTTATAGCGATGGATTTCTATGGAGTAATCGAGGGCTCATACACTCTAGTTATTTTGATGGCCTTTATACTTTTATCTGTCAACATGGATGATATGTATGCTAAAGCATCTGTGTGCCTTAGGTATTTTTTGCATAGGTATCAGAATTTGATGATGGGTATTTGGGATGCTAAGTTCTGAACCAAGGCCATGTATGCTGAGAGGGCCTCATCGTAGACATTGTATTCCAGCTCGATTTGTTGAATAACCAGTTGAAAATCGCTTGTTAAACGCACATCGGTTATTCCCATCTCTAGGATTAAACGAAGGGCATCAACTATGGCTTCATATTATACGATGTTGTTGGTATGCCCCTTGAATTCCAAACTTAGCACCTGAATGATCCTATCTCCAGTTGGGGTAGTGAGCACGATGCCTATGCCTGCGCCTTCTCTATTTCTCGACCCATCAACGAAGATCTCCCATCGTCTTTGGCTTGAGGGTTCGAGGATATCCACTGGATCTTTCCCATCCTCTCTTGCTTCTATGGAGTCTTTCACCTCCTCGTCATCATCTAGGGGTAAGTCTGCCAAGACTTATGACTTTTGAGCAGTTTGGATCTCGTGGATAATGCTGAATTGATCAAGATGAGTATTCCATTTCGCTATTCTTCCTACTTTCCCCGCGTTTTTTAGAACAACTTCTAGCGATGCTTTACATGGGATGTGAACATAATGAGTCAGGAAGTAGGTCCTCAGTTTTTGTGTTTCCCAGACTAGCGCCAAAATGAGTTGCTCAATCTTCGTATAGTTTCTTTCTGATGTTCTGAGAGTTTTGCTGACATAATATATTGGTTATTCTATCTTAGTATTCGTCTTGACTAGCACTGCACTGACTGTGTCCTCTGTTGCTGCTATGTAAAGGTCCAGTACTTTATTGAGGTAGGGCTTTTGAAGGGTCGGAATCGTGGCTAGATATTCTTTGATCTTTTGGAATGCTTCCTCGCATTTATCGGTCCATTCGAACTTGCTCCCTTTTTTGAGAATGTTGAAGAAATGTTTTCATTTGTCCGAAGACCTGGAAATGAATCTTCCTAGAGCCGCTAAGGATCCATTTAGCTTTTGAACTTCCTTCAGGTTTTTCGGAGATGGCATTTCTATGATGGCTTTAATTTTAGCTGGATCTACCTCGATGCCTCTTTTTGTTACCATATATCCGAGGAACTTTCCTGAAATAACGCCAAATGTACATTTTTCCGGGTTTACTTTCATGTTGTGTTTCCTCATTGCCTCGAATATATCCCTCAAGTCTTGATGGTGGTATTTTCGTAGCTTACTTTTGACGAGCATATCATTGACATAGACTTCCAGTGTGTTCCTGATCCATGGCTTGAAGATAGCATCACCATACTTTGGTATATTTCCCCTGCGTTTCTTAGTCCGAAGGCCATCCTTGTGTAGCAGTAGAGGCCGTGCGGAGTGTAGAATGATGCATGTTGTTGATCTTTTTCTATCACGGAAACTTGGTTGTAGCCAGAGTATCTATCCATGAATGATAATTCTCCGTACCCCTCCACTTCTTCCACCAATTGATCGATGCTTGGGAGTGGGTAACTATCCCTAGGGAATGCCTTATTGAGGTTGGTAAATTCGATGCATATACTTACTCCTCCGCTGTTTTTCGGTACGATGACCATGTTCGAAATCCATGTTGGATATTTTACTTCCTTGATGAATCCTGCCTCTAATATCTTGCGGAACTCCTTCTCAATTTCTTGGTGGTACTCTGGTGCTACTTTTCATACTTTCTGCCCGGCTTTATACGAAGTTCGTGTTGGATTATCTTCGGATCAATTCCTGGCATATCTCCTAATTTCCACACGAAGATGTACGCGTATTCCATGAGTAACTTGATTAGAACCATCTCTCTTCCTTAGTCCATTAAGGTTCTTATCTTGATCATCTTCGGGTTTTCTCTGGTCCATATATTGATCTCCTTCGTGGGTTCTATAGATGTGAATGTAGGCTTTAGTTATCCCTGGAGAGGGATATTCTTTAATTGCTATTTGGCCGGCTCTTCAGCCCCTTTAGCTGCTGAGGTACCTACTTCGGTGTTTAGGACAACTCTTTCCTTTGTCAGTCTTTTTCCTGAGATTTCTTCAAGATAAAGGTCAATTTCTTTATTCTTGGCGGCCTCTTTGTTTAGGTTTCTTCGGGATCTTCGATATTCATCTTGTTCGTTGTTGAGATGGTTTTGTAGAGCCTCGCATTCTCGGGCGGTGATCTGATCTCCTTTTATTTCCATTACCCCTTCGGGTGTTGGGAATCTAAGGTACTGATGATAACTCGATGCTACTCCTTTGAGCTTGTGCACCTATCTTCGGCCGATGATTGCGTTGTAAGGGGAAGGAGCGTGCACTATGATGAATCGAGCATCTACCTTCATAGGTCCTATATCCACTTGCAAAACAATATCTCCTAAGGGTTTTGTTGGTGACCCTTTGAATCTGTAGATGGTGTAATAGGAAGACATCAGTTGCTCCTCATTCAGCTCCATCCATTTGAATGTATCGTAGAACAAAACATTAACCGAACTCCCCCCATCGATGAGGATCTTCTTGATATTGAACCCTGCCACTAGTAATGTGAGAACTAGAGGATCGTTGTGGTATTCCATGTCCTCCTCGATATCCACTGCGTCAAAAGTTAAAGGCGCATTTATCCACTGCTCGTGCTCGTCCACTTTTACCCCATCGATTTTATACAACTCACAATAATCCTCAAATTTCTTTCTTAGCCTTTTCCTTATCTGGGCTGTCAACGATGGTCCGGTAGTTTTAGAGCATGGAATGGTGTTGAGCGTTCGATTACCCTTGGGTAGCTGAACTTGTTTGCTTTACTTATCTCTCTCTTATGCGTCGGTCTTTTGTGTGTATCGCTTGAGTTCGCCAACATCAATCAACTTCTGGATCATTATCTTAAGATTCTTGCATTTCTCTGTTTGGTGGCCGTTGAAGCAGTGGTATTCGCAGTAATCCCTAGACTTCTATGTCTTTGGTGGTTGCTTCCCTTTAGATCATGTCCATTCCATGGCCTCCCGATCCTTGATCTCTCTTAGGATGTGAGCGTAGCTGGTTTTTAACTTCGTGTAAACTTGATCTTCGAATTTCCGATCATCATTCATACACTCATCCCTTCGTCCTCTCTTGTCTTCGTTATTTCGTTTGGTTGAGCCGCCACCCTTGGATCCGATGGATTGGTCCATTGAATTAGTACGATGAGGTATGTGCGTATGAGCTCTAGGGTTTTCCCGCTGTATTTCTTCCAACCTGGCATGCTTTTCGATGATTACCCGAAGATCTCCTTCTGTGGTAGGTACATTTCCGTGAATTTCGTTGAATAATGGACTCATCCTGTCCAGGCCCCACTTGTAGCAGTTGATGCTAACTACCAGATCAACATTTCCTATTGCTTGACAAATTTTGTGCCATTTATCAGTGTACTCCCTGATTTTTTCTTTGTAGGCCATTGTTAATGATAAGAGCTTATCCATTCCTGTATTGACAGTCTTGTTGTACATATAGGTTCTCAAGAATTTCTCGGAGATATGGTTGCACGAGTTGATAGAATTAGGAGGTAGGTTGTCAAACCAAGATAGCGCCGATACCTTCAGACTTGATGGGAAATATCTGTATAGGACAACGTCGTCTTGATACCATCGGGGCAATGTTCGGTTAAAGTACCTAAGATGGGCCGCAGGGTCGCTAGATCCGTCGTAGCACTCAAACGCTGGGATGGGGCACTTTTGGGGAATGGGATATCTGGATAATCGGGATGTTAGAGGTGTAGTAGAAGCTTCTCTCATTACTTCCTACATTCTTCCTCCTCCCATCCTTGTTTTCAACAGTTGGATTTCGGTCATCATTTCTGCACGAAGAGTTTCCATTGCCAGATGATGTCTATCTTCCAATATTGATTGTCCTGATCCTAGGTACTCATCGTCGAAGTAAACTGAATCGTTGGGAATAGAATCCGCATTTTATAAACTATTTCCTCTGGTCGTTCTTCGTCTTAAGAGCTCGAGATTCTGTGCTTTTTCCAGTATCATTCTTCGGTCACGATTCTATGGAGGTGCCTTGGAATTTTCTTCGTTTCGTTGGCCTTCAACTTCTGCGCTCCTGGAAATTCTATCTCTGAGTTGTTTGTTTTATTATGCAAGTAAAGCCACATCGTCCGCATATACATTTTGGTCTCTTCTTACTTTTTCAAGTTCTATTGCAAGCTGGGCGGAGTGGTTCGATCCTGGGTTTGGGTTTCCCACATGCATCTGTCCATCGGCGGCTACAGTGTGATCTTCATCAACGATCTGTATTCGAGGCGCCGATGGATCGATTGGTGGGTCCTGCAACCCTGGGGGTTGGTTTGTTATCAGGGGATGTTGAATGGTCAACAGAGGTTGGTTCAGCAAATCGGTGGGTGGCATTCCTAGATTAGGCTGTTGCATCATTGATTCTGTCATCCCCTCTCTTTGTTCGGTTGCTTGAGTCAAGGCTGATGTCCTGGAAGCATCTGCTTTGGTTGCTGCCTCCTTTAGTGCTGCTTCCGCTACTGCACTGGCATCCAAAAGTGTCGTACTTTCTGCACCTCCTGGCCTCTTTGTCCCTATTTTAAGTTTTTCCCCTTTTTCCTTACTACACGTCATGAATGGAGTTGTCCTCGGTGTTTCCTTTGATGATTCCTTGGATTTTTCCCCGTCCTTTGCTTTATCCATCTTTGATTTTGTCTGCGAAAATAAAACATTGGCGGAGAAACAATATCCATGTGGGTTTCGTTAGTAAAATCTAATCTAAAAAGTAAGCGTGTATCACAATATGTTTCTAGAGAAAACGGGAAAAAGCGTAAATCCACTAATTACAAACATAGATCTATTAAAGAAAAACGGGAATAAACGTAGATCCATCAATTACAAGCATAAATCTATGAAAGAAAATGGGGAAAAACGTAGATCCATCAATTACAAGAATAGATCTACGAAACCATAACATTTTATTAAAGATTTTTCAAGGTAGACGGAAATAATGAGTAGACCCAATAATGGCTAATACGAACGTAAAATAATAAAAAAAACAGTAATCGCTCCCAAGACTATTATTTAGAGAATAACGCCGAGAGAAAAGAAATACACAGCGGGTATCACAGGGAAAGATAAATCTTTTACCGGGACTAGAGTCCCTGTTTCTAGCGCCAGATTGTGAACACGGAATAATGATGGTATCTTCGTATCCACAAACAATGTTCGCAGTAAGACTGAAAATACATTAATGATCGAGACATATATAAAACAACACATGATAAATGTAAAAGAGACTCTGAGCCTTCGGACTCGTCCTCGTCTCGCCTCATAGATGAATCTAAGAGGGGTTAAATGTTGCATGAACAATAAACAATAAGGTTATAAGTACGGAATGTAAAGGAGACAATGATTTACGTGGTTCGGCACTAAGGCCTACACCCACGGATGTTGGTTTTTTACTATGTGTTATTATGAGGTTACAAAGTATAACAAATGACTTTGAGTAGGGAACGAAGCTAGAGGAACTATAGATGAAACTCATATTTACTCTTATAATTCTCTCTCTCCTTTACTAAAGTTTTCTCTCTCTGAACCTAGTCGACCCCCTTCTCTCTGAGAGGAGTGGGGTATTTATAGGTATTCATGCGGGTCCCTACTTTCTGAGCCACTTGACCTTATCTTCTTGGTCTTCACGCTGATTTCGATGATATCTTCGTTCTGGTCCGAAGCCTTCCAACGATCGCCTGTGGTACCGATGATTTGCCTCCCTTTTTCCCAGAGTGCTCGACACATGTCTCGTACTTGAGGTGTTTAGTGTGGGTGGTTGGAGCAGGGTACATGTGTGAGACAGCTTCCCCTGCAGCTGTCACTTCTCGTCAGTCTCGCCCATCCCCATCGCTCATTTTGAATCTATCTTGGGATGGGGTAAAGTGAAATTCGGGTCTTCTATGGTGCTTCTCGGGTCGTTGTTAATCAGGTAGCCCTAGGTTATGGTACCGTTGGATTTCACTGATGACGCATACGTGGTGAAGGGTGATAAAGTAGCTCTTTTAATGAGTGACACGTGTAATCTTTCCTTCATAGATATTTATGTGTATACACCTACTAACCTTTTCCATTCTTTCCCACCAATAAAAGGTACTATGAAACATTGAAACTCCCCAAATCAACAAAAACCCATTGAAAGAAATTGCACAATAAAGCCAAACAACCTTAAACAGTTACAAATTAAACATAGAAAAAAAAATTGGTGGTAATAAATTGAAATACCTGAACTTTTGATTTCCAAAAATTTAAAGAGAAGAAGTTGAGGTTAGGCAATCCATCTTTCGTAACCCAATCATTACAAGCTTTCCAATCGTCCATTAGTCTTGTTATAACAACAAGTTGATTCTTCTCCAGATAGTTTTTCACAAATTCTTCATAACTCAATTCTTTTCCCTTAATTCTCTCTATTTCTCTTCTTATTTTTAGACCCATTCAAAATCTTGTTTTTGTCTGAATAGCTTCGGAACTGACAAGCATCAAAATACTCCCTCCGTTCCGCTTTTTTATATCAAAAAGTATGAATAAACCGCTGGAAAAACAACACAAAAAAACTGCTACTCACATTATAGGGCCCCTGCTAAACTCCCATGGGATGGGGCCCACTTGGGACCACAAAATTCATAAAAAAATTGAGAGGCGTCTTTTTTCTTAGTTTTTCTGGCGGTTTGTTTATAATCGCTCTTTTTATATAGTTCTTCTGTAGGGTATGCAGTTGAATTTCGGGTGAATAGCGGATATTATCCGACCGAAAATACTGAATGTGGACTTTCCACCCTTAGATGGAATGGTGTTCCCATCCACGCCTTTAAAAGCTCACCCTCTCCAAATCCAATTGTGAAGGGATTGGTGGACCAATTGGATGCACCAAATTGATCCACCCCTAGATGATCAATATCTGGCATCTACTCAAAACATACACATAAGTAAGTTTGGAAAACCGTGATCGAGCATTGTCAATCGAGTAGCCATCAACAGGTGTTTGGGGCGAGATCTCTGAGGATCGGTGTTATCTGAGTTGACTCAGTTTGTTTTTCAAAAAAAAAATCATCAATCTATTCTCGCCTAATGTTTTCATGATTTTTTCTGATTGATAGTTGTCATAATATTCTTATCAATTATCTTTGTTTTCTTGTTGCAAGATTCCTGGTTTTTTTGTTTGGTTTTCATGTGTTTGATTTTAAAATAAAGAGTTATTTCATATTCTCATTCTTTAAAAAAAAACTGTCAAAACCATTTGGTTGAGATTTTAGTAATGTCGTACCCAAGGATGCAGCTGATGAATGGTCAACATGTTTGCTAGGGAAGATTATGTTAATTGAACCAATTGCTCATAAAGAGGTCAAGAAGAAAATAAATGATTTATGGCGCTTTTATGGGAGATTTGAAATCATATCTAAATGGGTGAATCTGTTTGCTTTCAAGTTTCACTCTGAAGAAAGTTTTAAATAATGATCCATGGAATGTGTCGTGGTGTCTGTTGGTTTTACATCCTTATACATCAGAGATTCCTATCAAAGATCATGTCTTTAAAAGCCAAGTATGGTTTGTAAAATTGAGGATTATTAGTCAGATACTATTAACTGATAAGATTTGTGTAGATATCTGCAAAGATATTGTGAGGAAAGTTATTCCGGAAGAAAAGAGAAGAAAGCCTAGAGGAAGTGTCTCAAACACTGTTTACGTAGAGGTTGATGTGAAGGAGTAGTTTAGAAGAGGAGGGTGGATCGATACTGCAGATGGTCAAAAAATATGGGTTATCTATCACTTTGAAGATCAACCCTACAATATTTGTAAAGAATGCTTTGTTGTAAATCATGTGAAGGAGAAGTGTGCAAGATTAGACAAAGAGTTAAAAGTAGAAGCAATGACGGATGATGAGTATTTAGTTTGGAGCCAAACCAAAGAAGTAAAAACGTTTTTGGAAGCCTATATCGTTGATGAGGGTGCTAGGGGTAATTATGGGCTAATGAATATCATGGTTCTGAGGAAAAGGTACAAACAGTTTTAGA
Organism: Papaver bracteatum; assembly: GCA_023529315.1. NCBI lineage: Eukaryota > Viridiplantae > Streptophyta > Magnoliopsida > Ranunculales > Papaveraceae > Papaver > Papaver bracteatum. The sequence continues at coordinate 430,334 of JAJJWX010000501.1, read as the reverse complement.
GGAGGAAGACGATGCTAGGAAATCTAAGAGAGCCAAAGAAGTTGGAAACTTGAATGGTGATATGGCGATTGATCAAAGAGATATGAGTTCACATATTAATCCAAATTTTCAAAGGGATTTAAATATGATTGATGGTACCGATTCAATAGGAGAACATAATGGTGGGCTTGGTAAGCATTTGATGCATCCTGTTAATCTAGAATCAGAGAGAGCAAATATGGCATTTGATAGCTTTGGACATAATACTGGTGGAGGGGATACACAGAATCAACCTGGAATGGCTGCAAATAAACTAGAGGTGAGTTTTAAAAAATTTGTTCTAAAACCTAATTTCTTATATCTTGGGGATTTTAACTTTAGTGCCATAATTAGGTATTTTCAAAGCTATATTCTGATTTTAAATATTTTTTGGCACATTTCTTCCTGTGGTATAACTAATAATTTCATCATGAAAGTGTTGTCTTGGAATGTGCAGGGATATGAGAATAAATTCACTAGATATCTTAGTGATTTAGTTGAATCAAATGATCCAGACTTAGTCTTCTTAGCTGAGATCAAAAATCATGATAAGAAAATGATTAGATATACAAAGAATTTAGGCTTTATGAATTACTGCTATATTAATCCTATAGGATCTTCTGGTGGTATTTTCCTTCTGTGAAAATATGGAATTATTCTTGACATAGTTGATACAAACAACAATTTTATTGTGTGTCATACTCAGATCAATGCTAGGAGTGATAAATCTTTGGTTATCTTAATGTAGTCAGGAAGGCATTAATGACCAATGGGATTTCCTTTACATACTTGCTAGTGGTTTTGACTATCCTTGGGTTGTAGTAGGTGACATTTATTTCATCACTAGTAGAGAAGATAAATTAGAAGGTAATAATCCTAGTCAGTCTGATCTAGACTTTGTGAATGATCATCTTAATAATTTGAATCTCTCTGATGTTTCTTATAGTGGCAATCCTTATACCTGGACTAATAAGAGAAGTGTCCCTAATTTGATCTTAGAAAGGCAGGATATGGCTATGTGTAATGGTAAATGGTTTAATTTTTTCCCCAATTATGTTGTGTATCATCTGGTTCTACATGCTAGTGATCATTGTCCTATTTTGTTAGTTTGTGACAGAGAGGTAAATGATATTGGTAAACCTTATAGGTTTAATAAATGTTAGTTTTATAATATGTTTTGTGCTGAGTTTATTGAAAATAAATGGAGGTCTAATGAAAATGGTTCACATGCTTTTAGGCTTACTAGGTGTCTCAAGAATGTAAAGTTTATTCTTAAGGATTGGAATCATAATAAATTTAGTAATTTTCAAACTCAAATTAGAGATATTCAGTCTCAGATAAATAGTCTTGCCCAAAATAATGGTTATAGTGATGTCAGTAGTAGGTTAAAAGACCTAGAAAACAAGTTGTACTATTGGTATCAAGTTAAACATGATTACTACTTGCAAAGAGCTAGGGAAAATGTTATATCTTGTGATGACAGAAATACCAAATATTTGCATGATAAGGTTAAATATGGGAAAAGAAGGACATAAATTGAGACTATACAATTTGATACTGGTGTTTGGATTAATGATAGGAAATTCATTTCTAGTGAACTAAGGAATCATTTCTTTGATATTAGTAGGTCTACGAAACCACCGAATTCTGATGATTTTCTTTGTGATATTGTGCCTTGTATAACTAATAAAGAAAATGATATGCTTACTAAAATTCCTACTAGTGAGGAAATTAGAAATACTATTTTCCAAATGCAACCATGGGCCACTCCTGGTCCAGATGGATATCCTCCTGGTTTTTATCAAAAATTGTGGCATGTAGTAGGTGATGGTACTGTTAAGATGGTCCAAGATTTTTTTTCAATTTAAACATCTTTTAAAATAGCCGAATCACTCTTTCATTAGTTTAATTCCTAAGAACAATGGACCTAAAACACCTCATGATTTCAGACTAATTAGCCTAAGTAATGTAGCTTATAAGATTATTAGTAAGCTTCTTGCTAGTAGACTTAAGAAGGTTATGGATAAATTCATTAGTCCTTACCAAGCTGTCTTTCTTTCTTCTAGGAAAATAACTGACGATATAGTTATTTCCCATGAATTGGTTGATACCATGAAAAAACGTAAAGTTAGGAAAGGTTTAATGGCTGTCAAACTTGATATGTCAAAATATTTTGACAGGATTGAGTGGGGTTATTGATTAATATCCTTAGGAAACTTGGTGTGATATGATTTTTGAATTTATCTCTACTGTCTCTGCTTCTGTGCTACTGAATGGCTCTCCAGGTGAAGTTTTTTATCCTTCAAGGGGTCTTATACAGGGAGATCCCTTATCTCCATATCTCTTTATTATTGTTATGGATTGTTTTTATAGACTAATGGTTAAAGCTGAACATGATGGAGTATTACGGGGTATCAAAGTTTCTACTTCTAGTCCAGCTATCAGTCATCTGTTTTTTGCAGATGACTATCTTATCTTTGCTAAAGCCAATCTTCAAGGAGCTAGGACTTTGGATAATATCATAAAGAACTTTAGTAAGTATAGTGGACAATCCATCAATTTTGAGAAATCAGGTATGGCCTTCATCCCTAAAATGGATAGTTATGTCAATAATCAAATTGCTAGTATTCTTAACATTAAGACTTCAGGTCTTAAAGATAAGTACCTAGTTGTACCTATTCTAATCCAACAAAATAAAATGGAGATATTTGGTCATCTTCTAGAGAAATTTCAGGATATATTATCTAGATGGGAAGGTAAGAATATGAATCAACCTACTAGAACTGTTTTGGTGCAATCTGTTTTAGGAACATTAGTTTCACATCATTTAGCAATTTTTCCTATGCCTAAGAAACTTGCAGATAAGTTAGATAGCATCCAGAGGAACTTTTGGTGGAATAAAAAACAAGGGGGAAAAGGCTATTTAAAAAAAAAAAATGGGACAATGTTGCTAAATATTAAGAAAACTGCTGAGTTAAATAGTGGTCTCCTTGCAAAGCTTGCATGGAGAATGTTAACTGAATCTGATGCTGAATGGGTCAAAGTTCTTAGTCATAAGTATTTTCCAGATCATAATCCTCTTCATAGTAGTAATACTAATGGCAGATGGATATGGAGAGGAATCTGTAGAGATCTAGATGTTATTAGAAGGCATTATTGCTGGGAAGTAGGTAATGGTAGGAACATTTCCATTTGGAAAGATATTTGGGTGCCAACTATTTCTTCTACTCACTCCACTAGGTTTCAGTCTAATAATATGAACACTGTTGATCAACTCATTATTCCAATTCCAAATAGTAATATGTGGAACATGGATATCCTTAATGCTTTGTTTGACAATGATACTGTCACTGAGATCATAAAAATTAGGATTCCCCTTTGTGGTGAAGATAGGATAATCTGGAAACCTAATGATAATGGCTTATTTACTGTCAAATCTGCTTACAGGGTTGTTGATGAAGAAAGTAATACTATTACAACAAGTTCTGATGGACCTGCTAATTTCCCTTGGAAACTTTTCTGGAAAATGAAACTGCCACAAAGAACTTTGCATTTCTTGTGGAAAATTGTTTATGGTTGTTTACCTGTGAGAGCTAGAATTTCTAGGCATATGCATGATGTTGTCCCTACTTGTCCTTTCTGTATTACAGCAATAGAAACTGTGGAACACTTATTTTTATAATGTAATATTTCTAAGCAGGTATGGGAAGCTATGGAAGTTGCAGTGATGAATATGGTCTTTGATACAAACTTGGTGGATTGGATAAGTAGTTTGTTTAGTAATGGTTCTCCTAATAGTAGAATGCCTAACACTACTATGCTAGTCTGTATAGGACACATCTTATAGTATATTTGGAAATTAAGATGTGTTGTTGTTTTTGATAATGCACAGATGCGGGTTAATTAAATAGTTCAGTAGATTAAGAAATCAATCCTTGAATGGAATGGGAACTTAATAAAGAAAACTAATAGGCAGAGAAAGATTTGCAAAGAGAATAAGTGTATGAGAACTTGACTAATTATGCTTAATAAAGCAGGTGCTTTCAAAGGAGCATGGTGCATCCCAACAGATCTTCATGTTGAAGGGGATTGCGGAAATGTTATGAATGCTTTAAATGGAAAAGATGGAGTAGTCAAATGGCAGAATAACTCTATAGTCAGAGATTGTGTTGAGTGTCTTAAGTATTTCAATAACTGGGTGATCACTTATGTACCCATAGAAACAAATTGTGTGGGTGATCTACTAGCAAAAGATGCAGTCATCATGTCTACTAGTACTTGTTGGGAAAATGATCCTCTTGAGTGGATCGTATCTATTATGAGAGAAAAACTCAATGTTCAACAAATTCAATGATTAATATAAAATCTCATTTCCTATTAAAAAAAATCGAGTAGCATCACAAACCAACTATTTAAAAATCTGAATGATGTTTAATCAATGACTATTAGCTAATCTTATTGGCCGAGATCATTACACGGATCTGAGTTTTTTCAACTGCCCGTAGTGGTAATAATCATATTCAACAATATAAATCTGACTTTGACGAACATTTAGATACTGAAAGACAAAGAACAAATTTCCACAAATAAAAAATCCCAAAATTCAAGCTCTCTTAATGCAACAACAGTACAGTAACTATGTTCACTGGTCAGTTCTAGAAGACAAATCCAAGGTAACAATCTCATATCACCTTGTTATCTTTATCCTCATTAACTTGCTACTTCATCTACAATCCAAATAAAGGGTAAAAGTATCTTCTTCAAAACTTTCAAATGGTATTATATATGCTGCAAATGTTCGTGATGCCCAATGTTTTCACTTTGAAAGTGCTTTATTCACTGATCTTCCATTGCTCCGTCTTCACCGAAATGTGTGGGGGTATGACTATGCATTGTGCTTTACATCCCTCCAGTTCATGAAAATGACAGGACTGGCTATTGTAAGCATAAGAAAAGTTTATGCACATCAGATCAGATGACAGACATTATGGATCAGTTGAAGCAAAGACGATACTTTTGAGAGCAGTGGCACATTAAACACTCCAAATATTGTATCTTTCGTGAATAGTTTCAAATTTAATGATAAAAAAGAAAGAATTAAAAGTAACGGTGATAATTTAATTATAACTTGGGTAATGATCAAAAAATACATATACCAAAAAATTCAAATGCGTATTTAGAAAAATTCAAGAAAATTTTAATTTCCACATTGGTAGCAAAAAAAAAAAAAAAACTTTGCCGCTGAAAATACCCAAAGAAAGTTAGGACTGAGTGTGTCACAACCATAACACTTAAATTCCAAAAATTTAAATCAAGAATTAAGACTGAAATAGTAATTTGGTATGTACAACCATATGAATCCTAATGATGTCATATTTAGCAATCGATCATACCAGCACTAATGCACCAAAACTCATCAGAACTCTGCAGTTAAGCGTGCTTGGGCGAGAGTAGTACTAAGATGGGTGACCTCTTGGGAAGTCCTCGTGTTGATTGCCTTTAAAAAAAATGATGTCAGATTTTGAACCAAGCTCTAGCTAATCATCAAGTTCCTGAAAGTTACATGCATTACTATTCACCGATATTTCAAGGTTTGGATCACTTTCTCCATATCGAGCTCCATCAAATTATAATCCACCCCAAGTTCTTAAATTAGTCCTACAATCAGAAAACAACAACTGGTTATTGAAAAATAATTGTTAACTAACACATGAGCAATAATATACAAAACAGTAACAACTAAGCGTTCTTGCTTCTTAGAAAGTACATGGCATAAACTTAAGATTGATTCAAAAAGATTCTACCCTAATAAAGAGCAATAAATATCTGATAAGCTCGAAAAAAAAATTAAAAAAAAAATCTGAATCAGTACTTTAGAAAAATACTTGGGGGATTTTTACAGTAGGTTCCTTGAGGGAGATAAAAGTCTATATCTTCTAAGATATGCAGATTATTTTGCACCATAAAACTATGGTGGATAGCCTCAATTTGTTCCTCCCTTTACCAGTATACAAAGCAATTTCAAAAATCAGAGCAAAAGTTGAGAATTAGGTCATACAAGTGGTACTATTTTGGGTGTCACTCGATCTTCGACCACCGCAAGCAGATGGAACCCATTATAGATTAGGGTTTTCTGGTAACACAAATAACTAAATGTAAAGCCATCAAGAAGTATAAGAATTAATAAAATGATCTCAAGATTTATTACCGTAGTAATCTAAAGAAATATCGATGGAAGAACTTTACATGTAAAAAAATAAGGTTTGATTTCACCAAAAATAGCAAAATCAAGAAAGAGTGTTTACAACGATAAAAGATCATTAAATTTCTTCGTTGATGTTGTTATTGATTATCCTGCAATCAAAAACAACAAAACAATTCTGAATGATAAATGGGTTGGGTATGAAACAGTAAATACATCACAAAGGTTTAAGAAAGAGAGTGAAAGAGGAGAACACGCGACGGAAAGAGGTGAGAGATAATTAGGGTTGTGATGATTTATATGGGTTTAGGTTTTACATTACGGGCGTTAATAGATATGGTGTCAAAAATACCAAATATTGGTGGTGGGAAAAACCGAAAATTCTTGTTGGTCTAAATATTTCCAGGTGGGGCCAGAAGCTCTAGAAAGAGAGCTTTGTTCAACTTTTAACCACAGCCAAAGAAATTCACCTGAAATCATATTATTATTAAGGGAAAAATATTGTTTGGTCTTTTTTTAGGTGGGCCCATGCCTGTTTAGTCCTTTAGGAAAACGCCTTTACTGTTTGGTCCATAATTATTTAAAAATATTAAACAGACAAAAGTACCCTTCCGTGTTAATTTTTACTTATTTTCTTGTAGCAGTTCATTCCAGAAATGAAGTCCATATAAAAACCTAAAAAAACAGACTTCATTCCAGAAATAAAGTCCATATAAAAACCTAAAAAAACAGACTTCATTCCCGAAATGAAGTCCATATAAAAACCTAAAAAAACAGACTTCATTCCAGAAATGAAGTCCATATAAAAACCTAAAAAAAAAACTTCATTCCAGAAATGAAGTCCATATAAAAATCTAAAAAAAACAGACGTCATTCCAGAAATAAAGTCCATATAAAAACCTAAAAAAACAGACTTCATTCCAGAAATGAAGTCTATATAAAAACCTACAAAAACAGACTTCATTCCAGAAATGAACTCCATATAAAAACCTAAAAAAACACAGTTCATGATGAAAACAAACATAGATCTACAAGAAATCATCATCGAATCGTCTTCATCTTCATTGTGTTCATCGTCTCCATTATCTTCATCGTGTTCATCGTCTCCATTATCTTCATCTTCATCGTGTTCATCGTCTCCATCATCGGCGTCTTCATCATCTTCATCGTCTCAATCATCTTCAACAGCAGCAGAGAAGAAAAATACACAAATCTTCATCTTCTTTAAAAATAGCAAAATCAATCTCGTAATCGTCAAAATCAAGCTTTATAGATCTGTAAATAAATCTTCATCAACGTCTTCATCAGCGTCTTCATCATCACCATCGTCGTCGTTCTTCATCATAAATAATTTCATTAAAACAAAAAAAGAAGAAAAACAAAGAGAGAAAAAATAGATCTAGAAACATGAGAGAGAAAACAAAAAACAAAATTATTTTATTTCTCTTATTAATTGGGTATATGGTCCACCAAAAGGTTATTTCTACCACTTTAAAAATAAAATTACATCATCCATGACATCATCCTGGGGGGGTTATTGTCCACCCTAGGACCAAACCATTATTTCTAGGACCAAAGTATAATTTATATTTTCAAATAGGAACAAACAGATAGTTGACTAGGTCAACTGGACTAGACTCATCCTAATATATTATTTCTAGGACCTAATAGTATTTCCTACTATTATTAATTGGGGCCAGATCTTTGGCCTGGACTTATCCTCTCGTGCGACTATGAAGTTTCGGACTTTAGCATTATCTATAAAAATGCAAAAAAGTAGTTCAACTATGTAAACCTAAAATTAATCGATGTGCAAAACGACGTAAATTAAATGTACATTATACAGAATATATTCATTACTAACATCACTGGATCAGTACTGCTTGTGCGCCTTCGGCACAAAGGATATAAGGATTTGGCCGCGCTTTTGCATGTCCGAATTTTCTTTTGCTCGTGAGACTTTCATGAAATATTTAAATAGCATTCGGCTCGTCCAAATCATTTCGGCTATTGGGAATTGAGATCATTACACTCTTTGGTGTGTCCAAATCTTTTCAGCGTGTGGTATATTCTAAATATTGTGGATCAGATATCTACTTTGGGTTTCTTCACTCACCTATAATGCATATACGTATACTCAAATAACTAAATCTTCATACAATTGTTGGAACTAAATATTCGCCAACTTAATATTCTTATGCTATAGCATAAGTTTCCAATATTTCGTAATGGATTTGGAGTATATTTGACCAATTTCGGGTGCCTCTCGATCAGACTCCGGTGAACAACTGATAGGCTAAGTGATAAGTATGAGTACAATTAGCGTATAAAGTCTCACAATCGAGATCCAGGGCCGGTCCTTAGTATTTTTTGCCCCGAAGCAGACAATTTTTCCCCCCCCCATAATTATTTAATTTTTACATGCTGCAGTACTTTAATTCTTTTCTCTATTTTGAGATCGTAAAGCTTGTTTTCTTCTTCTTTTAACTGGAGGCATACTTGCAGCAAATAAAAATTAGGATTAGTGGAATGAATATAATTTATCATTTCTCAATTTTAATTAGAAATTGGATTACTAGAAACCTAGAAGATTTTTATAGAATATAGCCTTGAACATCAACATCAACTGATTATGCATGTGCCTGAAATTTGTATGTCATGTACGGTTAACAAGTCAAAACGTTGGCAGAAGTACCCATAATAGCACTAGACCTTAGTTTTATCCTCATCCTGTTTTGCTTTGTTTTTTTCAAAATAGTAACACTAGCAATTAATGAAGTAAGCAAAACTAATAATAATTACGTTTAGTTTTTGTAGGCAATGATAATTTCATTGAGATTCAATTCAGTTCAACTCCAAAATTTATAACCAAATTAAGACTCAAATTAATCTGAAGTTGTTGGCCTGAAAAATTACCTAACATCAATGATCATTTTTTTCTAACTATGATTTAACAATAATAATAGTATAAAGAGAATTAGCATATACACGACCACAAAATAAGAATGAGATGTTGAATATCCGAGCTAGAATACTTTTATAGCTTTATAATCTTAAATCATAATAACTATGATTTGTTTTTGCTTTTAAAGCTATCCGCGGGAAGGATTACTTAATGCAACTTAAAAACTTCCATTTTAGCCCTGAAACTATTCCTTTCCTGCCTTATCAGATAATACATGAATTAGCCTTCTACAAGTTTTTATTTTGATGAAAACCCAAAAAGCAAAGCAAGTATTTTGTTTCCCCCTATGTATTGTTGCCCCAAAGTGGGGCTTTCCCTGCTTCCCCTATTGGCCCGGCCCTGCGAGAATAGAACTTCATAAGGTTAACAAAAGACAAATGGTTCATTTGTATACATTTTGTTATGCTAATAACTTTTTGTCAGAGTTGTAGTTGCAGGATTTCCCACACTACACCCTTGTTAAGATTTTGTTATAAACAACTCAGAATTGAAGATAAAAAATGACACTTTATTATCTTGGTTTCAGAAAATGTTTACAGAAAGGGAAGAACTCAAGATTACAACATTTCTCTTGAAGTTTTCTCTCTCCTCAAGATTTTCTTAACTCTCAAAAGTACATCATCCTCTCCTGGACATACTGGGTCTGTATTTATAGGGTAACTACATAGTGAATGCCAGCTAAGTTTTCCTCCTATTTCGGGTTGATTCTGCGATTGTTACGCGATGGTTACAATGTTTACTCTCGCAAGTTTTGTAATCATCGCAGGATAAATATGCTTTTCTCAGGTTTTCTTCACTCGCCATCTATTATATCGCTCCTCTGACTATTTTTATAACATTCGCAAAGTGTAGTTGATGATCTTGCGGTGACGCTCGCTGGGAAGTGTTGTTAATCTTGCGGAGAATAGGTGTAGCGATATTCTGGTCCTACATCTTGCCTCTTCTCATGTCTTTTCTACGAAGAAGAGAAGATCATGAGAACTTTAAAATGATGCAACTACTTATCTCTTCATTAACTTTTCTTCTGACACGTTTCTGTATCTTTCGCCAGCTGTTTTCACATATTCTCTCTTCTAATGAAATTACGACACGTCCCTTCTAACCATTGCGATCTGAATGTTCATGTCTTTTCTTAGCATTTATTGCGTTCATCTTCTCGAGAAAATTATTCTTCTATAAATACTTCTCCCATTCCTTTATTTTTCTCTTTTACTTTCTTCTTCCTTCACTCTATAACCTCTCTGAAAGTTTACTGTTCTTCCGTAAATTGCGCATCTGTCACCGCTGTGATTTCTTTCTTATTTTTCAATTTTTTATTTCATTCCCATTCACAAAAATGGTTGTTGTTGGTGCTAAAAACTTGACTGCTTTTAATGAGATGCGATAAAAGCTCAAAAATAAGGGTTTTACCTTGTCTACAATCCCAGGTCAAGATCCTAGATCTGAACTCTCTCTTAAATTATTTACCGATGATCGATGTTCTCGCGAAAAAATCATTGTATCGCTAGGCCAACTTGAAGCAGGTCTTCCCATTCCTCTCTATGATCCAGAACTTTCCTTATTTTATCAAATAATATCCGACGTGAGGTTCTCGCGAGCAATATATCAACTAGGTGGAGATTGTATCAGATTGCTTCTTGAATATGCTTCTCGCAGTGCTAATAAAGGAACTCGCTACCCTGAAGCTCCAAATAATCCTCAATTTAAAGATGCTCCTATTGTCCCTGCAAATTATACTGTGGATAATTTCTTCAAAAATTACAAGATGGTCCCCATGAAAAGGGATAGTACATGCTGGGGTGTCCGCTTGAAGAAATAAAAGACCGCTGATGATGAGGCTCTTATGTTAGACCTTGATTGGCATACACCTACCAATGAAGGCCCTCGCCACTCCAGCGATGATAAATGGTTTATCTTCCCGTTATGTCTTGAAGGTTCTTATATTTCTGGCTCTCGCAAATTACCCGCAAATATTTCAGAATATCAACCTTGGGTTTTTAATTATCCTGAGAGAACTAAAGAGGTACTAATCTCTCTGATTTTTCATATTATTATTCATTATTTTCCTCGCGTTTTTATATTCTCGCTAATTATTTTGATCTTTTCTCAGATTGATAGAATGAAACTCATCTATCAAACTCTTAGGAAACCCATCACTTTCTTAGCTCTTAAATCTTTCACGGATGAAGTAAGAAATATTTCCTCATAAATTTTAACAATATATTGTTGCCCCTATTTCTTATCTTCATCTGTGCTCGCACGAAATTGAAGAACTACCGACAATAAAACTCATGAGGACTAAGGAGAAGCCTTCAAAGGATAAATCTGTTGTTCCTCCTAAAGGAAAATATTTTTCCCCTCGCGGTGGAGAATCTGGCGATCAGGATAAATCTATTGTTCCTCCCAAAGGGAAACCTTATGTCCCTTGTGGTGAAGATTCTTGTGATCCTCCTTTGAAGAAAAGGAAAATCCGACCCTCTTCTTCTTCAACTCCTCAACCTATTCCAGAAAACCCAAATGTTGAATTTGATAAGGATAAATAGGATGAAGATTTTAATATGAATGATAGCAGATTCCCTTCTATAAAGAACTCTTCTTCATATGATTCTTCAATGGCCCATTTATCCAGAATTTTTAGCAATATTTCCTACAACATAACTTGTAATGACGAGGATGAAGTTATTAACATGACATCCCAAGCTCTTGCTAGTGTCTGCGATGCTCCCATACTGGTGGACAATGATTCTCTCCAAGGAGTCTCATGATCGCTGACTCCTAGTCTCTTAAATTCTCTTGGTACCTTGGTATGTTTTCATTTCTTCAATTTTTTTATATGTTTTCTCCATCACTAGATCTTAATTTATATTATTCTTTCGCAGGTTGGAAGAGATTCTTTTGCTGTTGCTTCTGATTTAGATAAAAGACGTGCCAACTCTGAAAAGAAGGCTGCTAAACTTCGCCAGGATAAAGAAAAATTAGAATATGAAGTTATTGAGCTTCGCAAGAAGAATAAACAGCTGGAGACTGAAGCTTCAGTTGATAAGCAAAAGATCTCTGATCTTGATAGAGCTAACCAACAACTCTATGGTATGATTGATTTCCCTTATCTATTAATTCTTCTTACTCTATCGCGGATTATTCAAGCAACCACTTTTAACTTGCAGATATTTATGGTCTTACTGACGAGGCTACACTTTTTCAGTCTTTCCTTGAACCTGTAGATGATAATACTCTTCTTGCTCGTCTTAATAATTCTTTAAGTAATTTCTCAGATGATAAGATTAAATCCCTCTCCATAGATGAACTTAAATCCAAACTTAATCTCTTAAAAATTGGACACATATTCATTTTAGGTTTGACCGACAAATATAAGCGCTTTTATCTTGATTCAAAGAAAGAAATAGATAGATTAAGAAAGAAGAATAGTGATCTTATTGACGAGAAATATCTTTCCATCAAAAAGGGATCCAAAACCCTAGCAGACTTTCATAAAACTCTCCTTGATGTTCAAATGGACAGAGATAAACTTATCCGCGAGAATGAAGATCTTCTTGCGAGGGAGACTCAAGTTCGATCTCGTCTCCTTATTAATAGCGATGATGAGTTTGCTTGGGCTGCGAAGGTTCTTGATAATGCCAGGAATGACTTAGGTGTAGATGTTAGCCTCCAAGTTGAACAAGCGGCTTTAATTAGGGATATGATTTCTGAAAGATAAGGTTGTTTGCTATTCTTCTTCTCGCTAGTTTCCTGTTTTTATTATTCTTCTTTACAAAATTTCTAACTTGTTGTCATATATTCTCGCAAGAGCTGAAAAAAGATATCTTGAAATAATTGGTGAACTTGAAAATGAGAAGAATCAGCTCGCGAATACTCTTGTTGCTCGTAATAATAAATATTCACGATTGAAAGAGCAGTTTGACGTTACTACCACGAATTTCAACAGATCTCTCATTGTTGTTCGTAATGATTCTGTTAGGTTGGTTTGTAATGATCATGAAATTTCCCCTTCTATGTATCCTGATCTTGCAAAGGAAGTCCCCGCAAAAATCCCAAATCTTGACATCTCTGACAGTGAGGCTGAGGATTCTGGCGAGGACAAAAATAATAATGATAACGACGAAGGAGAAAAATCTGGTGGAGAAGAAGAATCTGATAAGAATGAAGATAGTGATGATGAAGTGGAGAAATCTGGTGATGAAGAGAAATCTGACAAAGAGGATAGCGATGGATCTAGCTAGTTCTTCTTCTTCCTTCTATCTTCTTTGTACATTTATTTTCTTCTTTCTGTAGTAATATTGCTGCAAGTTTCTCCAATTTTGTGAATTTCTTTTGCTTCTACCTGTACGATTTAGAAAACAGTTCTCTTTCTGCAAGTCAATCAATCAATATAATTATTATCCTTTAATTATCTGCGTGCACTTATCTATGCAATTTTTTATATGATAGATGAATAATAATTTCATCGTTCTCATGCATTCCCATACTTGCCTCTATTATTCATCTACAATATGAAAAAATTGGGTAAAGATTAGATATTAGTGGTAAATAAAATTTGCCTTAATATTGGCGTTCTTATCGCCAGTAATCTTGTGGTCTTATTATGCCTCCCTAATTAAAGGTCTTATTTTGCCATGCTATTTCTTTCTGCGACAAAATCGCAGGACGTCTTTACATTTGCATGTATTGACCCATTGATCTTGCCTTATCAGTATTCTTTTGATTGTATTGTGACAGTATGACAAGTCTAAGCTCCATCGCGGGATCAAAGCCTCATGACATTGCCGTCTTGCGATGAAATCGCAGGACGTCTTTACACTTTCATGTAAAAACCCATTGATTTCATCTTAACTTTTCTCTTTTGGCTTGTTTCCTCTGTATAATTTAAGTCACGCGACAATATGACAGGCCTAAATGTTCTTGCGATCATAAAGCCCCATGACATTGCCGTCTTAAGACACTTATCAGCTCCCTAATGGAGGGTGCCGCCCTTATCTCCCCCCTGGTTGCCCCTTCAAGGAGGGCACATCGGACATACAAGACTAGCTCCTCCTATCCATATTTACCAACAACCAGCTGTTTTCGTAGCCTCTTGTCCTTTATGCCTATATGGCTTATAGTTACAAGACTGCACCCTAAGTGGGGTTTTCTTCAGGCCAAGTGCATCATAACCAAGACTTACCAAGAATTGCAAGGGAGTTTCGTACGCCCCGGGCACTCTTGGATAAACCGTGTACCTCGGCGCCTTGGTCATACTTTGCACTTATTGGAAGAGATTCTCGGTCGTCCAACCAAGGTATAACCTTATATAGTTGGAAATCCAAGATCTCTCTCCCGGATAGGTTTTCTTTAACCCAAACATCTGCATGATTCAGGATCCAGCAGCGGTATAACCTTACCCCTGAATCATGTCAAGAGATACCCCCTCCTATGACGCGCTATTAGGCCTTATATTTGCCTCTTGCGAAATTGTATTCGCGAACTAGGGCGCACGCCATAAAGGTTCGTCCCATTCTATTAATCTCTGCGAAATTTTATTCGCGCTTCTCACGAGTATTGTAACTCTGATAAAATTTCACAACTTTGATCTTCTTTCTTTTTTGTAAAATCTTGTAATTCTTTCAAGTAGAATACCCTGTTCAATTACATATTCTTCGAACAAATCATTCATTAAGTCTTCTAAAGTTTATCATTTTACCTTTCTACTTACTATTCTCTGCTATGTTTTGTTGTTGTTTCTTCATCTGCGAGACGCTCGCCATAAAATTCTTCTTGTCGCTCTATTGTATCAATCATTAACCTTTCACTTCTCTGTCGTTGTTTGATTTTGTTCTTCCAATTGCTATTCTTCTCATCTCTTTCTTCGCAAGACTTCATATCAATTTCATAACACTTCTTACTTTCTCCCCAATCTCCTTTAATTACTCCCATACCATTAGGATGAGGAAACTTAACACACTGGTGGAAAGTAGATGCTACACCTAATATTCCGTGTAGCCAAGGTCGACCAATCAGAGCATTGTAAGGTGATTCAATGTCAACAACACAGAACAGATCTTGGAAGTTATCCCTTTCAAGGGAATCCACATCTCAATTTCCCCTTTTGGTTTATTGGCAGTCCCATTAAAACCATAGATTTTATATGTTGAGGGAATTAGATCTTCGTCTCTTCCACCCATTGTTTTATAGGTATGATAAAATAGTATGGCAACAGAGCTGCCTGTGTCTATTAGAACTTTATTGATAGCCCAAGAATCTTCATTTTCATCACCATTTTCTTCATCTTCTTCCTCTATTTGCTTTGGCTTTATCTCTAGTCTTACTACCAACGGGTTATCATGCTGCTCGCCAGGTTCTGGTACTTCTTGTGCGCTGAAAGATATAGTTTGCTTTTTCTATTCTTCTAATGGCGAGGCTCTCGCTATATTCATTATCTCTCTTCCATCTGTGTCTCTCGCGAAGACTCTGCCTAGAACATTATCATGGAAATCCTCTATTGTTCTATGTGAATGTACAATGGAATTACAAAACAAATTCTTTGCTTTAGCTCCAACTTCTATTACGAGTGATTCCACTCCTTTTACAGTATTTACCCTGCGAATTTCTGGTGGTGGGGGCAATCGCTGAGATTGTGGATGTCCTACTAAAAAGTGATTTAGCTTTCCTTGTTCAATCATCCTTAAAATTATTCTCTTTACATTCCTGCAGTCATTTACTGTGTGGCCATGAAAATGATGGTAAGGACAAAATTCTTGACTGCGATTATTAGGATGTGGTTCTTTTCCCATGTTCCACGGAGATGGTATATTTTCCATTAAGATGATAGCTTCCAAAATTTTTTCTATACTAGCATTGAGAGGAGGCATCTTAATTTCTTCCCATATGATCTTCCGATTCCCTTGACTTCTGAAATTGTTTTGCTTCTGTCCACCATAAGTTTCTTGCAGCTGATCAAGCCTTTGAATCTTATTATTTCCACCACGATTGTAGTAATTCTTCTCTGTTTCATATTCTTCTTGATCTCTACTGTCCATAGCTACTAACTTCTGTTGGTTATCAGTCTCTACTTTCTCTTGTTGCACTTGCGAGTTGCTCGCCACATTGTTTATCATTTTAGGAAGTAAACTCCCATTTCCTGCTCCGGAATTGGTGTTCGCGATGGGATATGATTCCATCTCATTTTGTTTCTCCTTCAAAGCAATATATTATTCTTGTAGTTTTCGTAGTTCAGTCATAGTGATTGTATTCTTGATTCTGAAAATTTGTATGTACAGTAGATTGGTCGCGAACATTGCATTGATAAAAGACAAGATAAGATATCTCTCGTCAACTCTTCCTTCCATTTCACTGCACATGTCTTCCATCTTATGGTTAAATGTTTCAGACTCTCGCCAACCCTCTGTTTTAACCCAAACACATCTTCAATACCTTGTCGCGATGAATTGTTTCTAATGCAAGCTCCTAGAAATGTAGCTTGTAAATGATCAAAAGAAGTTATGGTGTTTTTTGGAAATCCCTCGAACCATTTTAATGCCTCGCCAGTTAAGCTAGATGCAAAATATTTGCATAGTACAACATCATGGTTTTCCCATTGTAGCATACATCTAACATAAGCCTTGACGTGTTGAACAACACAAGTAGTCCCATCAAAGATGTTGGTTAATGCTGGTAAGTTGCATTTTGGAGGTATTCCTCTTAATTTTACTTCTTGAGTAAATGGAGTTCTCGCAGCTTCTTCAATAGCTTCATTGAGCTTCCTTCTACCTCCTTCTCTTCTATTGTTTATCATACTTTTCATTTCTGCTAATTCTCTCAATATTTGCTCATTCTCAGCTGAGTTTTGCTCTATTGGCCTCTTTAACGTTGTTTCCCTTCTTCTACGTTCTTTCCTTTCTTGACTTGCAAGATTTTGTGTGTCTTCTTCTTCATTGTCATTTCGTCTTTCTCTGCGATTTTCTCTTTCATCTTCCTCTTGGAATCGCAACTGCCTATCTTCTTCTCTGCGGATTTCTTTAATTCTCCTCGTTTCTCTTTGCTGTCTCTCTATTCTCCTCTGTATCCTATCATATTCTTCCTGAATATTATCATTGTAGCGATTTTGTATACGTCTCCTTTCTCGATTTTCATGATTATTTTGTCGTACTGCCTCACGGAATTCTTGGTCTTCTATTTCTGACATTAATCTTTTCTCTCGCAAGCCAGGCGTGCTTGTTCGGCGTAATGTCTCTCAATTTCTTCTCCAATTATTCTTTGATTCCTTTGATTCTCTCGCCCATGTAATATCCTCCTACCTTCTTCTGGATTTTCTTCTTCATTTTGGTTGTTTCTTCCTCCTTGATTTCTATTGTTGCGTCTATTATCCAATGTTTCTCCATACGGATTATAGCGATCTCCAATTATATCTTCTTCTCTATGACGTTGTTCTCCATTTAAATTTTGCACTTCTTCTCTAACATTTCTCATTGGGGAATTTTTCCTTGGTTCTTCTCTGAGTGATCTTGAATTTGATCTAACAGTACTTCTTGATCTCTTTATTTGTAACCTCAAATTCTCCATTCTTAGCTCATGATTTTGTCTTGTTAAATTCGCACGCTCTTCTGCCTCCAATCTTCTTTCTTCCTGTATTCTTTGTCTCAGTTCATCTACTATTTCATTTTCACGTCCTTCATGAATTAATCCTACACCTATTTCTTGATTTCTTTCTCCTTCTTCATTTCTTAATTGTCGATTTTCTGCTTCTTACATCGAATCCAACCTCCAAGTATGCACACTCACTCTATCATAATCCACATTCCTATCTCTTGTTTGTGCTTATTGATTCGGCTGTTGAATTGAACTTTCTGCTTCATTTCTTATTCTATTTCTTCCTGATCTTATCCTTAAAGATTCTTCTAATTCACCTGTTCCCTCTCCTGCAAGTCTTTTACTTCTCCTCACAGTTGTCGGTGGTTCTGATGTATTTCTTCTTCTTTTAGCCATTTCTTCAACCCTAACAATTTCTTCAAATCTTCAAGTTGTAATTAGAGATTTCTTAGCTTGATTCTCCCTGTTTCTGGGCGCCAAAATGTAGTTGCAGGATTTCCCATACTACACCCTTGTTAAGATTTTGTTATAAACAACTCAGAATTGAAGATAAAAAACGACACTTTATTATCTTGGTTTCAGAAAATGTTTACAGAAATGGAAGAACTCAAGATTACAACATTTCTCTTGAAGTTTTCTCTCTCCTCAAGATTTTCTTAACTCTCAAAAGTACACCATCCTCTCCTGGACATACTGGGTCTGTATTTATAGGGTAACTACATAGTGAATGCCAGCTAAGTTTTCCTCTTATTTCGAGTTGATTATGTGATTTTTCCGCGATGGTTACAATGTTTACTCTCGCAAGTTTTGTAATCATCGCAGGATAATTATGCTTTTCTCAAGTTTTCTTCACTCGCCATCTATTATATCGCTCCTCTGACTATTTTTATAACATTCGCAAAGTGTAGTTGATGATCTTGCGGTGACGCTCGCTGGGAAGTGTTGTTAATCTCGCAGAGAATAGGTGTAGCGATATTCTGGTCCTACAAGAGTCCCGCTAGGTCTTCTGATTTGGAATTACCATTTATTCCCTAATTGAGTTCCTATATCGATTCACGTTCATTCCAAATTTTAAATGAAGCGAAAAAGAAAAATTTAACAAAGGTGGCAACGTTAACAGTTAATTCTGTTGTAGAATTAGATGATGAGTTTAACATAAACACTTGAATTCTAAAATTCATTTCAATATTGATCCCTAAAAAAAACATGGAATTAAGAGTGGAAAATAATTTAGTCTTGTTGATTATCATACTGGTCGTTATTCAATATTAAAAGCCTATGAGAATAAGAGTTTTGTATATATAGACAGTTAAAGAGTTGCATCATTTAAAGCTGCGAGGAAAGAGGAAATGTCCATTCTCAGCGTTTTGTTTGCAATACTTTCACTTCTACCGACCACCCACCACCACAGCTCACCACCAACCACCACCATAACCTGTCGTCCATTGATTTGTTGCTCGTCCAATGAACAATGACTTTAAAAAGCTAAACACTCATGTAAGTGACCGAGATAAATTATCCATAGGCACCTTCGTAGTGATAAAATTAGCCACAAAAGAACCGCGCATAACCTATATCCATCAACCCCAATGATAATCCTTCAACCAAAAGAGAAGACGTACACCCAAAAGATAAAATATTAACTTTGCATTGTTGTTCTCGTATTTTCATTAAAGAACAAGGATTGTAAGATATGTAATAAGTAAATATCAAAGGAAGACACTTGAGACTTAACTTCCTTGAGTTATCTTTGGAATTCATTGTTGCTACTAAGGTGCACCCGAACAACAATTTGTTTAAGGGAACCTCAAGAATCAACTTCGAAACATTTTATATTCTGTTAGAGCATTGATCGGTCGAACTCACAAGTGTTGCTATTTTAAGCTTGTTGTCAAATTTAGTTGTCAAAACTATATCTTGATTTCTAGTCTACAATTAGTTAAGTCTCGGACTAGGATAGAAACGTAGTTGAGAAACAGAGGATCACAGCAGTCATCATTGCATTCTACCATTTGAAGGAGAAGATCAACCGAAGCTTTTGGAAAACTTCATTAACAAAAGGTAAGTGAAGACTGAACCACCTATATCTCAAGTTATATTCACTTCTATCATTTGAGACGATGTCGCATAACTAATTAGACTAGTATGCATAAGAAAGAATTTCGAGTCAAGATTATCTTGATAATTTCTCAAAATATAATAACTAAGCTTAATGAACATTTGTTCATACTTGATGAATTTTGGTGAAGGACAATATATTGTTCGAAATCAAAATCGTGATTCAAGTTTATCATTCAGAAATAGCCTTGAACAGTGATATGTGCCATTGATGTTATTCATGAATGTTTCGAATCTATTTAGAGAAATATAGAACTACTATTGATTCGGGTATAAGACAATATTATCAGTTTTACTGGGAAAATTGTTATAAATCTGAACCCGTATTACATGTATTCGTACAAGTAGCGGAGTAGCTATATACATATCGACTTACGGTTTAGTGCTAAACATATTCTTATGTATAACATATAAAAATTTGTGTGACTCATGAACAGGATCTGTATGCATATTCGTATGCAAACCATTATTGAAATACGGTTACAGAACCGCGGGTGAGTATCCGAACTGGCACGCAAACCGATTTAGTTCTGTGAACTCCGGATTCAGCGACAGTTTTTTAGTTTCCAAACCTCGTATGCAAACCTTAAAAGTTCTGTGAACTTCAGAACTTAGTTTTGGGGGAAAGTTTGCAAACTGGTACGTAAATCTAAAAATTTCTGTGAACTCTGAAACTCGGTTTGGTTTTAAGTTTCGAAATCGGTATGCGTACTGTGACTTAACTGACTCACGAACTATTATGTATTTGTATTCGTACATCTACTAATCATGTCGATTATATTTTCAAGGGTGTAAATTATTTCTTCAAGATAATTAGAATTTGATTAATTCTTTATAAACACTAGACTTAATTGATCACATATTTGTGACTCAGAGTTAATGTCTTATGTGTTCATGAAAATGGAGGTTAAGCTTTTAAGTTCAAAACCGACTAGTTTCGGCTAACCATGTTGAACATAGTCTTTGTACACGGTTCAGTTATGGTTTCACCTAACCAGAGTGTATATCTTTCTTACATAAATCACATTCAAAGATTCATCTAACGGTGGATATTGTTTGATTGGTTCCAAAGTTATCCTAACATAAACCTAAATCAACCTATGCTTTGAATGTCTATAAAAGTGGAACTCCAAGCAACTGGGATCTTTGAATCCTGACACTACTTTTTGGTGTATCCTAGTTGTATCTAGAGTCGTCCTCTCCAGAAATTCTTTCAGGGTTTATCAACTATAAATACTTTATTGGGAATCGTGAAGCCACGTCCAATTATCTTTCCTTGATAACTCGAGTATCTTGATATTGATTGTGTGTAGATCTTGCTCCATCGATCAAGATATATAGTAATCATCAAAGTTCTTTTCGTCTCAGACTTTATTGATTCCACAAGTTTTATACTTGTGAGGTGAATAATAATCTAGGCTATACTTCGGGTTGCATAAGTCCGAATTTTAAGGATAACTAGACTTTGTCGAATTGCTATTGTAAGGACCCTCAAGCTCGTCAAAGCTATTTGACTGGGCTAGAGATGATCAAGAGACTTTTTAGCCGCTAATGACTCAATTAGTTAATGTAGTTTTAATTAATAGAAATTAGTATAAGAATAATTTTGATACGAAACTAGTATCAATGAATAGGTCTTGACAAGTTGTGCGAATTGGGATACTCGAACGTGTCATTCGGATACCGAATGAAGAAGAAATCATCGGATTCTTGAAAAGGAAAAAATAGTCTTTTTAATTTAGACCGACCTTGCTGCCCTTATCCGTTTCGTGGGCGCCTTCGTAGTTTTTATTTGGTTTTATCCAAAACCAGATCAAAGAGAATTTATTATTCTCTTATCTTCTTCTTTCTTCTTCTTTTTCCCTGTTATTTCTCTGTTGATGCTCGAGAGATGAATTGAGGGTGATTTTGTTTGAGAGATTCTCAAGAATCTTGGTGTGTTAACGAATTGAATGAGAAGGTGTTAATGATGTGATTGATTGAACATGGGAAGAGGAATACAAAGTTGCTGCTTTAAAATGAAGTTAGGGTTTTTGAGGTTAGAGTGTTGTCGATTTGATGATGATATAGTGTTGCTGAAGGATGAAGAACAATTAGGTTATTGTTTAAATGAAGTTGTGGAGTTGTTCTGGAATTGATTTGAGGATGAATCAACAATTTAGGGTTTCTCAAAATGAACTGGAACTTCGATTAGTGATGAATAGGAAGAATTAAGGAGTGGGTTTAATCGATTGATGAACGGGGTGATGTTACTTAGTTATTACAGAGTTGTTCATGAAGAAACGAAGAGTGCAGCACATAAAGACTGTTACCATCCCAACTATTGAAGAATCACACCCTTTTCCTCGCAACTACCGCAGCTTAGTCCGGACTTGACAACAGTTTAATACCAACAACTACTGCTAGGGCTATCAATGGGTCCGGGTCCTCCCAGGTATCACTAGACCAAGACCTGGACCCTACTTCTAAAGGTCGGCTCTGGTTCCTAACGGTTCCGAGTACGATTCCTAAATTTGTGGGCTCGGAGCTGGACCCGTTTAAAGTCCCGGTGTAGATGGTGGATTTTCGACGAAGGGTAGAGTTGTAAAACTATACTCCAGAATTGGCAATCGAATGAATATCGAGGCTCGTGTCTCTCGATTAAAGAATGAAGGCTCATGCCACAAATATCTGACTGAGAAGGCTGTCTCTCAGAGTACATGAAGATGTGTAGTCTCTTAGCTGAGGCCACGACACATCTCATGAATACTGAGCAATTTTAGTAATTACTCCGGATCCGGCAATCAGATGAGTATCGAGACTCATGCCTCTATGCATGAAAGCTCATGCTACCTCTGATAGAGAAAGTCTCTCATAGAAGATTCAAATGTGCAGTCTCCCAGCTGAGACCAGGGCACATATCATAACCCTTTGATGGAGAAAGTCTCTCAAAGAAGATGCAGATGTGTAGTCTCCCAGCTAAGACCACGGCATATCTCATAACCCTCTGATGGAGAAAGTCTCTCAGAGAAGATGTAGGTGTGCATTCTCCCAGCTGAGACCACGGCACATCTCATAACCCTTTGATGGAGAAAGTCTCTCAAAGAAGATGCAGATATGCAGTCTCCCAGCTGAGACCACGGCATATCTCATATTGTATATAATCGAAAGATTGGGAGACAACGTCTTCGGGATGCAACCGGTTCACCCCGACTATGCAAAAAGGAATATGACACTCCAGCAAGTTCATATTGCTCAAACCCTCAGATGATTATTGCTCTTATACAGGAAGCCCTTCTTGAGTCATCAATTAATTATCTGAGATCGTCTGAATATCCAGCAATATTCTACGAACCATCGTCTGAATATCCAGCAATATTCTACGAACCATCGTCTGAATATCCAACAATTTTCTACGAACCATTGTCTGAATATCCAGTAATATTCTATGATTCTTTGTTATATTTCGTCGCTTCAATTCGTGGTTCTTCCCAGCAGAATGCCACGGGTTAATGATAAATTTCCGACGAAATAGGCATCTGAGCATCGAATAAGCCCTGATGAAAATGGTGCAAGTATAATTAGCAAATAATGCACGGACCAGCATGAACGAACGAGAAACTTATGCAAAATAGGAAGGAAAATAATAGTGAAATATTAGCAAAAGAACCATGGGACTGGGTTCACCATCCGGCCAGTCATGCCGTGACCAGTCCCGTGCCTAATTTTATATTTTATCACATTTTTGCTATTTTCCTGATCTCGTGAAAATCCTCTCGTTCGAGCAATTTTCTTTATTTCGAAGAAATTATCTAAACCACATGGTTTTATCAAAATAATAAAATTAGGGAAAGGTAACATGAGACCTCCGGTCGGCCGGTCATGCCCTGGCCGTGGCCGGTCCCACATCTCATGTCCCCATTATTTTATTTCTCCTCAAATTATGAAAATTCCATGATTTCTTATGAATTTTCTCTAAAATCATGAAACTACCTAATTTCATGTGTCACATGATTTTATCAAAAATAATAAAATTAGGAAAAGGTGACATGGACCGCCGGCGGCCGGACATGCCCTGGCCGTGGCCGGTCCACACCTCACTTCTCCATTATTTTATTTCTCCTCAAATTATGAAAGTTCTTTGGTTTCATGAATTTTCTAAAATTACCTAATTTCATGTACTTTTATCACATGATTTTACCAAACATGATAAAATTAGAAAAAAATACCATGGGACTGATCCCTTGAAATCTTCCTGAATTTTACTCTCGGGCTGGTTTCACCTCCCGAACAAGCTTAAAACCTAAATATTCCTGCGTTGGGAGATAGGAAATATTTTTTCGTACGGAGTGGAGGGGCGGACCATTAAAACCCGAGTCTGTATGACAATTTTACGTCAATTCTACAAAAGGGCGTTAATTAGGGTTTCAGCCGGTCCCACGTACCTCTTGTTTTGTTATTATTTGGTATTTTGTAACATGATTTCATGAAAACTCCCTGATTTCATGAAAATATTGGTTTTCAATAAATCCCTTTGATTTCATGTAAAATTCCCTTAAAATCATAAAAATACATAAAATCACATAAAACTGGGAAAAGCACGCGGGACCGCGTGTCAGCCGGCCGGCCATGCCCTAGACGTGGCCGGTCCCGCCCCTTATAATTCCTTGTTTTATTTATTTTCCCTCATCTCATGTGTTGTTCCCGGTTTCATCAAAACCATGGATTTTGCATATTTTCTCCAAATGTTGCTCAAACGTGGACCAAAAAATATCAAAATTCTCAGGACTGAAACACGAACATTGTGGTGAAACGGGCATATCCCCTTGACCGACCAAGGGTGATCCTAAGGCTTGCAAACAGCTGATCCCGCATGTTTTACTGACTTTAACCTAATTTGCTCAACTGCTCATATTAGGTTCAAACTCTTTCCAAACTATTGGAAGTTTGCTCAAACGACCATCCACTGGGTCCCGCACGCACCAGGAGCCGGTCTCATGACCTCTTAGTCGGTCCTTCACATTTTCATAATACTAGGTTTTACTATTTGTCGCTCACACGAGCATTATTTCAGTAAGTGATTAAACCAGCATTTAATCATTATATCACCAACTGGTCCTCAAGAGACTTTGGTATTTTATGCTCATTAGAGAAACTGGGCATTACATGGTGAACCCGTCATCCCATGTAGCCGGTCCCATGTAGCCGGTCCCGTGTTGATTTGCAATAAATCATCATTTCGGTGAAATTAGGGTTTTGAATCCAGAGCTCTACAGAAACGTGATTCTGAGCAGATTCAAACACTTTAATAATTTTATGTTGATCCCATGATCAACATTCTTATTTATTTTGCTCGACTCAGCAGTCAGTAAATTAAATTGTTATTTTATTCGGTCCTGATACCAATAAATTAATCAAAGGAGCAATGCTTGCCCAAACTGGCAATATTTGCTCGAACCGACAATATTCACTCAGGCTAGCAATATTTGCTCGAATCAAAGAATATTGGTTCAACTATCAATATTCGACAGTTCAGCAACACAGTTTGCTCGTTTTAGGTCATGGTACCTCGTCTCAGCAGACATACATTTAATTCATGAGTTTGAACATTTGCCACAACGTGTTCAACTCAAAGACTACATGGACTCATCGTCCCGCAAAGTCAGCAACTGACTCCACTATCACGAGATTTCAATCGTGTCACAATGGGGGATATTAACTAGGGTTTTTGTCTGGCGGTCTACGGCACGTGTGTTCACCCACGATGAGAATGTGAGCAAGTCGTGTAATCAGTTGGAGGAATCATCAGAAGTGGTGGATGGAAAATTAACCAAGTCTTCGCACGATGAGTAATTGGTTTAACATGATTTCCCACTTTCCCACTCTCTGATTCCATCAACTGTCACACTTCATGGGATCATGGTGTTTTCAATTCCGGCACTATAAAATGTCTCTGAATCCTGATTGAAAGAACATCATCGAAGAACATCGAAAAACCTTGAACAAGATTCGAACAATTCGAAGATTCAAGCAACTTTCGCCTAAACGAGCAATTTCTCATCAAAGTTCATACAGACGATCTCGTCTACACGAACTCACAGAAATCACTCTCAATCAGATAAATTTCAATCATTCAGAGCATTTTCATGCTAAATTTACAACACACCTACTATCTCAGATCACCATTGATCTCACGCATTTCTCAGCTTCCCTCCTACAGATCAACCCATCCTCTCTTGTGACCGAATTTACTCTGGAACAACCATTGTCTTGGTTTAGGCCGGAGTACTACAGATTGATCTCTCAAATTCAAAGTACTCCCTCCTTGCAGTGCATCTGTGTGAGGTTTAACATTTCGCTTGGTTCAAGGAGTCCCCACACGGTCAGCTCTTCAATTTCGTAAAAACCAGCAAATCGTTTTTCCCCATCTAGAGATTGGCGACCACAGTGGGAGATTAATCTCTCGGTTGCAGTCTTACTATTTCACAAGGATGGTCGGTCTTAGGAACAACCCAACCGCTCCAGATCCCAATCAGAATCACTCGAACGGTAATGTCCCTCACACTCCTTCGAAAAATTCTGGTCACAATGAATTATCATATCTTGCAACTCCATTTCTCCCCATTGAATCAATCAACGGAGAAACCCTAAGCTTGGCTGAATTGGAACGGATACAAGGAGACTTGTCAAGGAACATGGACCGGCTGAAGAGGGCAATCGACAACCTATTCACTTATCTGGAACACGTGTAAGGATTTTATGAGCAGAGATGGCGGAACCTCCAAGTCTCCCGACTGATGATCCTCCTCAGACCAACATCTTCACTACGTATGAGAAACCGGTGGAACAGGAGATTACACATCTGATTGAAAATTTATGTGAACTTCTACACTTCTCCAAGAATCAGCGCACAGACACATTTGCTGCTCTCAGCCAGATATCATTTGACGTGCATATAATTTCACCAACCCCAACGATTGAAGAAATATCTTTGGTGTCTGAACATGCCATAGACAATATCACCTTTGGAGAAGAAGATCGCATGGCATGTGAAGGACACAACCGGGTGCTATATGTAACTAGTTTCATCAAAGGTACCGAATTCAGGAGGGCTCTCGTCGACACCGGTGCTTCCACGAACATTGTTACTATGAAGACTCTTAGGATGGCCAGATTCCCGCAAGGTAAAAGCATTCGCCATCCCATTCTAATGACAGGATTTTAAGGAAGCCAAAGTCATACATATGGACAGGCGTACATAAATTTGAAGGTGGGCCCAATCCAGTCGAAAGTGAAGTTTCACGTGATCGAGCAAGAACCTGACTATCACATGATACTTGGGCGACCATGGCTCTATGACAACAAGGTGGTTCCCTCAACTTACCACCAATGCATGAAGGCCTTGCTCAACAATAAAATCGTCCGCATAACTGCTTCAGCATCTCCTTATGCTCTCTCCTATGATGCTGAGTTCATTGAATCCCATAGGAGTATCCCTGAACATCCTAAGAAGATATACACCACTCCACTTCCAAGATGGAAGACGATCGAAGTATCTGCTGCAGACGCATCATCATCTCCTTCAGAAGAAGGACCGGTTAAAACACCTACTACACCAGTCAAATGCCGAAAGGATAAAATAACGATCCCGAGATCCAATTTTATGGCCACTCATGATGCAGAAGGAAGGGTCATTTATCGGCGACACAAGGATTAGCAATTAACAGGGGAGATTGATCAAGAGTCTCCCCGCACTGATGAATTGTGTCAGAATGAACGTGAGGAGGAAGTTCAGGAAGATCCACAGCAGTTGCAAGATGGCACGGATTCTACTACTGAAGAACTTGAAACAGTTAACATCTGCACAGAGGAAGACCCAAGACCAATCTTGATCAGTTCTGCACTATCACCCGAAGAACGTGCATGTCTGGTAGAATTACTGAAGGAGTATCGAGACATATTCGCCTGGACGTATGAGGAAATGCCTGGTTTAGATGACAAGCTAGTCACTCACCGTCTGCACATCATCCTAAGATCCAAACCTGTTAAGCGACCACCTAGACAGTTCAGGCATGAAGTTGAAGAGCAAATCAAGATCGAAGTTCAAAAACTTCTGGTAGCCGGATTCATCAAACCTATTCAACACCCAACATGGCGGGATAATGTTGTTCCAGTTAAAAATAAAAATGGCCAAATCAGATGCTGTGTAGATTTCAGAAACTTGAACAAATGCTGCCCGAAGGATGATTTTCCTTTACCCAATATTCATATGCTCGTTGACGCGACCAGCGGCCATGGTATGTTCTCGTTCATGGATGGATATAGCGGGTACAACCAGATCAATATGTTTGAACACGACGCTGCCAAGACCGCGTTCCGTACTCCCATTGGGAATTTTCATTACACTGTGATGCCCTTTGGATTGAAGAACACAAGTTCCACCTACCAACGGGCCATGACAGCCATATTCCATGATATGATGCACAAGCAAGTAGAAGATTATGTCGATAATGTTGTGGTGAAATCGAAAGATCGAGCATCCCACTTAGAAGTTCTGAGACAAGTTTTCGAAAGATGCAGAGAATACAAGCTAAAGATGAACCCTCTAAAATGCGCTTTTGGGGTTTCTTCCGGAAAGTTCTTGGGATTCCTGGTCACTGCCGAAGGAATCAAAGTCGATCCAAACAAAGCAAAGTCAATATCCACCATGCCTTCTCCGCGCACTGTGAAAGAGCTCCAGATCTTCATGGTTAAGGTGAATTATATCAGACGCTTCATACCAGGATTGGCTCAACTTATCGCTTCGTTCACTCCTCTGCTGAAGAAAGGAACAAGTTTTACCTGGATGAACGTTCAACATGAAGCGTTTCAAAAGATACAACAGATACTTTTGTCACCTGCAGTCATGAGGTCTCCAGTGCAAGGACGACCGTTGATACTGTACACAGCTTCCAGTGACGTCGCTATAGGAGCACTGCTAGCTCAAGAAGACGAAGAAGGCGTTGAACATCCAATTTATTATTACAGCTGAACTATGAAAGATGCTCAACTCAGATACCCGAAAGCTGAAAGAACATGCCTGGCGTTAGCTCATGCGATATAGAGATTCAGACATCATTTGTTATCCAACAGGGTTGTGCTTGTATCCAAAGTTGATCCCATAAAATTTCTACTCTCAAAGCCCGCCCTGATGGGAAGACCTTCCAAATGGATGTTGCAGATGTCAGAATTCGACATAGTATGTATCTCCCCCAAAGTAATCAAGGGTCAAGCAGTGGCAGATTTGCTGGCTTCCTTTCCAGGAGAAGATTCCACAACACTGCAAGATGATGTACCAGGAGAATTTCCCGAAATCTCAGCTGTCGAAGAATAAACATGGTTGTTGTATTTTGACGAATCCGCCACTCCTATCAACGACACGGAGGAGCGGGCATAGTCTTGGTCTCGCCATCAGGGGAAGTATTCTCACATTCATTCAAGTTAGATTTCCACTGTACAAATAATTTAGCAGAATATGAGGCTTTCTTGCTAGGGTTATCCTTAGCCAAACAGGCAGGAGCAATGAGTTTGGAGATCAGAGGAGATTCTAAGCTGCCGGTAAATCAAATGAATGGGATATATTTTCTCAAGGAGATAACGATTGCTCCGTTCAGGGCTGAAGCACAACGACTCCTGACTCACTTTGCCGATGCGTCCATCATCCATACCGGCCGGACCAACAACATACATGCTGATTGTTTAGAAACTCTTGCCTCCAAGTTACAATTCGAAGGGTCAGAGAAAGCCATCATAGTGCAGAGACGATTGTATCATCCACGTGGATTAATCAAACTGAAGATACTCCAACAAGTGATTGGAGATCGCCTATTATTCGGGAGCTAAGCATCTCCATTACAGAAGGAACAGTCATCCTCAAAGAATTGAAGAACTTCTTCCTACTCCATGGAGCATTGTATCATCGTAACCCGATGCTTCACTATCACGATGCCTTGGAGATGAATAAGCCAGAGAAAAACTTGAAAGCGTACATCAAGAAGTATGTGGGCAGACTCTAGTAATCACACTTTACAGAAGACTTCAAAGGCTTGGATATTACTGGCCCTCCATGGAAACTCAATCAAGAGATCTACAAGGAGCTTTTTATGAATGTCAGACGCCGCCTCACCATTTGTAAGTCCTGACACTCCATCATACCGGGGACTGGAGACAACCTTACATCGAATACCTTCGAGATAACAAGTTCCCGCCGGAAAAGAAAGATGCAATCAAGCTTATACAAAGGGCTAAGAGATTTTTCTTCCTTGATGGAATCTTATACCGCAAGAGTTTCGGGGGAGATTTGTTGAGATGTCTAGCCGGAGATGAAGTTATGATGGTTCTAAAGGAAACGCATGAAGGATAACATCAAGGGAAGAAGAAATTGTTTCTCCAGATTCATGAGAAATATTATTGGCCGACTATGGAGGACGATGCAGCCGCCTATGTTCAGAAGTGTCACCGATGCCAGGTTCACGGTAATCTTATTCATACCCCTGTCTTCCGCTACAGTCTGTGAATAGTTCATGGCCTTTCTATAGTTGGGGACTTGATATCATTGGAAAGATAAATCCAGCATCCTCAAAGCAGCATGAATACATCATCACAGCTACTGAGTACTTCACCTAGTGGGTTAAAGCAATCCCGCTTAGAAGTACTACGGGAGTAATTGTTGCAGCCTTCATCAAGGAAAACATTATATGTAGATTCAGCGTTCCTAAACATATCATCACAGATAATGGGACTCCTTTCGCCAATTAGGATGTTGAGAAATTACTCAAGGAATATGGGATCAAACAAATTTTCTCTACACCATATTATCCCCAAGGGAATGGACAAGTGGATAGCACCAACAAAAATTTGATCTGAATTATCAGTCGAACGATTCATGATAATCCAAGGTCGTGGCATGAGCAACTACCCATAGCCTTGTGGGCTTACAGAACTGCACCAAGGATTTCAATCGGAACGTCACCCTATTCGCTCGTCTATGGGTCCGATGGTATACTCCCGTCCGAGATAAAAGTTCCTTCAGTAAGAATTGCAGCAGCCAGCGGAATACAATGGAATGAAGCTGAAGTGTCCAAGTCAAGAGTTTCTGAACTAGACATGCTCGAATCAAGGAGGACCAAGGTAGAAAGATATGTAGAGGCGTACAAACAGAGGATATCCAGAGCCTACAACAAAATGGTAAAACCTTGAACTTTCCAAGTAGGAGATTTGGTATTAAAGATGGCGAAGCACATTCAACAAGATATGTCCGCTCCAAAATTCTCTCCTAAATGGGAAGGGCCGTATGTTATCACCAAGGCAATGTCTAGCGGATACTACAAAATTTTGGCAATCAATGGAGGAAAAGAAGGGAACATTATCAACGGTAAATGGCGCAAAGCCTATTATGCTTGATTAACAGCTAATAATTAATCTTTCATTCAAATACATCTCAAATGTAATTTATTTTCTTCAAAGAGCATGAAAAGGGCTCGTTTGTTCACCTAACACTCATCAATTGAGAAAATTTCTAGACTATTCCGCCTCATCAGAAACATACTTCTCAATTATGCTGATTACTCGGAGCAAACCATCCAACAATGGATAATCCCTATAAGAAACTCTGTCAAGTTTCTTCTGAAAAATCCTAGTCTTTGCCCTCAAATCCTCAACAGCTTTCTCAACCCTTGCCGATTCCAAGGCTAGAATCTTCTCATCCTCCAATAAAGCGGTAGTCATGGAAATTGCATCAGCAGCCTCTGCCGCCTTATGAATCTTGATTATCTCAAGCCAACGACGGATCCAGCCTACGTTGAATCGCAATATCTCATAGTTGGAAATCATTTCATCCCACCTGTGCAGTTCCTGATTCTTGACGTCCCGCAAGTGCATTTGGTTCATCTCTTCAATGATCGGCAGCAACCCTGCAACTGTGGTTAGGAGAGTTGGCGGGAAACCTTTCCACACTTCCATAGTAGCAATATGTCCTTACTTCTTCCAGATCTTAGTAAACAGAGGCGCATGACACTTGGTAATGACTAATCCACCAACCGCTTCATTATCTGGGAAAGTATTGATCAAAGGAGCTTCAAATAAAAGTCCAGCTGTCGGGTATTCACGAGCCTGAACACTAGCTTCCATCTCCACATATTCCTAAGAGCCTTCACATGCCTGATTTCTACTATCTTCAACCTCAACCACGGTCACGGACTTTCCACTCCTTCTCCTCCTGGCATCAACAATGACGCGAACATCTGCCTGCGATGGGATGGGAAACATTTAGTTTCGCCAAATCAGACGTAATGAAACTTCAAGAAGATTATAGAATTAATTACAGATGATCCATCCTCAACATGAGCCTACCTGTACCGGGCGGGGGTTCTGACAGTCCGCTTAGGTCTTGGGTTGTGAGAAGAAGAATTTTTTGGTCATTCTGCATCAAAATCGATTCCCTGCAGTCAATAACCTCGATCAAGCAAAGTCAGAAAAGATGAATAACTTACCGAGATGGGTGTTGCTACTCCATGTTTCGACTGAAGTCCATTCTGATAAGAGGTATTATCACTAGACATGGCGTAAGAGGTATGGCGATTAAAATTTCTTCTGATAACTTAAATAAGGAAGAAGTAATTGCGCAAGTGATAAACCCTAAATCTTGAAAATATATACAAGATACGTCAGACACTTATCTCCGAATCAGTTGCGAGTTTTGTTGAAACCCTAGATCTTGAATGACGTCAAACTGAAGATACGGAGGGAAATTGGTACACTGGGGACTGACCAGAGTCAGTCATGATCAGTAAGGCGCACGGCCTCACGTGCTATAAGGTTATAGTTGGGTATTTCCATGAAATGAAGAATTACAAGAGTTAAGGGAGATTACAATGGGTTCGGTATGGAAGTTGTTTGATTCAACCAAGAAGAATTGACATTAATAAAATCTCACATTCAGAAGGAAAATCTAACTACTTCAATAAGATTGTTTGAATGAAGACATCTGCTACGAAATTGAAATTATTCAAATATTAAAAGAGAGAAGAGGATCAAAAGTAAAGCTACTCGTCAGATGCATCATCACAGTCCTTCTCGGAGTCTTCATCAGAATCCTCATATTCAGAGTCACTTTCAGAACTATTGTTGACGGCTGGATGACCATAAAAATCATCATCATCCGAATCAGAATCTTCTTCGGACTCGGGACCAATTTTCTTCATAGATCTCTGATACATTTTTTCACATCGATCAGGCCAAATCTTGTGCTGTGGTACCTCCCATATGTCTTCTTCAGAATCATCAGTATCAGAGTCAGCAGGCCGCCCATCCAAGAATTGACGTTTCTCTTCAACTCTTTGCAATTTGCGCCAGACTCTATCCTTGTCACGACGACGGGCTTCTTTCGCATCCTCTTAAGCTTTCCTTTTCCTGAGTTCAGCAAGGGAGACCCTTCGTTCATTAAAAGGGATGCTAGGTTTTTCTCCTTCATTTCAAGTTGCCTTGGTTCTCGATTTAGCTACAGAAGTTTTGGAGGCTTCGTCGGAAGAACTGCTGGAAGTCGGCATTTTTTCTAAAAACCAGGAACACGGAATTATCAACATGATCAGTTCATCGTTAAAATGGTAATTCTTAACTTTTACCTCTTTCAATTTCACTAAACAACAGTGATTGCGCCCGTGAGAATTACTACACGAAATTAGTTCGTTTCTTGAATCCTGCAGTAACGAACGAAACTTCATTAGTTCATAAAAATGATTTTCTCATAAAATCATAGACATAATTTTCATAATATGAACATACACACAATGAACTTTGAAGTTTATAACAAGACATTGTTTCATCATAAATAAATTGTCTAATTTCGGAGGTTACTCAAGACCCGCGTCTTGATTTTACCAAAGAACAATAATTAGTGTAACTTATTCACGTAAATTTTCAAGAATTTATTTAATAAGAACAAATCCATATGGATTACACATGATATCATATCCCACATTATATGTCATGGTTGCACATATGTAAAAAATAAAATAAAAAAATCTATTTTCCTTCGTCTTAGCATTTTCTCTTAAAAACGAAGGTTTATGCTAGTTTTGTGAAAGCTCGCACCTCTTGTGATAAAATACTAATTCTCATGAAAGCTCATACATAAAGTTTTATCACTGGACATAAGTTTACGTGCATAAAAAAAAATCTATTTTCCTCGGACGAACTCTATTTTCTAAAGAGAGGTTTACTTCGGTTTTGTGAAAGCTCATAACTCCTAACATAAAATTTTGTTTCCCATGAAATCTCATAAACAAAGTTTTACCGCTGGAAACAAGTCTATTTTCAAAGAAAAATCTCTCATAAATCAGGGATTTATTATTAGTTTCAAAACTAATGATTGAACGAACATATGTTTAATAAATAAGGGTTTTTCTACAAAACTCACGTAACATATACCCATGTATAAATTTTAACATGATAAAATCATGAGCAACTTATGAAATCAGCAAGTATTTGAATTTTTTTTTTTACCTGGACGTGGCCAGCCGGAATATGGCCGGACGATCGAACGGACGGCGCCGGCGGTGGAATTCCGGCGAACTTCACCTGCTTTCTCCTGCTGGAGCTTGGACGTGAGGTGAGGAAGAGGAATATGGTGGTGGACGTGTGGAAGAAATAATAAAAAAAAAGATTAATTCCTTTTATACCTAATTTTATTTCCAAAACCTAATTCCTTAAGGATTTCCTTTTTGGCCCCGGCCTGTAATTCCTAAGCCAACCGTGGTTCCACCATCGAATCAGCGGTTCCACGTGAATTTATGTTCACTGGATGACGCTCTATTATGTCACTGGGGTTTCCTCTCAAACCATGGTTTGCTCATTCAGTCGAAATCCGGTAACATCACATCTAATAGCTAAGTTCAATTTACACTAGGAAAATCACCATTCAATGCTGACTGAGGAACATGACTGTTCCTCACTAAGCAGGGGACTTAATGTAGATGGTGGATTTTCAACAAAGGGTAGAGTTGTAAAAATATACTCCAGAATCGGAAATCGAATGAATATCGAGGCTCGTGTCTCTCGATTAAAGCATGAAAGCTCATGCCACAAATCTCTGACTGAGAAGGATGTCTCTCAGAGTACATGAAGATGTGTAGTCTCTTAGCTGAGGCCATGGCACATCTCATGAATACTGAGCAATTTCAGTAATTACTCCGGATCCGGCAATCGGATGAGTATCGACACTCATGTCTATATGCATGAAAGCTCATGCTACCTCTGATAGAGAAAGTCTCTCAGAGAAGATGCAGATGTGCAGTCTCCTAGCTGAGATCACGACACATCTCATAACCCTTTGATAGAGAAAGTCTCTCAAAGAAGATGCAGATGCGTAGTCTCCCAGCTGAGACCACGGCACATCTCATAACCCCTCTGATGGAGAAAATCTCTCAGAGAAGATGTAGGTGTGCATTCTCCCAGCTGAGACCACGGCACATCTCATAACCCTTTGATGGAGAAAGTCTTTCAAAGAATATGCAGATATGCAGTCTCCCAGCTGAGACCACGGCATATCTCATATTGTATAGAATCGAAATATTGGGCGACAATGTCTTCGGGATGCGACCGGTTCTCCCCGACTATGCAAAAAGGAATATGACACTCCATCAAGTTCATATTGCTCAAACCCTCAGATGATTATTGCTCTTATACAGGAAGCCCTTCTAGAGTCATCAATTAATTATCTGAGATCGTCTGAATATCCAGAAATATTCTACGAACCATCGTCTGAATATCCAGCAATATTCTACGAACCATTGTCTGAATATCCAGTAATATTCTATGATTCTTTGTTATATTTCTTCGCTTCAATTCGTGGTTCTTCCCAGCAGAATGCCACGGGTTAGTGATAAATATCCGACGAAACATGCATCTGAGCATCGAATAAGCCCTGATGAAAATGGTGCAAGTGTAATTAGAAAATAATGAACATACCAGCATGAACGAAGGATAAACCTATGCAAAATAGGAAGGAAAATAATAGTGAAATATTAGCAAAATCACCAGGGGACTGGGTTCACCAGCCGGCCAGTCATGTCGTGACCAGTCCCGTGCCCAATTTTATATTTTATCACATTTTTGCTATTTTCCTGATCTCGTGAAAATCCTCTCGTTCGAGCAATTTTATTTATTTCGAAGAAATTATCCAAACCACATGGTTTTATCAAAATAATAAAATTAGGGAAAGGTAACATGGGACCGCCGGCCGACCGGTCATGCCCTGGCCTTGCCCGGTCCCACACCTCATGTCCCTATTATTTTATTTCTCCTCAAATTATGAAAATTCTATGATTTCTTATGAATTTTCTCTAAAATCATGAAACTACCTAATTTCATGTGTCACATGATTTTATCAAAAATAATAAAATTAGGAAAAGGTGACATGGACCGCCGGCCGGCCGGACATGCCCTGGCCGTGTGCAGTCCCACCTCACTTCCCCATTATTTTATTTCTCCTCAAATTATGAAAGTTCTTTGGTTTCATGAATTTTCTAAAATTACCTAATTTCATGTACTTTTATCACATGATTTTACCAAACATGATAAAATTAGAAAAAAATACCATGGGACTGATCCCTTGAAATCTTCCTGAATTTTACTCTCGGGATGTTTTCACCTCCCGAACGAGCTTAAAACCTAAATATTCCCGCGTTGGGAGATAGGAAAGTATTTTTCGTACGGAATGGAGGGGCGGACCATCAAAATCCGAGTCCGTATGACAATTTTACGTCAATTCTTCTAAAGGGCATTAATTAAGGTTTCAGCCGGTCCCACATACCTCTTGTTTTGTTATTATTTGGTATTTTGTTACATGATTTCATGAAAACACCCTGATTTCAGCAAAATATTGGTTTTCAATAAATCCCTTTGATTTCATAAAAATACATAAAATCACATGAAACTGGGAAAAGCACGCGGGACCGCGTGTCAGCTGGACGACCATGCCCTAGCCGTGGACGGTCCCTCACCTTGCAATTCCTTGTTTTATTTATTTTCCCTCATCTCATGTGTTGTTCCCGGTTTCAGCAAAACCATGGATTTTGCATATTTTCTCCAAATGTTGCTCAAACGTGCACCAGAAAATATCAAAATTCTCAGGACTGAAACACGAACATTATGGCAACATGGGCACATCCCCTTGACCGACCAAGGGTGACCCTGAGGCTTGCAAATAGCTGATCTCGCATGTTTTACTGACTTTAACCTAATTTTCTTAACTGCTCATATTAGGTTCAAACTCTTTCCAAACTATTGGAAGTTTGCTCAAACGACCATCCACTGGGTCCCACACGCACCAGGAGCCGGTCTCATGACCTCTTGGCCGGTCCTTCATATTTTCATAATACCAGGTTTTATTATTTGTCGCTCACACGAGCATTATTTTAGTAAGTGATTAAACCAGCATTTAATCATTATATCACCAACTGGTCCTCAAGAGACTTTGGTATTTTCCTGCTCATTCGAGCATCTGGGCATTACATGGTGAACCCGTCATCCCATGTAGCCGGTCCCATGTATCCGGTCTCATGTATCCGGTCCCGTGTTGATTTGCAATAAATCATCATTTCGGTGAAATTAGGGTTTTGAATCCAGAGCTCTACAGAAACGTGATTCTGAGCAGATTCAAACACTTTAATAATTTTATGTTGATCCCATGATCAACATTCTTATTTATTTTGCTCAACTCAGCGGTTAGTAAATTAAATTATTATTTTATTCGGTCCTGCTACCAATAAATTCATCAAAGGAGCAATGCTTTCCCAAACTGGCAATATTTGCTCGAACCGGCAATATTCACTCAGGCTAGCAATATTTGCTCGAATCAAGAATATTGGTTCAACTATCAATATTCGACAGTTCAGCAACACAGTTCGCTCGTTTTAGGTTATGGTACCTTGTCTCAGCAGACATACATTTAATTCATGAGTTTCGGAACATTTTCCACAACGTGTTCAACTCAGCACTACATGGACTCATCGTCCCGAAAAGTCAGCAACTGACTCCACTATCACGAGATTTCAATTGTGTCACAATGGGGGGATATTAACTAGGGTTTTTGGTCTGGCGGTCTACGGCACGTGTGTACACCCACGATAAGAATGTGAGCAAGTCGTGTAATCAGTTGGAGGATGGAAAATTAACCAAGTCTTTGCACGATGAGTAATTGGTTTAACATGATTTCCCACTTTCCCACTCTTTGATTCCATCAACTGTCACACTTCATGGGATCACGGTGTTTTCAATTCCGGCACTATAAAATGTCTCTGAATCCTGATTGAAAGAACATCATCGAAGAACATCGAAAAACCTTGAACAAGATTCGAACAATTCGAAGATTCAAGCAACTTTCTCCTAAACGAGCAATTTCTCATCAAAGTTCATACAGACGATCTCGTCTACACGAACTCACAGAAATCACTCTCAATCAGATAAATTTCAATCATTTAGAGCATTTTCACGCTGAATTTACAACACACCTACTATCTCAGAACACCATTGATCTCACGCATTTCTCAGCTTCCCTCCTACAGACCAACCCATCCTCTCTTGTGACAGAATTTACTCTGGAACGGCCATTGTCTTGGTTTAGGCCGGAGTACTACAGATTGATCTCTCGAATTCAAAGCACTCCCTTCTTACAGTGCATCTATGTGAGGTTCAACATTTCTCTCGGTTCAAGGAGTCCCCACACGGTTGGCTCTTCAATTCCGTAAAAACCAGCAAATCGTTTTTCCCCATCTACACCCGGGTACCCGTCGGTTTTGGGTACCCATTGGGTATTAAATAAACTATAAAGAAAATATTAAAAACTTAATATTTTCTCGTTTTAACTTGAATCTAAATTATTTTTATAAAAATTTATTATTATTTCTTTATTAATGTACTAAATAAAGATTAAATGTAAGAAAAAAAATGAAAAATGGAAAAAAATGTAGATGGGGAAAAACGATTTGCTGGTTTTTAAGGAATTGAGGAGACGACCGTACGGAGGAGATTCCTTGAACCGAGAAAAATGTTCAACCTCACACAAATGCACTGCAAGAAGGGAATGCTTTGAATTCGAGAGATCAATCTGTAATACTCCGGCCTAAACCAAGACAATGGCCGTTCCAGAGTAAATTCGGTTGCAAGAGAGGATGGGTTGATCTATAAGAGGGAAGCTGAGAAATGTGTGAGATCAATGGTGATCTGAGATTGTAGGTGTGTTATGAATTCTGAATATGATAAGTTCTGAATGATTAAAATTGCTCAGTTGAGAGTAATTGCTCAATTGATGAGTTGTTGATCTCGTATTGTCTGTGAGACGTGAAATCATTGTTGTATTTCTCGTTGTTGTTTCAATCATGATTCAGAGACTTATTTATATTGTTGAAATTATAGACACCATGATCCCATGAAGTGTGATAGTTTATGGAATCAAAGAGTGGGGAAATGGAAATCGTGTTTGAAACCAGTTGCTCAGCGTGCGGAGACTTGGTTGATTTTCCATCCACTACTTTGTTAACTCCTTCAATTGATTACATGACTTTCTCACATTCCATCGTGTGTTTGAACACGCGTGCCGTAGACCGCCAGACCAAAACCCTAGTTGATATCCCCCCAAATGACACGATTGACGTCTTGTGGTTATTTAGTCAGTTATTGACTTCATGATTTAGTGGGACGATAAGTCCATGTATTTACTGAGTTGAACATGATTTTGTAAATGTTCTGATACTCATGAATTGAACGTGGACATGATTCTCACGTTGATAGTTGAGGCGAGCAAGTATTACTCTGATTTGTTGAATATTGATAATTGAACCAATATTCCTTGATTTGAGCAAGTGTTGCTCATCTGATGAATTATTGGTAGCGTGACCAAAATAAAATATTAATTAAAATACTGTTAGTTGAACCAAGTATAATTAATAAGAGTACTGATCATGAGATCGTCATAAAATTATTAGTGTTTGAATATGGAATTATGATCCTTGGACTCAGAAACCCTAATTTGATCAATTGATGGTTTATTTGAAAATTAACCATGGAATGAAGGAGGGAGCGGCTTCATGGGACCGTGGATCGACCATGTAGCGCCTAGATTCTCACGTGAGCAAATACCAAGGCCTCTTGAAGAGTTGGTGATTCGTTGATGAAAGAATGATTAAATGTTGGTTTAATCATTTATTCGAAAAATGCTCGCCTGAACCTTAGGTAATAAAACCTAATTAATTATGAAGAGATGAGGGACCAACCAAGGGATCATGAAATTGGCCCTGGGTGGTCACGGGATCCAACGATGATCGTTTCATGAAGTTCCAAGTTGTTTGGAATAGTTTTGTACCTAATACGTGCAATTGCGCAAATTAGGTCAAACCGTAAAGATACACGGAACCGGCTCATTGTGAGCCAAGGAGCCAACCCTGGTCGGTCAAGGTAACATGCTCACGTCTTCAAAGTGTTCGTATCTCAATTCTGATAATTTTGATATTTTCTGGCGTGCAGTTGAGCACTCATTTGAGAAAGTATGAAGAAATCAGGGATTTTGATGAAACCGTCAAAACCTTCATGAGATGAAGGAAAATAATAAAAAATGAAGGAATCATGAAGTGTGGGACTGGTCATGTCCAAGGCATAGCCGGCCGGCCAAGGAGCCCATCCCACAATGTTTTCCTATTTTTTATAATATTTTTTCATGATTTTAGGGGAATATGATAAAACCAAGGAGTTTTGTTAAAATTAAAGAGTTTTGTTGAAATCAAGGAGTTTCCATGAGATGAGGAAAATCTAAAAAAATAATAATAATAAAATAAGGGACGTGTGGGATATGTGAGACCGACTTGGAGCATGGTTGGCCGGCTAGGGCCCGGTCCCGTGCGTTTTCCCTAATTTTATTATTATTTCATGATTTGAAGGATTTTTCATAATTTGAAGAAAATATCATGAAATCAAGGAATTTCATGAGGTTATGCAACTTGAAAAATATAATAATAATAAAATGGGACGTGTGGGGCCACCTAGGGATTTGCCGTCCGGTTAGGGCCCGGTCACACGGGTTTCCCTAATTTTATATTATTTTTCATGGGACCAAGGAAATATCATGAGATTAAGGAGTTTTCATGAAATTAGGGAAATAATAATAAAATAATGAGGAACCATGAGGTGTGGGGCCGGCTGGGACCAAGGCATGGCCGGTTGTCCAATGTTCACGCCCAACAATGTTTTTTCCTAATTTTATATTATTTCCTTGGTGTGAAGGAAACACCATGAAACTGAGGAGTTTCCTCAAAACAAAGGATATTTGTTCAAATGAAAGGTTTTTCATGAACTCAAAGAAAATAACAAAAATATGATCAAAATATGCAACTGGCATGGGATTGACCATGACACGTCCGGTCGGTCAGTGGGCCCATGCTCCCAGCGCCTTGGTTAATTTTTAATTATTTGTTGATTTCCGTCCTATTTTGCATAGGTTCATTATTTCGTCGTATTTTGAAATACTCGTTCGTGCGGTGATTGTTAATGCATCATCGTTGAATACACTTGCACCCTTTGAGACAGGGCTTACTCAGAGGTAGCTCTGATGATCGTGCATTGAATATTTATTACTAACCCATGGATTTCTGCTGGGAAGAACCATGGTTTGCAGTAATGAAATTTCTGCGAAAATATTTGAATATTTTCGGAAATTTTGTGGATGAATCCAAGAATTTAGGAATACTTAACCTATGGATCTATACTAGCAGAGCAAGCTGTCTAGGAGCATTAACTATTCCAATATGAGCTTTCTGGATCTTCATATCCTTTATATAGTCAGGGTAAACTCGTTGTTTGTATCCTAAAGACGTTATCGCTCTATACTAGCAGATCAAGCTGTCTAGGAGCCGTCCATCTTGTGATACTATATAGAAATAATTACTGAAGTATTCGTTATTCATGAGATATGTTGTTGTCTAGCCGTGAGACTACATATATACATGTACTATGAGAGAAGGTATTCTCAGTTGAGAGGATTCGATGAGAGACCCGTGTCTCAATACTCACGTCTGATTGCTGGATCATTGCTTCGTATAATTATGGATTTACGATTTTAGCCTTT
Source organism: Papaver bracteatum (assembly GCA_023529315.1). Classification (NCBI taxonomy): domain Eukaryota; kingdom Viridiplantae; phylum Streptophyta; class Magnoliopsida; order Ranunculales; family Papaveraceae; genus Papaver; species Papaver bracteatum. Next base: position 388,319 of record JAJJWX010000501.1, on the reverse strand, counting down.
GTTGAAAATCCACCATCTACAAAAATTAAAGCCGAAACTAGCAAAATACCTATAATTTTGTTAAAAAGATGAACAAAAGGATAAATAACCGGGTACCCGATGGGTATTACCCGCTTGGACCCGTTAACATTCGGGTCCAATCGGGTAATTACCAGTCGGGTCCTAAGTTGCTAATGGGTCCAACATTAGGACCCAGAACCGGACCCGAATTTAGCGGGTCCGGTTCCGGTTCCGGGTAATGGGTACCCATTGACAGCCCTAAATACTGCTACCCAGTTTGGTCAGAAATTACGATCAGCTTTCATATTAAAGTTTTCTTGAAACAACATCCGACACAGATTTTATCTCAGTGATAGCAAAGATAGCTCGTCTTTTCCAACAACTATTACCAATCTAAATTCTACACAACTGCTACAGTTCAGTTTTGCACCAACCATTGCAGCCCAATTTTGATTCAATAACAACAACAACTCAGTTTTGTATCAACATCTGTAGCTCACTTTCAAGAATACAATTGTTTCACCAGTGATTATTCGGATTATATTTAGCCCGCAACCATTATACTCCAATTTTGTGCAGCTGCTCCAGTGTCACGCTTCTGTTGCAGACCAGTTTGTCCTTCAGTCCACATTTTGTCAATAACAATAGTTCGTTCTCAGTTGCTTCCCATCGATATTCCAATCACAATAAACTCACTTGGGGCGACTTGGTGGTGATTTTTACAAACAACAAAGGCAACTTGCTTTACGCTTCAACAACAATAATTCACTCTTGGGGGCGAATTTTATCATTGGTTGTCAATACAAAAAAGAAAACGAACTTCTTAACCCCACAACAAGTTAGAGGTTAGGAGGAGGCAATGTTTGTACCATGATAAAATTACCATATATTGGGCCAGAATATTGTCTGGGCCACCATTCAGCTGTCAGCCAATGCCATCCATCCAACCGACGCAGCACACTAGCCGGCTCATTGTTACATAAAGTCAACGACTGGTCAACCGACAAAGTCAACGATCAAAATCAACCTTCGGTCAACAGTTTCCAACCAAGTTGCCAAGTTGTGCTCCCAACCAGTCCTCGGCCATGTCCCCGGCGATGTTGCCTGGCCATGTCCCCCAGAGATGCTCCCTGGCCATGTCCCCCGGCGATGCTCCCCGGCCATTTCCCTCAGCCATGCTCTCTGGCCAAGTCCGCCGGCCATGCTGCCCAGCCTTGTGCACATGCAAAGTCTTCCATCCAGATCGCCAGCAATGTTGGAAACTAGTTTCCATCCTTGTTGCTAGTCGTGCTGTCAACAAGTATTCATCCATGTTTCCAACCATACAGTGCCAACCATGTCTCCAATCAAGCTAGTCTTCCAGCGTGTCATACCATTCAAAGCTTGACAGTCGCAGTCAACAGCAGAAATGAGGCATGCATAATTAATACAGGGAGGAATGCATGGCAAGTTAATGCAATTTATGGAAGGAGGCATGCAAGGACGATTAATACAATTTATGTCAGGAGGCATGCAAGGGAAGTTAATTCCATTTATGTTTACCTCGCAAAGAGGGTAAGACCCTAATTCACAATTGTATAAATACGGGGAATTATAACCCTAATGGGGTGGGAAAAACAGACCAGAAAACCCTAAAAGGGATCAAAAATGATTGTAACCCATGTATCAATAAAATATCTCTCCCTACGGGGATTCGTCTGTGGATGTAGGAAAACCATGCTGAACCACGTTAAATTCGTGTCTATCATCTTTAAGCTTGTCTTGTGTATAACCCTCTGATCATCATCACCAAAATCATCGTGTTTAGTGCCGAGAAATATTTCTGGGTACAAACAATGGTAATATTCTAAATCATGGTTTGTATGGGCACTCTGTGTGGACGATGTTATTATTATTTATTAGGGTTTGTTCTCGCATCATCTTCTTCAATGAGTTTGGCGATGTTAGAATAACACTTGCTTCTTGTCGCATGAATTTATGAATGTTTCAATTTGTTATCGTTTTTAAATTATTGTTATTATTTTAGAACTGTGGAGCATGTTAGTGATTACTTGATGTTATTTGTTTCCATTGGGAAACCCTTTGGGATGATGTGCTCACTTGTTCCCACTTCAGTTTCAGTAATCGGAAGAAATAATGCGCGTGAAGATATCCATTTTCGTAGATTAAGGTTTTAGCGAACTGAAGATGTTTATTTATATTTTATGTATGTATTGTTTTGTTAATCGGTAAAACAACATATTATTATATTCATATCACTCGAGAGATTTGAACTTATATAATATCAAAGTAAATGGGATTGTTATGGGAATCAGTTTATCTAATTATGATTTTTAGAAACGATAATATGGATTTGATGCTTCAATTAGGTTGTAATTTTATTGGCTAAGCAGGTATAGTATTTAGGGCGTCACATCTATCGATTTCCATCACCTTGATCATACGTTCGATTTTTATCATACGTTAATCAGGAAATCAATTATATAGGCTTAATATGTGGGAGGAATATTTTATTTAAAGTCTTCAATTGAGTTAAAGCAACTCTTAGTTGGTGTGATGTCATCTAAGGGAATCAATTGCGCGGAGTCCTTCTGGGATTCAAGAGGCGTAAGGAGCGTGACTGTACCTTAATCGGTGGGATACCTTTTAAGCTCAACTATATTCCAGTCCAAAGTTAGTTGGTAGTAGGCTAGTGTTTGTAGCGGATTAATACAGTTCGGTGTTCAATATGGACTAGGTCCCGGGGATTTTCAACATTTGAGGTTTCCTCGTTAACAATACTTCAGGTGTCTGTGTTATTTCTTTTTCCGCATAGTAGAGACATCCAACCTAGTTTGTTGTATACGACTTGATTGATTCTTGGACAATGATCGTTGGTACCGTCCAAGTAATATCTTTGTGACTAGTTTAAAAATTGTTTTTGTAAACTTTCTAATCGCAAGAGAGAGATATGTAACTCTAGATACCATTCCTTGATTGATTTTATCTCTCGGAGTTGTATTGAGTTTGTCCATGCGGATTGCCTAAGAAAAAAGTGTTGGTGTATTTTGGTACCCTACATTTTCAATTGGTATCAGAGCAGGCAAACACGCTAAGAAATAATAAGTATGTGTTTGAAGCAGCTTGACTATATGTACATGACTGCAATCTCGATAAACGTACCGGCAGCATTTGATGACACAAATTACTTATGGTGGAAAATTATTATGCGTTCCTTTTTACAAGCCCGTGACTTTCAGACATGGAAACTTGTAGTTATTGGATACAACGCACTGACTGTTATTATAGACGGAGCTACTGTTGCAAATCCATTGATACAATATAGTGAATCTGAGATAAGTGCTGCAAAGCATAATCCAGACGGGTTAAACCCTATAATCCACGTCATAAGACCAGATCTTCAACATCATGTGACATCTTGCACTAAGTCTAAAGATGCTTGGGATATCTTAGGAACCGTATTTGAAAGAGATACCTCAGAGAGAAAAGCTAAATTCTGACTGGAAAAATCATTGTATGGGTGATGAAGAATCGTTTAATGAATTTAATCAAAAGGTGTCTGAAATTGTTAATGCATGTTTTGCGTTAGGGAAAAATATTTCCCAAAAGGACATTGTGATGAAAATTCTCCGATATCTACTAGCAAGATACGAGTCTAAGAAACATGCCATCATGGAAGGGAATAACCTTGATACTCTTTCCAGGAATACTCTTGTTGGAAAGTTGAAGATCTTTGATCATAAACTGCATCCAAAGATGGAAAGGTGTTGAAATGTATGCTCTTAAAAGAGATAAGAACTGTGCACATCAGGGCTTTGGATCAAGATTGAATATTATTGATTGGATATCCATCTCGTATCTGTGCATCTTAATCCATATCCAAGTAATGGTATTGGAAATTTTGATCCACAAAACCTATAGAAGGATAAAAATGACATTTTTATTCATTTTATGTTTTATGTATTCTAGTGCGTGAACTTTTATGGTTCCGAAATCCTACATGGTAAATATCTTATACTTCAAGACTCGTATCTCTTTCACAAGAAGCTTTGCATGTTGAGCTATATATTTGTATTTCACAAATCCATTGTGTTCTTACAAACTATGGAGGCTCCAAGCACAACATCTTCTCGTGGAACTTGTTCCCCAATGGTTGTTGATACTTATCCAACCAAAAAGGAAGAAGAGATGCCCTTTCCATTTATCTCATCTCTTAAGAGGAAAAGGAAGAATCAAAAGAAACCTAGAGCGGATTACTCCAACCAGAAAAGGTTTGAAAATCTTCTTGATGAGATACGAGCGCAATCAAAAGAAACCTAGAGCGGAGGTGCAAGGACTGTAGAAAATTCTACAAAAATCTCTCAAACTACAAGAATCCCTTGTTAATCAATAACCTACCAGGTTTGCTGGAACTGACGCCTTCATTCATGAACCGTATGTTCATATGCCTATTGTTGATAAAGAGTTTGAAGATAATAAAGAATTCTTCAAAGATTTTAAATACTAGGAAACTTCTTGTAAGAATTTATTCTTATTTTGAAGGATAACTAGGGTTTGGTATAGCAAAAATTGTGATTACATATATCTATTTCCATCGCTTTTTGTTAGAGCATAGCTCGGTTGAACTCACCAAGCGTTGGTATGTCAAGTTTGGTTGTCATATTTTAGTATCAAAACTCATCTAGAGTCGCTTGATTAAATACTAGAGTCAACTTCGTTTAGGTTAGACTAAAAAGTCTAGGAATGTTGAGACATACAATTATTACTCCGGATACCTGAAGAATGTGAAGAAGTAATGAATTACAATGACAACATCATCCTTCCACTTGATGTTAGTAATATTGACTTGAACTTGTTTCATTCCTAACGTATATTTCAAGTCGTGCTATATTGAAAACATAACATGCGAAGTTGTATATACTATACATATTGTATATAATACTCTAGTGAAGAGACATAATCATAATAGTATGATCATAGTATTAAGGAATTATACTATGAAGTATAACTCTTATCTTTTGAACTTCGTAGATATGACATCAACATAATCTTGTATATAGTTTTATGATTATGTGTATGGGTATATGGTGAAGATTTCATCATAGGAAACAATGTTTTACATTTGTTTAAGGAAGTACGTTCGTGAACTTGTTTCATGAATAAAAAGGGAATTAAATAGGTTTATTAGTACAACTATTCATTGCATATTCTTTGATGACCAATATGTGTGAGTTGGTATAACCGATCTTAACTCAGGTTATGTATCTTGGTATAAACGATCACAATACCTAGACTTATGATTTGGTATGATCGGTCCTGGAAATTGGTGTAACCGATCCTAAGTAATCACCATGAGATGTTATGATCGATCCTTGTAATTGGTGTGACCGATTCTGGTAATTGGGTTGAATGATCATAAGTGGTTGGATGACCGATCCTTGTAATTGGTGTAACCGATCCTAGTGACTGGTGTGACCGATCACAAGTAGGTACCATATTTAGGTAGAACCGATCCTAGTGATTGGTATAACCGATCTGAACCCATGTATGTGACTTGGAAGGACCGATCACAACTAACTATTGTGACTTGGTATTAATCGGTCACATAGTATACTTGGAAGTCTGGTAGAACCAATTCTAAACTTGTTTGGAAGTGTGGTTTAACAGATTCCAATATGCAAACCCATGTAAATACAGAATAAGGATTTGCATTGAAAAGATGTCAACATACTTTGAACACGAGCAGTAACTCTTATCATTTATTGTTCAAAGATATTACTTGGTACTCAAGGTGATCCTATGCCGAAATAAATTAAGAATCTTTTAATTAAGGTTTTTGGTTTTATATTCTTTAATTATCAACAATTAATGCATAGATCTAGAGAATAAAAATTAGTAATGTGAATTTACTAATTGGAGATTTTCTATGAGAGATTTTGGAAATATTGGACAAGCATCTATTGGAATTAGGAAAACCAAATTTAGGCATTCATTGCATATCTTGAGAATATTTTCGGTTTTGGAAATTCCTTGGTGTCCAAACATCCTTGGTCTATAAATACCTAAGTTTGCATTTCTAGAAAACTATCCTAAGAGCCAGACAAACTTCATTTCTTGTTGTTTCTGGTGGAGCCGTCTATTCGGAGAGTAAAATATCCTTATTAGGTGAAATCTCTTACGACCGCTCATTTAAAGACTTTTGTGGAAGATGAACTTGCAGCATGTAATCATTATTGGTTTAATTATTATAAAAGTCTTATGAAATATTGGTGCATTTACGTTTTCGTGAATCAGCTAATATTTCATATATACTCAGAAGTTAAATCTATTATGTTTATTTATAAACGAAGAATAAAACAAACTCTTTGAAAATTTACTCGCAGTATTGATCTACTTGTGATCACACTTTTTTGTTTGTTACTGCTTGTCACATTCCGTAAGATTTCTCTTATGTTGAGTCATATCGATCATAAATTATCTTTTTGTCTGTAACTGGCGTAGATATTATTTTAATTCGATTTTCGAATACAAATCCATGTGATTTGTTAATGTCCAACAAAATCTTTCTTTTTATAAAGTAAGGTCATTCATGTTGTTCTCTTGGGAATGACATCAAATGGGGGCCGGAGAGTTCTTAAATAAACTTGAAAGGGGATGCTTGTATCGTTTTAATTTCCTAGAGGAGCGCTAAGTATTTATTAGTATGTGATATCATCTTAAAAAGTTGGTATGAGGAGTTTCATTTTAACTATGTTATAATGTGCAATCTCAAAATTTCCTTAAGAATTGACATATCTTTTGATTTTTTTTATTACTATCCCGCGATTTTCGTACCTTTGATAATTTTATTGACAAAAAGAGGGAGAATTATTTAGTAGTTTCATACTACATACATATGGTTTACGGATCATTATGTAAGGGGGGTGAATCAATAATCTATAGGTTTTACCTATTATGCAAAAGATGTAAGTATTGATTAAGGGGGAGAAATATATCACCGTAGACTATTTTACAATTGAGATATAATTGAATTTTGGAGAAAGGAGTAATACTATGTTTCTGTATAACGATGGTTGAGATTTTTTATTTTTCAAAAGTTTTTATCGCTATGAAATCGGTTCTTCAACAACAACGATGATGAGTTGAACACGTTCAGAATCATTGCAACTTGAAATTACGAAGAGTTCAAGGAGTTGAAGATGCCAAGGAAATCAAGACATGTTGGATTCAAGAATTTGTCGAAGCTTTATTTTTTATCCATATGTATTAATAGTTTTGTCACTAAAATTGACAAAGGGGGAGATTATTAGAGCATTTCTCGTTCGAACTCATAAGTGTTTCTATCTCAAGCTTGTTGTCAAATTTAGTTGTCAAAACTATATCTTTATTTCTAGTTTACAATTAACTAAGTCTCGGACTAGGATAGAAACGTAGTTGAGAAACAGAGGATCACAGCAGTCATCATTGCGTTCTACCAATTGTAGGCGAAGATCAACCGAATCTTTTGGAGACTGAACCACCTTTATCTCAAGTTATATTCACTTTCTATCATTTGATACGATGTCGCATAACTAATTTGACTAGTATGCCTAGGAAAGAATTTCGAGTCAAGATTATCTTGATAATTTCTTGAAATATGACTAAGCTAAATGAACATTTGTTCATACTTGATGAATTTCGGTTAAGGACAATTTATTGTTCGAAATAAAATTTGTGATTCAAGTTTATCATTAGGAAATAACCTGGAACAGTGATATGTGACATTGATGTTATTCAGGAATGTTTCGAATCGACTTAGAGAAATATAGAACTACTATTGATTTGTATATAAGACAGTGGTATCAGTTTTACTGGGAAAACTGCTATAAGTCTGAACCCTTATTACATGTATTCGTACATGTAGTTGATAAGTCTAACTAAGATCAGAATTACCTTAGTTTATCTTATCCGGAAACGAATTGGACTAAACAACTCGTCCCGTCAACATATTCATTCGTTAAGCCATAAATAATTCATTCAAACCAATAAATCAACTTGCATAATTATTCACCTCAACCGGATGCAATTGAAACAACACACATAAATCAAAGTTTCACTATTGCACCAAAATTTTGTAAGCTAAAACAATTGATACTACACAATAAAGCAAAATAACAATTGTTTTGCTTAACTGGAAGCAATTGAATTAACATAGACATTAAAGCACCGAAATTGTACCAAATTTTGTAAGCCTAAACTATTGATATCACACAACAAAGCAAGATAACAAAAGTTTTACTTAACCGGAAATAATTGAATCACACACACATCCATACATACATAATGAAATAAACACATCAATTGTACCAATAATTTTGTTTAAGCAAAAGCAATATATATATCAAATAAAATAGGCTTTTCTTAAAACAAGAAAACAATTAACTAACAAGATTTTTATTTCAATTTCGCATCCAACTTCTCCAAATATGATTGCATCGTTTTCTTCTTCCGGGAGAATTGATATCGAAATACCATTATGTTGTCATTCTCATGCCAAAAACAAAAGAATAACAACAACCAACCTTTACCAGAGAAAGGTTGAAAATCGGTTTTAACAATTGCAAGCAAAAGTTGAAAACCGTCGAAACGCATATGCTTTTATGCTAAACCAAAACCGATTCAACATATTGTGACTTTTTCACATATTGTTTCTACAGGAACCCCTCATGATCCTTTTATAATCCTACCAACTTGGGTTAGAACTTAATCCTACTAAATCAAAAAGTCACCCAAACCATAAGGGTACACAACATATTATGAGATCGAATATCAAGGTAATAAAACCGAAATCAAACATCTCATACACATACATAGCAAACAAATAAAGCATTAAAGTACCGGCTATGTATATCAAAAACTATCACAATAAAAATTATAAATTAAATAACTTTATTCATAATAGTTTTATTCAATAGACTTATATAATCAATGAAAGTAGTTAAAAATTGATGTCTATTTTTCCTTTCTCAATTCTCATGATGATTGCTTTCAAAAACTAGATTCAAATTCTTCTGAGCACTCCGCTTTTCAGTAGATGATTTCTTCATTTCGAACAGTTGAGAATGGAGATTAGCTAGTACTTTTTTTGAATCCTTTATCATCAACTCATGATATCTAATGCAACCTTTAACAGAGAGAATCTGTTTTCTTAGAGAATCTTGAGAAATATCATGAGGAGAAACATCATGAGTTCCAGTCATAACAGATGCACATAGTGCTAAGTCATCAAGAGATGTCTTATCTTTAGTTGAATTCTCCATTGAAATCCAAAGTCTTCTTTCGGACAAGAAGATGATATGAGGGATCGAAGAATATTAATAAATAATTTTGGTTTAAGAAAACCTAAACTATATTTACCAAAAATAGAAAGATATCTATTATTTTACACAGACAAAATCTCTTGCCCGGATTTATGCTTCCTCATACACAGAATATTGGGAAACAAGTGAGGATGCATATTTCAACACAATCAGTGTGTGTTGAGGTGAGAATTATTCCCACCGTATTGAACAAAAATATCCTTAGGATGACTTACGAACACAATAAATTGTGTTTCCCTTCGTTCCTTCTTACTATTGTGATTGCAAGAGTTTGCAAATTTCCTTTTGAGATCTCATAAACTTATCAGTCTTCAAAATATTTATCCCTTTGCGAAGAGCCTTAATAAATTTATTTCCAAGGAGAGTTTTAGTATGATTATTTCTTCTACATGAAGATCCTATCATATTATCAGAAAACTTAGTTTCTGATTGTTTCGGCTTTTCATCCGATTTCTCTTGTTCAGATCTCACCATATTGGTTTTGTCTGAAAGATACTTCAAAAGGTTTTCAAGAACCAAGCTTAACCTTTTATTCTCCTTAATTTCCAACTCACGTTTTTCTAAGAGTTGTTTAGACTCACAAAATTCATCCTCATTAGAGTTGGCAAGAAGTGCATTACAATTATATATTTCTTCATTAGATTCTTCCTCCGGAATATCATCAAGGATGGAGACATATTCCTTATTGCACTTCTGAGTTCTTCTGCTGGGAAAATATTTTCCCATATGTCCGAATCCTCTGCACTTGAAGCATTGTACTTCATCGTTGTCCTTTTTATGGAAAACCGAAATTGTATCTGGAACATTTTTATCAATAGATAAGATGTTCTTAATTCGTTGTGCTAAAAGCATAATAGTTGAGTCAAGCTCTTTTTCAACATGAACATTGTCCTTCTGGCAACGTTTCTCAGTTTGGTTCTTCAGCAGAATTTATTTATCAAAGATCTTTAACTTTCCTACAAGAGATATTCGAGAAAGTGTAGAAAGATCGTTTCCTTCTATTATAGCATGTTTCTTAGACTCGTATCTGGATGTTAACGATCTGAGAATTTTGCATATTATTTCTTTTTCAGGTATAACCTTTCCAAGGAAAAAAGATGCATTAACAATCTCAGAAAGTTTTGAGTTAAACTCCTCAAAGGTGTCGTTTTCATCCATCTTGATATGTTCCCATTCAGTTGAAAGGGAAAGAAGTTTAACTTCCTTTTCAGAATCATCTCCTTCGAATACAGTCTCAAGAGTATCCCATGCTTCTTTAGAAGTCCTTCAAGCCAGCACATGATGTAAAAGTTCACGGCTAACTGCATGTATGATAGCGTTCAAACCAACAGAATTATGCATTGCACGAATTCTTTCTTCATGAGTGTAATCTGCTAAGCGTTAAACTCTATTTCTGAATAATCCATCGGTTGTTGATATCCGTCTTCGATTAATAACCAAATATTAAAATCTCGGGATTGAAGAAAGCCTTTCATAGCAGATTTCCATAAAGGATAGTTAGTCTCATCAAATCTTGGCGGTACGTTAATGGAATCATGTAAGAGATTTATTTCTTATAGGATGGATCGCACCAAACACAGATTATTAGATCTTTTCGTGTTTTCCTGCTCTGATACCAATTGAAAAGGCGAGGGTACCCCAAATATACCTCAATCTATTACTTTTCCTTCGTATAAGTCCTTTCCCCAAAAGTGATTGTCTATGGACTGAGTCGAGACAATACAACAAATCGGTTCACACTTTGTGTGATCGTCTATGGATATGAGATCGAGACAATACAACAACAAAGTGTGTTTACTTGATACAAAGGTTCAGACTTAACCAAACTCAATAGGATTCACGTATCAAGTAAATAGGAAATAACGTTTGTGCAAGTTACTTTAATTATAATAAAACAATTATAATGCGGAAATATAAAGTAAATGACACAACAAGATTTTGTTAACGAGGATACCGCAAATGCAAAAAAAACCCCGAGACCTAGTCCAGAATTGAATACTCTCAGGATTAAGCCGCTATACAAAATAATACCAACTTCGTATAGTTGAGACCAAGCAACTAAACTTATAGTTCACCTAGTTCCGCCTGTATTCCCACGCCTCCAACCTGTAAACAAGTCACGTACTTGGACCAATTATTTTGGTTCGTATTCCAAACAGTAAAGGAATAACAAATCTGTTTGGTATCAGCTCTCTTCAACCAAGTGATATGAGTGCGCAAAGGTTCCCTTGTTTATCATAACATAAACTCCTTTGCCAGGTTCCAAGATCTATCTTATGTTTAATCACCCAAATGCAATTGTTAAGATTAAGCCAATCAATACATTTAATCACAAGGAAGCGTATTGATGCCGATCTTCCTCAACTATTCTATCAAAATACCCAAAAGGATAAATCAATTATAGTCGGATCCACTTTTTCCCAAACAAGTATTGTGCACACCAAAGATTGTAAAAACCAAGTCAGAAATCTTCAATATCTTCTTAAATCTTCAATAAACACCTCCACACAACTACTTGAATCTCTTGTGATCAATCATATACAGAACGGAGTCTTTTAACAATGGATTATCACAAGATCGTCTTTAGATATAACAACAGTCTAAAGATCCTTGTAGAAACCTTGAACTAGTTTGAGTGAATCTTATATCAGAAGAGAAGATTCTCAAGCATAAACAAACTAGGTGCAATCAAAGTACAACCACCGTTAGTCAATCAAATCAATATGAAAACTAAAAATAAACCGCAATATCTAGTTTCCCACCAACGGGTTGCGCTAGAGCTTCTCAATCCCAAAGAAGACTTTAAATTGAGCGGCCGTAAGAGATTTCACCTAATTAGATTACTCTCCTCTCCGATAGGCGGCTTCACCAGTAACAAAGAAAAAAGAGGAAGTCTATGTTACGCAGGATTAGTTTGCTAGAAATGGAAACTCAAAGTATTTATAGACAAGGAAGTTTGGACACCAAGGAATTTCCAAAACCGAAAATATTCTCAAGATATTTTCCTTATTTACCCAAATTCGGTTTTCATAATTCCCGTGAATGCACTGTCTAAAAATAATGATCGAAATCTCCTTGTAAAATCTTTAATTAGCAAATGCACATTACTAATTCTTAATTTCCATATATAATTAAAAACCCTTAATTAAAAAGATTCTTAACTTATTTAAATTCGATCTTGGGATTACTTCCTTGTTAGCCTTTAAGGAATATCTTTGAACAATAAAGAATAAGCATTAATGCACCGTGTTCAAAGAGTGACGACATCTTACACTTGCAAGTCTTTTCCATGCTTGCTCACTTGAAACCGATTTACCACACTTCCAAACAAGTTTAGAATTGGTTCATCTGACTTTCAAGAACTATGTGATTGATCAAGTACCACTCAATCACAACTCATGGGTTTACGGTTCTACCAAAACAAGTTTCGGTTCTACCTCCATGTGAGTAATATGCATAGTTACGCTAGATTACCAAAGATACGGCTGACTAGGTACTAGCATCGGTTCCCCACATATATTTGGTATCTAACTTGTATGCACTGCACATGTCCATAGGATCGGTCCCCCCTTCCCAAAAATGTGTTGAACATGTTCATAGGATCGGTTCCCCTTTCTTACATAAACCTTGATGTACCTCATACAAGGATCGGTTCCCCTTCTCCCAGTAATAATTTCAGACACTCACAACCCGATCATACCCCAGGTGATTACTTAAGATCAGTTTCACTAATAAAATTCATACCAATATATAAGTCAGGCCTCATGTGAATAGTTTTACCAAGAACACAAACAAGTCATGAGCGGTTATACTAATCACACATATTGGTCGTTCATAAGATATGCAATGAAGAACATCCCCAATAACGCCTGGCGATTTCCTTTTCGGTTCACAACACATATCATGAACTTACTTCCTTAGAACACATGTGAACATTGTTCCCTAGGATGAAATCCTCACCTCATACCCATACATAATCACAATAGCATTTATACGATTATGTCGATGTCTTATATACAAAGTTTATTGGTTAAGAAAGAAACTTCATATTGTATTCCTTAATACTATGTCTATCTAGAGTGTTCATGCTTCGCAATTTTATGTTTTCAATATGCACGACTTGAAAGATATGTTAGGGAATGAAACAGTTCAAGTCAAATATCACTAACCTCAAGTGGAAGGATGATGTTGTCGTTGTAGCTCCGTACTTCTTCACTTCTTCAAGTATTCGCAATACTTTTAATGTCTCACCCTAATACTTTCAAGATAACCTATACGGAGTTGACTCTAGTACATTTAAATCAAGCGACTTCTTAAATGAGTTTTGGTTCACTAAAATATGATAACCAAACTTGACATACCAACGCTTGGTAGGTTCAACCGAGCAATGATCTAACAAGGGCTTTATCCTTTGCAGGATATCAGCGCATAAATTTTGTTTTACAATTTTATCCCTAAACTAAAATCCACCATCAATATTAAGTCCCCTTCCTAGCATGCACTGGCTATACTATTGTGGAGTAGGCATTAGATGGTGACAAATAAAGATAAAACTTTAGAGACAAAGTTTAGATATTACCTCGAGAGACAGGTCGTCCTGTTCTTGGAGCATGTCACATTCAAGAGGCATCCAGGGAAGCGTTCCCCTAGCATGATATCGGTCTTGAATGCTTCGATCGACCTTGCTATGCCTGCTTCGGTCGAGCGTGGGACTTGATGTGAGCATGCTTGCTTTGAACATGGGAAGTTGTGCATGCTTCGATCAAACACGGGTCCACCGCGTACATGTTTCAGACGTCAGCCCTATCCTGTCCCTGCTTTGATCGACCTTGCTATGCCTGCTTCGGTTGAGCGTGGGACCTGATGTGAGCATGCTTGCTTCGAACATGGGCAGCTGTGCATGCTTAGATCAAACATGGGTCCACCGTGTACATGTTTCGGACGTCGGCTCTGTCCTGTGCCTGCTTTGCCCGTACGGTTGATGTGCTTGCTCAAGCGTTATCCTTGCTACTTTTGCCAAAAATCGACCCTGCTATCTTGACCAAATATCGGCCTTGATGCCTGCTTCGCTCAAACGTGGGACCCACTGCGTGCTTGCTTTGCTCAAAATAAACCTTGTGTGCTCAAATATGGATGTGGGTCCTGTAGAGAGTGTTGAAGCAGCTTCTGGAGCGAGCAGGTCCCGGAGAGTGTTGAAGTGTTGGAAATGAAACGCCTTCTTATGGAGAGAGAGATTTGAAACGGCTTCTGCTGGAGGGAGCTTTGAAGGCTTCTGCTGGAGGGAGCATTGAAGCGGCTTCTTATGAAAGGAGCGTTGAAGCGGCTCCTGCTGGAGAGAGTGTTGTAGCAGCCTCTTCTTCAGTTTGGTTTCCCCTTGCAAATTACATGCTTCTTGATTTACCATCTCTCTTGTGTTGAAGAATTCCTTGACTGACGGCGAAGGAATTTCATGTTGAGCCTCAGTTCCCAGCCGTGATTTATATGGTTCTATCTTGTATGGTCGGTGAGTTTACCGTAATAAAGATATCATCATCCCTCCTCTGTGACTCTATTACTTCTCCGTAGGAAAATAAAATATGCAGATGTTCGGATTACCTCTGTCCGTAGTAGTTGTTTCTACGGTGAAGCTTGGGCATTGGTATCAACAAAAAAACAACGGTTCTTAGCTGCAGTTATGATCAGAAGAGACTGGTAGGAAGAGACATGATAGAAACTTGCACGAACTTGGCACTCTTCATACAATGGCAAAGATCGTCTCGTTATTATAGGGATAAGCTGGAACAGATAGATTTCTTGATGTTTCTTCATGGAATAGAGAAGAGGGAGATATTCCCCTGCCTACGAGTATACAGAGCTCTCTACTTGATAGATATTGTCACGCTAGGTTCACGAGGCCGTCTTTACATCTGCTCTCCTAAGTATATCCTTGTCTTTGGCTATATGATAGCGTGCTTGCATCTCTCTAAATTGACCATCTTTGAGATGGGCAATGGTAAGCAGTCACCAGTTATACGCTTTTCGTAACACGACTACTTCATCTACGGGGGACATATTCTGAAAGCGTCTCTCATTGACGTAGTTACCGTCGATCCAGATATGGAATATCTTGGACGTTGTTTCACCATTGTGGCAGTCGTGCATATGGTACTGGAGTTTGGAGTTGGTGATTTTGGACGTGCATGATGTTGTATCTCGGTGGTCTTCCTCTTGCTGCTTCAGCAAAACTGATTTACAGAATGCTGAATCTTGCATTGCCTGTTGGCGAGATGTATGTTTCCACGAACATCATGAGGCTCTTTATGTTGGGCAGTCTTGTTCTTACTAGCAGGGCAGGTGCTATTATAACCTGAGCGTTTACCAGCTTCACGGAGTTCAGAGGGTGTCTGAAATCACATGCTCTTTGATAAAGCACGATTGACATGTACCATCCTATTGATGCACAATTACACCACTTGTTGTTCAGTCACATTTGGATTGTGACCCTTCAGTGCCTGAATTCGGGACCTCTTGACATAATCATTTGGATGTTCGCTGTTTCGCTGAAGCATTCCTCTTAAGTCTGACAGAGTGATTCAACCAGGCTGCGGATTCTTTCTCGACATGATGATACGGACATCGTTATCTTCTTGAGGTTTCTCCCTTGAGGTGTTGGCTCCAGTATATTTGAAGATGTCCCGGGCTCGCTCTTCGTCCGGACAAAACTTGCTCCTTTCTTGCCCATGAATCTTTGGAGTTTCTTCACAGTTCCCGGATGCGGCATCGTGAGGATAGCTTGGATCTTGGATGGGTCCTATTTGATCCCCTCAGTGGTCACCTGGAATCCCAGAATTTTGCATGAAGAGACGCCGAAAGCGCATTTCAAAGGATTCATCTTCAACTTGTATTCACGGCACTCGAACACTTGTCATAAGACTCTTGTATGGGCCGCCTGAGCTTTTGATTTGAGCACTATATTATCCATGTAGTCTTCAACTTGCTTATGCATCTGTATATGGAGAAAAATGATTTACTGGTTTTTACGAAATTGAGGACACGACCGTACAGAGGAGACTCCTTGAACCGAGCCAAATGTTCAACCTCACATAGATGCACCACTGAAAAGGGGGTGCTTTGAATTCGAGAGATCAATCTATAGTACTCAGGCCTAAACTAAGACAATGGCCGTTCCAGAATAAATTCGGTCACAAGAGAGATGGGTTGATCTGTATGAGGGAAGCTAAAAAATGTGTGGAATCAATGGTAATCAAAGATCGTAGGTGTGTTGTGAATTCTGAATAAGATAAGTTCTGAATACTTGAAATTGCTCAGTTGAGAGTAATTGATCAATTGATGAGTTGTTGATCTCATGTTGTCAGTGAGATGGGAGATTCTTGTTGTATTTCTCGTTGTTGTTATTTCAATCATGATTCAGAGACTTATTTATATTGTTGAAATTGTAGACACCATAATCCCATGAAGTGTGACAGTTTATGGAATCAAAGAGTGGGGAAATGGAAATTGTGTTTGAAAC
This sequence comes from Papaver bracteatum, assembly GCA_023529315.1. Taxonomy (NCBI): domain Eukaryota; kingdom Viridiplantae; phylum Streptophyta; class Magnoliopsida; order Ranunculales; family Papaveraceae; genus Papaver; species Papaver bracteatum. The sequence continues at coordinate 371,450 of JAJJWX010000501.1, read as the reverse complement.
CAGTTGCTCAGCATGCAGCGACTTGGTTGATTTTCCATCCACTACATTGTTAACTCCTTCAACTAATTGCACGACTTGCTCATATTCCACCGTGTGTTTGAAAAAACATGTCGTAGACCGCCAGACCAAAACCCTAGTTGATATCCCCCCAAGTGACACGACTGACGTATCGTGGTTAGTTTAGTCATTTGTTGACTTCATGATTTAGTGGGACGATGAGTCCATGTATTTACTGAGTTGAACATGATTTTGTAAAATGTTCTGAAACTCATGAATTGAACGTGGACATGATTCTCACGTTGATAGTTGAGGCGAGCAAGTATTACTCTGATTTGTTGAATATTGATAGTTGAACCAATATTCCTTGATTTGAGCAAGTGTTGCTCATCTGATAAATTATTGGTAGCGTGACCAAAATAAAATATTAATTAAAATACTGGTAGTTAAACCGAGTATAATTAATAAGAGTACTGATCATGAGATCGTCATAAAATTATTAGTGTTTGAATCTGGAATTATGATCCTTGGATTCAGAAACCCTAATTTGATCAATTGTGGTTTATTTGAAAATTAACCATGGAATGAAGGAGGGACCGGCTTCATGGGACCGTGGGTCGACCATGTAGCACCTAGATGCTCACGTGAGCAAATACCAAGGCCTCTTGAAGAGTTGGTGATTCGTTGATGAAAGAATGATTAAATGATGGTTTAATCATTTATTCGAAAAATGCTCGTCTGAACCTTAGGTAATAAAACCTAATTAATTATGAATAGATGAGGGACCGATCAAGGGGTCATGAAACCGTCCTTGGGTGGTCACGGGATCAAATGATGATCGTTTCATGAAGTTCCAAGTTGTTTGGAAGAGTTTTGGACCTAATACGTGCAATTGCGCAAATTAGGTCAAACCTTGAAGATACACGGAACCGGCTCATTGTGAGCCAAGGATCCAACCATGATTGGTCAAGTAACATGCTCACGTCTTCAAAGTGTTCATATCTCAATTCTGAGAATTTTGATATTTTCTGGCGTGCAGTTGAGCACTCATTTGAGAAAATATGAAGAAATCAGGGATTTTGATGAAACCGTCAAAACCTTCATGAGATGAAGGAAAATAATAAAAAATAAAGGAATCATGAAGTGTGGGACCGATCATGGAAAAGGCATGGCCGGCCAGCCAAGGAGCCCGTCCCATAATGTTTTCCTATTTTTATAATATTTTTTCATGATTTTAGGGACATATGATAAAACCAAGGAGTTTTGTTAAAATTAAAGAGTTTTGTTGAAATCAAGGAGTTTCCATGAGATGAGGAAAACATAAAAACTAATAATAATAAAATAAGGGACGGGTGGGAGCGGCTTGAGCATGGTTGGCCGACTAGGGCCCGACCCCATGAGTTTTCCCTAATTTTATGTATTATTTCATGATTTAAAGGAATTTTCATAATTTGAAGGAAATATCATGAAATCAAGGAATTTCATGGGATTATGGAAACATGAAAAATATAATAATAATAAAATTGGACATGTGGGGCCAGCTAGGGCTTGACCGGCTGGCTAGGGCTAGGTCACATGGGTTTCCCTAATTTTATATTGTTTTTCATGGGATCAAGGAAATATCACGAGATTAAGGAGTTTTCATGAAATTAGGGAAATAATAATAAAATAATGAGGAACCATGAGGTGTGGGGCCGGTTGGGATCAAGACATGGCCGGTTGGCCATTGATCACGGCTCTACCCTATTTCCTTAATTTTATATTATTTCTTTGGTGCTAGGGAAACACCATGAAACTGAGGAGTTTCCTCAAAATGAAAGATATTTGTTCAAATGAAAGGATTTTCATGAACTCAAGGAAAATAATAAAAAATATGAAACTGGCGTGGGATTGACCATGGTCGTTCAGTGGGCCCATGCTCCCAGCACCTTGGTCAATTTTTAATTATTTATTATTTTCCTTCCTATTTTGCATAGGTTCATAGTCTCGTCGTATTTTGAAATACTTGTTCGTACGGTGATTGTTAGTGCATCAACGTCGAGTACACTAGCACCATCTGAATCGAGACTACTCGGAGGTAGCTCAGATGCCCATATTTTGAATATTTATTACTAACCCATGGAATTCTGCTGGGAAGAACCATGGATTGAAGTAACGAAATATTATAAAAGTATTTGAATACTTTCAGAAAATATTTGAATATTTCAGAAATTCAGTGGATGAATCCAAAAATTTAAGAATAATTAACTGATGGGTCTATACTAGATGAGCAAGATGTCTAGAAGCATTAATTATTCTGACATGAGCTTTCTGGAGCTTCATATCCATTATTTAGTCCGGGAAAACTGTTGTTTGTATCCTGAAGACGTTATCGCTTTATACTAGCAGAGCAAGCTGCCTAGGAGCCGTCAATCTCGTGATTCTATATAGAAATAATTACTGAAGTTTTCAGTATTCATGAGATATGCCGTTGTCCAGCAGAGAGACTACATATCTGCATGTACTCTGAGAGACAGTATTCTCAGTCAGAGATTTGATGAGAGACCCGTGTATCAATACTCACGTCTGATTGCTGGATCAGAAGTTCGTATTATTATGGGTTTAGGATTTTAGCCTTTGTCAAAAATCCACCATCTATATTGAGTCCCCTACTTAGTGAGGAAATCCGTGTTCCTCAGTCAGCATTGAATGGTGATTTTCCGGTCATAAACAATATAAGTAATTGAACTTAGTCGTAAGTTAAGACATTACCGGATTTTGATAGTACGAGCAAACCATGACTTGAATGAAGATCCCAGTGGAATGATGGAGCATCGTCTAATGAGCATAGATTGGTGTTGAACCGCTGATCTTGATGATGGGACCTTGGTCATTTAGGATTCGCGGGCCGGGCCCAAAAAAGAAATCCTTATTTTAGGAATAGACGCTCGTTTGTTCGTTAGTTTAAGGAACAAACAAAATAAACCTGAGTCTAATGATATAAAATTTTGTCTATGAGCTTTCATGAAAACCAAAATTTTATCTTTGTGATATTTCACAAAATGGAATAAACTCTCATTCCAAAGGTGAATGCTCGTACGAGAGAAAAGTTTTTTTTTTGAAAAGACGTGCGTCTGTTAATAATTTTTTTGTCTATGAGCTTTCATGAAATTTTTTATTTTCGATATGTGAGGGTTCACAAAATTTTGAAAATATACTCTCGCTTCAAAGACAGATGCTCGTGCGAGGGAGAAAAATATATAGATATATTTGTGAGTTTCACGTTAAATATATGTATATTTTAAAATCAATGTTTTGATTTTGAACAACTGTTGAAAGTAGACAATTATACATGGTGAAAATAATGTCTGTATGTGAGTTTTCACAATTGTGAGATGGACGTCTGTCCAATTTTTGAAAAAACAGTGTGGGTTATTCACGGTTTGATGAAAATCAAGTCATGATTTTGAATAATAAATTTTGCTCGTCTTTGCATATTTGAAGGAGCGAGCAAGATTTTTGAAGTTTTACGTTATTATCACTAAGTTCATGAAACCGTAAATAGGTAACAGTTGAGAGTTACCATTTTGTAGACGCTGATGTGAGCATCCTAATTGCATGATTCATTGTTTTGTCTAATCCTGCGCTTTGTATGAACGATGTGCCGAAATAACCATTTTGCAAGAATGACTGACTCCAAGGATGATAATTCCAAAGATGGTGTTTCCAGAGATGACATCTCTACGGATGAAAATGGTACTCCTGGGACCTCTGAGTGATGGTGAGATATCCTTCATATTGAGTTGTACTTCTTCTTATTTCATTAACTTTACCACAAGATGGTCGTATAGTGAAATCCCGGATAAATGTAGATCCCATAGAAATGGAAGAAAGTCTACGTGAGTGGAGAACCCAAGGACTACATGATGTTAGCAAATGACGTGCAGTCCCCAGCCGTTTCTTTGGTGAGTTGTTAACGCTCCTTGTGTCATGTATTTTCCTTGCCCATGCAATTAGGATCACGATACCAAGGTTTGTTACTTATTTTAGACTTTTTCTCCATCGATTGATGGCCTTCAACTTGTTCTCGTTCAAACAATCTAGCACCGGTGAAGAAGTCGATGTAAGCATCTCTTTCGTGCAGGCGATCGTGGAATCTCCTCGAATGAAATAATAATAATTATTGCTGATGAGTCCATGAAGAAATCATTGTAGATAAGCAGCATATTGATGAAGCGCACTCTTCTTTGGGGCATGGGAATATGGATAATTACAGACATCCCGAACCAAATGGAGATAACGGCATTATCAATGGGGATTCCGGCATTGTCGAGCCTTCAAATGATTTAGAGACTCCCTTAGTAAGTATATATCATGTAATCTCTTCATAGAAGTATGAATTGCTGATTTGTGAATGAATGAATGAGAATCCATGTGAGTACGCGAGTAATTTCGTCGAAATACGTCACCAGAAAATTTCAGACTTCATCCTTTAATAGAAATGCTGTAGAATCTTCGTCCGAAGTCGGATTTTCGCGGTCTTCCTATGTATCCTTATGCCCAGGAAATTTCCAAGCTTTTTTAAAGTATACTTTTAAGTTTTTAGAACGTTTAGGGGTCGAAATTGATGAAACAGTAAACTTCCAGGAGACCTTCAAAAAAATTTCAGCTGGCATGTGGTCCAATGTTTTGGCCACAACTCTTCGCTTTTTTTTCCAATTGCTGTGAATTTTGGATATGTTGTAGAAGACATCCATACAAAGAGAATGGTATATTACACATCCATATATTATTCACCAATTGCTTCCATCTCGTCTCTTTGTGCATGACAGTGAAAAATCATCTCAGACGAGCTTGTTGTAAAACACTCTTGTAGTGTCTTTGGACCATTCACTTGTGTCTTGAACGGTTGGTGAAGGATTTGATGTCAACGATTCATTTGAGGTCAGGAACACTTGATTAATACATGAGCATGGTGGTGCTTGCAACAACATCTTCTGTCAGTAGTAGTAGAAACATTACTTCTAAAACCGGGGTCACGGGACCATAGCAGGGGGGGTGGTGTAATGACCATGGTTGCATGTTCCGTGGTAAAATTCCTTTTATAAAGAATGATTAGCATATAAGAGTCTAGTGCCATGGGTCTTGGACTTTGAAACTGATCGTCATGATCAGTGGACCGCCATTCCCCAGTATTTTGTTAAATCTCTCCTTTTCGTTTCTCTTCTTCTTGCAAGACTTGGATAGAGGACCCAGGCAGAAAAATTGATGTTAAGACCTAGGTTGTCAAAGTTAGAGGTACCTTGATGAAGTACTTAGTGGAAAGACTTGGTGCACACCGTGGAAGTAATGAATCCCGTCCAAGAATTGCTGCTTGCATGTTGTATGCTCTGGAAGTTGTAGGAACTTCATACGACATCGGAATTCGATGCTTGACCCAAACTTTTGAATCTAAGAGACTGAGTTATTACATGATAGAATAATAACTCAATTTGGAGTTGTAGAAGTCTGCCAACGAAGCGTGCACATTTGCAATTTGTAATCCCGTATAAATTTTTCAGGTTTCGTAGTCCTGGCGGAAAAGGCCATATCTTTCGTCTCGTATGTCCGATTAATGCACCCTTTTGGTATCTTGTAGAAGATACATAGACGAACATCTTTCGTTGAGGAAGCATTGTCCCATTCCTCATACATTGGTACGTTTTTGCAAACCCATGTCCTGAAGTGTGTTGTATCCCATTTGTAGAGGTGATGAGAACATCTTGTAGAAGACTTTGGATTATGCCCACCAGTCGTTGTTAAGTGCATATTTTGCATATATTTAGTGTCGAATCCATGCTAGTAATTGCTTATACTCTTGCAAATTATTGTATATTATGTTTGTTTTCTCTTATTTATGTTTTGCTAGGTGAATCATCCAAAAGAAGCGAATTGGCACTTAATTGTGCAATAGAAGAAGTTAGTTTATAAGCGGAGAAGGGACAAATACCAATTGTAACTCATTCAAATCAAGGAGTTCTTGTTATCATCTCGAAGAGGACGAAAAGACGAAGCAAACGGTGAAAGAACGGAGTTATTCTGACATCGTATGAAGATTTTATGGGCATTCGAAGCTAGTAAAAGTGGAACAATTTCTAAACCTACAGAACTGTTAAAGGCACCCGATAGAATAACTCAGGGATACCATAATTCAAAATATGCTAACAGAAGCAACTGACGATGATGGATGTCCGTAGGAGTTAAACTCGACAGATTGTGGTTCTATAGATGTGATGGAACAGAGGCAACGGTGGCTGATGTTTAGTAGCATGGATGTGTGAAAGGGAAGATGGGTATCGAATATTGTCCTGCTGACATTATCAATGGTTGATGCTGGTGGTGATCATCATATGTAATGAGACACAGATAATGATAATGGCGGCTTTCTATGGAGTTGATCAGAGACTAAAGGAGATGGGTTTGAGCTCGAGCTTGGAGTATGGTACTGCTGTATAACTGAGATGAAGGTGAGGCTCGTTGTTACTTTGTGATGAAGAGCTGGAGTTTAAGACAAGAACGAGAAGAACTAGACTTGGGTATTGGCTGAGCATAGATGGCAGTGATGATGAAGGCTACACAATGGGATACAATGGATACGATTCAGAGAAGAAGAGTGGTCGAGTTGGTTGGATATGAATCTCTCTGACGTTGGCATCAAATGATGATGGAGCTCGGGAATGGTAGACTGTTGGCTGTGGTATTTCGAAATGGAAGATGAAGTTGCTGATGATATAAACTCGACTGGAATAAAGAAGAGTTGGAGCTAATGATGAACGGTGAAAGCAAGGGATAGTTGATAAATACATGAAGGTTGTGTTGCTGCTTGTTTCTATTATGGAGTTTTTCCGGCGATTGAAACCCGAGATGTTGACTGTCAAAGAAGAGAGACACTTAAGATCGTCATATAAAAGATCAAGGAGGTGTTTCCATTGAGATAGCAGCCAAGTTTGAGTTGGTGAGCTTTCCGTGACTGAAAGATGATAGAAGCTGGCAGTGGTGATGAAAACGAGTTCACAGCTCGGACTTTGAGAAGTAGACAATGACTGGCAGTGAAGAGTTGGTCATTGTGCAAAAGATGGAAGAGTTCGTACTTGGAGAAGTTCGTGATGAGAAGACAAAGATGATGGGGTCGAAGCTGTGAGTAGACAGAGAGTGAAACTCGTGTTGGAAGTGGGGTGTTATCGGATTTGAACTGTGATGGAGGAATGACAGAAGATAGAGCTTTGGTTTAGTGACAACAAGAATGGATATGGAGTTTTCTGTCACGGTGATGGCATGGAACTGATGACACTGGAGATGCTATGAAGTTGTTATAAGGAGACGAAGCTGTGGTTGACGGTAATGCTTCTGGTACAGTGGTAAGTTAGGTGATGTTATTTATGGAGTCTTGGAAAGAATTTTTTCCGAGTAAAGTGCCGGAAGAGAAGGAAAGAAATAGTGAAACTCAGGAGAGTTTACAGATGGATAATTTCATCCATAAAAGTGATGAGAAAGTAAGAGAAACATCAGGAGAACATACATCTAGGAAGTCCTGGCCGTTATTGAAGAGAAGAATTTCGGAAAAGTTACAGAGAAACTTGCGTATGGGAAAGTTCTGGCCGTAATAAGAGATGAAGAATACATTGTCAGTTACTCAAGACTGACAGGTCAAAGAAAGTTGAAGTTGGATTTGGGATGGGCTTTACTATTCATTACTGAGCCCATGAAGTTTGTGGACGTGGGCTATGGGAATTTGCACGAATTTGGCATTCGTTTGGATAGTTTTTAGTAAGTTTGGCACACTATTTCGACCGAGATTCAATCACGGGCACAACTACGATTGGGATACCTATATAAGATAACTTCTAATATTTTTGGGACATCAATCTTATAATCTTTTATCAAGCCATTGGAGAGGAGAACTCAAGGAAGAAAAGCTAGGGTTTGGAGCTATTTCCATCACCGTAACTATTTCTTTACCATTTTGTTATATGAAACTCATGGGTTGCGTTAGTACCATGAGTAGCTAAACTTCTTAGTGATTGGGGATGAATTCTAAGTTCTAGACATGATTTGAGTTATTATATAAATCTATTTTGAGGTTCTTCACATGATTATTTATTGTTTATAATAATTAGAATATTTATGATTAATTGATAAATTGTTTAGGTGGCCAACTGAATTAATTTGTTGATTCAATCAAATGCTAGTATTGTGTAGGACCAGAATATCGCTACAACACTTCCCAGCGAGCATCACCGCAAGATCTTCAACTACACTTTGCGAGTGTCACAAAAAACAGTCAAAGGAGTGACGTAATAGCTGACGATTGAAGAAAACATAAGAAAAGAATGTTTGTCCCGCGATGATTATTAAGTTTGCGAGAATGAATATTGTAACTATCGCGGTACAATCGCAGAATCAACCCGAAATAAGAGGAAAACTTAGCTGTCATCCACTATGTAACTACCCTATAAATATAGACCCAATGTGTCCAGAAAAGGATGATGTATTTTTGAGAGTTAAGAAAGTCTTGAGGAGAGAGAAACTTCAAGAGAATAGTTGTAATCTTGAATTCTTCCATTTCTGTAAACATTTCTGAGAACAAAATAATAAAGTGTTATTTTTAATCTTCAATTGTGAGTTGAATATAGCAAGATCATAGCAAGGGTGTATTGTGGGATTTCCAGCAACTACATTTTGGCGCCCGAAACAGGGAGAATCAAGCTAAGAAATCTCTAATTACAACTTAAAAATTTGAAGAAATTATTAAGAGTTGAAGAAATGGCTAGAAGAAGAAGAAATACATCAGAACCACCAACAACTGTAAGAAGAAGTAAAAGACTTGTAGGAGGAAAAACAAATGAATTAGGAGAATCTTCAAGGATAAGAACAGGAAGAAATAGAACAAGGATTGAAGGAGAAAATCGAATTCCATAATCGAATCAACAAACACCGATACAAGATAGAAATATGGATTATGATAGAGTGAGTGTGCATACTTGGAGATCAGATTCGATGGAAGATGTAGAAGATAAACAATCAAGAGACGGAAGAAGAGAAGAAATAAATCAAGGAGTGGTTGAAGGATTAATTCACAGAGAAGGCGAAAATGAAATAGCAAATGATCCAAGACAAAGAATACAAGAGGAAAGAAGATTAGAGGCGGAAGAGCGTGCAAATTTAACAAGACAAAATCACGAGTTGACAATGGAGAATTTGAGATTACAAAGTAGAAGATCAAGAAGTACTGTTAGATAAAATTCAAGATCATTAAGAGAAGAATTAAGGAGAAATTCCCTAATAATAAATGCTAGAGAAAATACTCGAGAAGAAAGACAAAATCCAAATGAAGAGCAACGTCATAGAGAAGAAGAGGTAATTGAAGATCGCCAAGATCCGCAAGGTGAAATTATGGAAGATAAGTGCAATAATAGAAATCAAGAGGATGAAAATAACCAAAATGATGAAGATAATCCATAACAAGGTAGGAGGATATTACATGGATGAGAGATTCAGAGAAATCGAAGAATAATTGAGGAAGAAATTGAGATACATTATGGTGAAAAAGCACGCCTAGCTTGCGAGAGAGAAAGATTAAGAGCAGAGGTAGAAGAACAAGAATTCCAAGAAGCAATATAGAAAAATAACCATGAAAATTGAGAAAGGAGACGGACGCAAAATCTCCATAATAATAATATTCAGGAAAAGTATGATAGAATACTAAGGAGAATAGAAAGACATCGAAGAGAAATGATAAGAAATGAAGAAATTCGCAGGGAAAAAATAGACAGTATAATCAGCTGCGATGGCAAGAAGAAGGTGAAGCAGAAGATCGCAGAAGAAGTAATGTGGATGTAGATGAAGATACACAAAATCTCGCAAGACAAGAAGTACATGAACCCAGAAGAAGGGAAGTAGCATTGAAAAGACCAATGGAACCGAATTCAGCTGCGAATGAGAAAATTTTAAGAGAATTAACAGAGATGAGGGGGATAATAAATAACAGAAGAGAAGGAGGTAGAAGGCAACTTGATGAAGCTATTGAAGAAACTGCGAGAACTCCATTCACTCAAGAAGTACAGTTAAGATGAATACCTCCAAAGTGCAACTTACCAGCATTAACCAGCATTTTTGATGGAACTACCTGTGTTGTACAACATGTTAAGGCTTATGTTAGGTGTATGCTACAATGGGAGAATCATGATATTGTATTGTGCAAGTATTTTGCATCTAGCTTAACTGGCGAGGCGCTAAAATGGTTTGAGGGATTTCCAAAAAAAACTATAACTTCATTTGATCATTTTCAAGCTACATTTCTGGGAGCATATATAAGCAACAATTCATCGCGGCTAGGAATTGAAGATGTGTTTGGGTTAAAATAGAGGGTTGGCGAGAGTCTGAAACATTTAACCATAATATGGAAGACAATGTGCAGTGAGATGGAAGGAAGAGTAGACGAGAGATATCTTATCTTGTCTTTTATCAATGCAATGTTCGTGACCAATCTGCTGTACATACAAATTTTCAGAGTCAAGAATACAATCACTATGACTGAACTACGAGAACTACAAGAAGAATACATTGCTTTGGAGGAGAAACAAAATGAGATGGAGTCATATCCAATCGCGAATACCAATTCAGTAGCAGCAAATGGGATTTTTATTCCTAAAATGATTAATAATGTGGCGAGCAGCTCGCAAGCACAACAAGAGAAAGTAGAAATTGATAACCATCAGAAGTTAGTAGCTATAGGCAGTCGAGATCAAGAAGAATATGAAAGGGAGAAGAATTATTACAATCGCGGTGGGAATAATAAGATTTAAAGGCTTGTTCAGCCTCAATAAACTTATGGTGGACAGAGGCAAAACAATTTCAGAAGCCAAGGTAATCAGAAGATAATATGGGAAGAAATTAAAATGCCGCCTCTAAATACTAGTATAGAAAAAATCTGGGAAGCTAACATTTTGATGGAAAATGTACCATCACCATGGAATATGGGAAAAGAACCACATCCTAATAATCGTAGTCAAGAATTTTGTCCTTACCATCACTTTCATGGTCACACAGTAAATGATTGCAGGAATGTAAAGAGAATAATTTTAAGGATGATTGACCAAGGAAAGCTAAACCACTTTTTAGTAGGACATCCACAATCTCAAACGATTGCCTCCAAGTACTTAAATTCACAGTGGTAAAATCTTGTAAAAGGAGCAGAATCATTCGTAATAGAAGTTGGGGCTAAAGAAAAAAATTTGTTTTGTAATTCCATTGTACATTCACACAGAACTATTGAGGATTTCCATGATAATGTTCTGAGCAGAGTCTTCGCGAGAGATACAGATGGAAGGGAGGTAATGAATATCGCGAGAGTCTCGCCATTAAAAGAATGGAAAAACAAACTATATCTTTCACTGCACAAGAAGTACCATAGCCTGGTGAGCAACATGATAACCCATTGGTAGTAAGGTTAGAGATAAACCCCAAGCAAGTAGAAGAGGAAGATGAAGAAAATGATAACGAAAATGAAGATTCTTGGGCCATTAATAGAGTTCTAATAGACACAAGCATCTCAGTTGACATATTATTTTATCATACCTACAAGACCATGGGTGGAAGAGACGAAGATCTAATACCATCAACATATAAAATATATGGTTTTAATGGTACTGCCAATAAACCCAAAGGGGAAATTGAAATGTGGATTCCATTAAAGGGGATAACTTCCAAGATCTTGTTATGTGTTGTTGACATTGAATCACCTTACAATGCCCTGATTGGTCGAACTTGGCTACATGGGATATTAGGGATAGCATCTACTTTCCACCAGTGTGTTAAATTTCCTCATCCTAATGGTGTTGGAGTTATTAAGGGAGATTGGGGAGAAAGCAAGAAATGTTATGAGATTGATATAAAATCTTGCGAGGAAAGAGATGAGAAGAAGAGCAATTGGAAGTACAACATCAAGCAACAACAGAGATGTGAAATATTGATGATTGATTCAATAGAGCAGCGAGAGGAAAATGATGCCGAGCGGCTCGCAGATAAGGAAAAAACAGCAAAACGTAACATAAAAGCAGAACCAGAAAATAGTAAGTAGAAAGGTAAAATGATGAAAGTTAAAGAAGCTTACGCAGAATTTGTTTGAAGAAAATGCAATTGAAAAGAGTACTATGTTTGAAAGAATTGCAAAATTTTACAAGAAATGAAATTTTATCAGAGTTACAATACTCGCGAGAAGCGCGAATAAAATTTCGCAGAGATTAATAGAATGGGACGAACCTTTATGGCGTGCACCTTAGTTCGCGGATACAATTTCGCAAGAGGCAAATGTAAGACCTAATAGTGCGTCATACCTCTTTACATGACTCGGGGATAAGGTTATACCGCTGTTGGAACTTGAGTCATGCAGATGTTGGGGTTAAAGAAAACCTATCCAGGAGAGAGATCTTGGACTTCCAACTATATAAGGTTATACCCTGGTTGGACGACTGAGAATCTCTTCTAAGAAGTGCAAAGTATGACCAAGGATCTGAGGTACATGGTTGAGCCAAGGGTGCCCGGGGCGTACGAAACTACCCTGGCCATTCTTGGTAAGTCTTGGATATGATGCACTTGGCCTGAAGAAAACCCCACTTAGGGTGAAGTCTTGTAATTATAAGCCATATAGGCATAAAGGACAAGAGGCTTCGAAAACAGCTGGTTGTTGGCAAATCTGGATGGGAGGAGCTAGTCTTGTATGGTCGATGTGCCCTCCTTGAAGGGGCAACCAGGGGGAAGATAAGGGCGGCACCCTCAATTAGGGAGCTGATAAGTGTCTAAAGACGGCAATGTCATGGGGCTTTATGATCGCAAGAATATTTAGGAATGTCATATTGTCGCGTGAGGAAAATTATACAGAGGCAACAAGCCAATAGAGAAAATTTAAGATGAGATAAATGGGTTTTTACATGAAAGTGTAAAGACGTCCTGCGATTTCATCGCAAGACGGCAATGTCATAAGGTTTAATTCTTGCAAGAGATTTATACTTATCATATTATCGCAGAGATGTTGAAAAAATATTAATAAGACAAGATCAATGGGTCAATACATGAAAATTTAAAGACGTCCTGCGATTTTGTCGCAGAAAGAAAAAGTGTGGCAAAATAAGACATTTATTAGGAAGGCATAATAAGATCATAAGATTATTGCGATAATGCTCGCAGAATTTATGAGATTTGCGATTTTACGCATAGATCATAAAGTTATGCAATTGTTGCTAGCGATAACATCTCCGATATTGAGGCGAAATTAATTTGATTCACAACTAATATCTACTCTCTACTCAATTTTTTCATATTGCAGATGAATAATAGAGGCAAGTATGGGAATGCATAGAATGATGAAATTATTATTCATCCATCATATGATAAAATTGCATAGATGATACATTTATACAAATAATTAAAGGATAATAATTATGATTGATTGATTATGTTGCAAAAAAATAATTATTTTCTAATTCGTACAGATAAAAACAAAAGAAGTTTACACATCAAGTTGGAGAAACTCGCAGCAATGTTACGAGAAGCAAAAAATAAATGTACAAAATTTACAACAAAGAAAAAGAGAAGAAACATGACTAAGTAGATCCATCACCACCTTCATCATAGCTCTTTTCTTTTTCAGATTTCTCCTCATTACCAGATTTCTCTTCTTCATCATTATCATTATTATCTTTATCTACGTCAGGTTTCTCTTCCTCGCCAGATAGTTCTTCATCATTATCATCTTCGCTAGATTCCTCAGCTTCGCTATTAGAGATAACTAGATTTGGGGAATCATCTAGAATTTCCTTTGCGAGATCGGGGTATATAGAATGAGGAATACCATGATCATCACATACTAGTTTAACAACGTTATTACGAACATGGATAAGGGTGTTACTAAAATTTGAAGATGAGATTTTTAATTTTTCCTTCAATCTAGAATACTTTTCATTGCGAGAAGATAGATTTCCAGCGAGTTGGATTTTCTCTTCTTCTAACTCATCAAATCTTTTACGATAGTTATTTTCGGATGCTGCGAGCAAATGATAACAAAATTAATACATATAAGGATGATTCAATTAGGAAATAATTTAGTGAAATCATAAGAGTGATAACCTTCTCTTTTAGAAATCATGTCTTTAATTAAAGCCGCTTGTTCAGCATGAAGACTAACATCTACACCTAAATTAGTTCTGGTGTTGTCAAGAACTTTCGCAGCCCAAGCAAATTCCACATCATTATTTATAAGAAGACGGGAACGAATTTGGTTTTCTCTTTCAATAAAACCTTCCTTCTCGCGGATAAGCCCATCCCTTTCAATTTGAACTTCAAGAATGGTCTTATGGAAATTCGCTAAGGTTTCAGCTCCTTTCCTAGATATACGGTCTTTGTCTTTTGAGAGATCTTTGTTTTTGGCCTTTAAAGTTTTAATCTCAACTTTGGAATTATGATAAAGTTGTTTGAGTCTGTGAGTTATATCTAAGAAAGATATGTAGTCAATTTCTAAGAGGAGAAACTTAGATCTGAGTTCATCTATGGAAAGGGAATTAACATTGAAAGGGTTATTTAAAGAATTATTAAGAAGTTCTAGAAGAGTATCGTTGTCTATTGGTTCAGGGAAAGAGCGAATGGTTAAAGCCTCATCAGTGAGACCATAAACGTCTGCGAGAATGATAAATCAAGTAAGAAAGAATAGTTAAACATAAAGTTACGAAGGAAAAGAAGAAGGTTATCATACCTAAGAGTTGTTTGTTAATAGTATCAAGATTGGATACTTTGGTTGATTGATGAGAAAGATTGTTCTCCAGTTCTTTATTCTTCTCGCGAAGACTAGCGAGTTCAGCTTCCTTTTGTTCATTCTTCTCGCAAAGATTAGAAGATTCAGATTTTAGTTCTTCATTATTTTTGCAAAGAACAACATTCTTCTGTTGAGAAAATTCACGCCTATTATCTAAATCAGAAGCAATAGCAAAAGCAGCTATTCCAACCTGCGATAAAACTATATAAGTCAATATCTGGAAAAAATATCAATAGATACATAAAAAGGATGAACAAATAGAAGCATACCAGACTACCAAGAGAATTCAAGAGACTTGGAGTCAACGATCTTGAAACCCCGCGAAGGGAATCACTGTCAGCTAATATTGGAGCATCGCATACTTTGGCGAGGGACTGGGATATTTCATTAATAGCTTCATCTCCATACTCACTTGGGATACCAAATATATTCTTGCCAAATTTTTTGGATAGTTGAGCCATTGCAGACTCAAAAGAAGAAGAATCCTTTATGGAAGGAAAATTTTGGATAGTTGAGCCAATGCTGAAATTACCATCATCGTTGTCCTTATCAAAATTTTCTAGAATAGGTTGAGGAATTGGAGAAGAAGAGAGTTGGGTTTTTCTTCTATTTAAGGGAGGATCGTCAGATCCTTCACTGCGAGGAGCAGTAGATTTCCCCTTGCGATCAACTGTGGACTTCACTTTGGTTCTCGCGGGTTTTATTGGTTCTAATTCTTCGATTTCCTGTGAACACAGATAAAGATAAGAAATAGGGGATACAATATACTGTTAAATCTAATGAAACGATATTTCTTACTTCATCTGTAAAGAATTTAAGAGCTAAGAAAGTGCTTTGTTTCCTCAAAGCCTGATAGCTGAGTTTCATTCTGTCAATCTGGAAAAGATTGAAGTAATTAGAAAAAATATAAAAATGTGGGGAAGATAGTGAATAATAATTATACCAAAGATCGGAGATAACATACCTCTTTAGTTCTCTCAGGCCAGTTGAAAACCTAAGGTTGATATTCTGAAAGATTCGCGGGTAATGAGCAAGAACCAGAAATATAAGGACCCTCAAGACATAACAAAAAAATGAACCACTTGTCATCGCTAGAATGGCGAGGGCCTTGATTAGTAGATATATGCCAATCAATGTCTAGCATAATAGCTTTATCATCAGCGATCTTTTCTTTCTTCAAGCGAACACCCCAGCAAGTGCTATCCCTCTTCATAGGGACAATTTTATAATTTTCAAAGAAATTGTCCACAATATAATCTGCAGAGACAATGGGAACATCTTTAAATTGAGGATTCTTCGCAGCTTCAGGGTAGCGAGATCCTTTGTCATCACCGCGAGAAGCATATTCAAGCAGCAATCGAATACAATCTCCACCCAATTGATATATCGCTCGCGAGAATCTGTCGTCAGAAATTATTTCATAGAATAGTGGAAGTTCTAGATCACAGAGAGGAATGGGAAGACCAGCTTCAAGTTAACCTAGCGATACTATAATTTTCTCGCGAGAGCATTGATAATCAGTGAATAATCTGAGAGAAAGTTCGGATTTAGAGCTCTGATTTGGAATTGTAGACAAAGTAAAACCTTTGCTTTTGAGTTTTTCTTGCATCTCACCAAAAGCAATCAAATTTGTAGCACCAGCGGCAACAATTTTTAAGTATGGGAATGAAAAAGAAGGTTGGAAAATAAGAAAAGAATCACAGCGATAACAGATGCGCAATTTACGGAAGAACGGTAAACTTGCAGAGAAATTACGGAGAGAAAGAAGAAGAAAGTAAAAGAGGGAAAGAAAAGAATGAAAGAAGTATTTATAGAAGAAGAAATTTCTCGAAGAAGATGAATGCAATAAATGATAAGAAAAGACATGAACGGTCAGATCGCAGCGGTTAGAGAGGACGTGTCGTAAATTCATTAGAAGAGAGAATACGTGAAAACAGCTGGCGAAGGATACAGAAACGTGTCAGAACAGAGATAAATGAAGAGATAAGTAGTTGTGGAATTTTAAAGTTCTCATGATCTTCTCTTCTTCGCAGAAAAGACAAGAGAAGAGGCAAGATGTAGGACCAGAATATCGCTACAACACTTCCCAGTGAGCATCACCGCAAGATCTTTAGCTACACTTTGCGAGTGTCACAAAAAGAAGTCAAAGGAGTGACGTAATAGCTGACGATTGAAGAAAACATAAGAAAAGAATGTCTGTCCCGCGATGATTATAAAGTTTGCGAGAATGAATATTGTAACTATCGCGGTACAATCGTAGAATCAACCCGAAATAAGAGGAAAACTTAGCTGTCATCCACTATGTAACTACCCTATAAATATAGACCCAATGTGTCCAGAAAAGGATGATGTATTTTTGAGACTTAAGAAAGTCTTGAGGAGAGAGAAACTTCAAGAGAATAGTTATAATCTTGAATTCTTCCATTTCTGAGAACAAAATAATAAAGTGTCGTTTTTAATCTTCAATTGTGAGTTGAATATAGCAACATCATAACAAGGGTGTAGTGTGGAATTTCCTGCAAGTACATATTGAATTAGGAGATAAGTAATAGTCGAATAATTCATACAAAATTAGAGAACACAAGACCTTGCAGAGGGATTCTGTGTAGCGATTGTGTGTATAAACAACACTAGAAAGTGGACCTTGAGCTAAGAGTCTAGCTACTAGGATCAATCTATAATTCACAAAAGATAAAGCATTCGGAGAAATTACACCTTGAGTGAGCTACTTCTAGGTGGTTTAGACGAATAGAATCTGGTATTGGAGAGATTTCGTACTCAGTGATATAATGAATTTAGGGGATAACACTGAGCTAGCTGTTATTCCACGGTTGGTAATAATATGTGATTAATTGTATTAATGGATGAATATAATAACTTGATGACGGTTTAGTAACGAAGAAGGATTCCCTGATCATATTTCTCTCCATTGCTTGCAACTTAATTATACTTAATTGCTTTGATTTTACTTTGAATTCAAAACAAAATCCCCCCATTGTGACACTTTTGACAACTAAATCTCCCTGATCTTCGTGGGAACGATCCTTACTTCCATTATTACCAGTTAATTGTGTGGAAATAAGTAATTTAATTTGAGTGCACCTATGATACGCATCAGTCGTGCCAACTTTGGGAAGACTTTCATGTGAGCATGTTATCAGGTCTACATATATTTATATGAATCATCGGTTCTTAGAAAAGTCCGCTTCATATGTAACACTTCAGAGAATGATTAGTTGATGAAGCCCTGAGGATGTTGCTCCTGAGACCGTTGTTGGTCCTGAGGACATGAATGATTACGCTTCAGAGATCCTTGTCGATGCTGAAATCATGGATGGTGTTCCTTTAGATATTATTGTTGATGTTGATACCATGGTTGAAGTTGCTCCAAAGATCGAAAATTCTAAAACCATGATCATAGATATAATCTTTGCGTCTTCATCCAGTGAGCCTTTTACATTCATGAACTAGTTGATGAGTTGAGCGTCGCTAAGATGAAGGTGTACTGAGAGTTCAACCTGAATGCTCTTGAAAGCATAACTTTATCGAGAACTGGCTTTGTCAGTGAGTTGATGTTGTTTCGGTAGATAGCATCAGCATTTTTCATACTGGAAGTGATTGGTGAAGAGAGAAAGTTCCTCAATCATGCAGGGGCTTGTGATGTAGAGAAATCCCGTCAATGAAGTTTCATAGAATCACCTCAGGTTTCCCAGTGTATGTTGAAGGAGTTAGTGCCATCCATGTATGAATGATGTTGCATATGCTTCAGAAGTCTTATCATGGGATAAAGAAGACTTATCGATTGTAGTTTATTTACACTTTGATCGTGCTGGTGTTGAAACAATGTGTCATCGTCGAGATATTTATGTTATAATCTTTAATTGGGAGTACAATTTGATGGCTTCTTAGATGCTTGAGCTTTGAAGAGTATATTCCTTAAGCATCGAATGCCTTAGGGGTTTGATCATCTCGTCCCTGAAGTATCTTTTGTTGATTTGGCATCCCTTTCGTTGCGGTAGTGGGATTAGACACTTGTGCAGACATCAGAGCTTTCTGATTTTGTGGAACACGTGAACTTGCAGTAGAAACGCCAAAAGTGTTCTTTTCCATGTTTGGACATCAGTAATAAATGTTTCATTGCTTGATTCAGAGAAACGTCAGATTCAACCACTTGGTAAAATACTAATGCGGTGAAGCTACCATTCATAACGTCTTGTAGAGTTGCTAGCATAATTAAGTCCCCATGCTAGGATAGCATGTGGGGAAATAAATGGCATATACATGGAATGAGACTTGCCTGAGTGTGAAACCTCTTGATGAATGTCTATGCATCTTTTGCAAGTTCTTGCTTCAACCTCGTCAAAGTTTGAAATTCCTCAAATTAATCTGATGATGGAATATCCGTCAAACCTTCTGGATCAGAACTTTCTTCGTTGGAGAGATGTGTAACCAAAGGCACTTTGTAAGTATCCATCTTTTCAACATGGATCCACGTCCGTCTGAAGGACATGTCATATCCTGGATCTTCCTGATTATGCGAAACTTGGTTTCTGTCCAGGTTGGACTTATGTTCACTTTGAGAGTGATGTAGCCATGAGTATTTTCGAGCATTCCTTCAAGGTATCTGATTGAGATGGGAGCATGAGTAGCTTCTTGTCGAGTGATGCCTGCGGATCTGAGGGTTTTCAGTGGAATGATGTTGATGGCGATGCCAGCATCGATTAACGTTCTTCTAAATTCGTTTCTTCTGAGATTGACTGTGGTAAGCAGTCCCCGGTCATTTATATCTTGGTCTATGGATGGAGGCTCAAGAAGTATTTCCGGAATGGACTTCTTGACACGATGTGGTTCAGTTATGTGAACATGTCTCTCCTTTGTGCCTTCGATAGATAGAGCAATTCTACAGATATGCTCGAGCAACGATTGAACTGCTTCTTTGAATTCAGAGAGCGTAAGGTTCTGACTGGAGAGGATTCTTGTGTACTCCTGGAATTCTCCATTTCTTTTTTTGTTGGCTCTCTCCTGATGAATGACAATTTGATCACACCATCTTGAACCCAAACTTCCAGTAACTCGATCACTCTTCATGAGACGAGAGAAGTTTGAGTCTGTCTGATCATTTCCTGTTCGACGCCGGGTCGAGGTTTGTGCAAGATTAGTTATCCTTCCGAGATGCTTTTGTAGGATGAGGTGTTGGATATCGCATGTTTTATAAAAAGATTTCCTTTTGCCTCCTTGAGAAACAACGTTCATGGAAGGTTGGATACTGTACTGTTTGCTGATCAGGCGTCGGCTGCTCCGAGGTTCCTCAATCTTTTAGAATTTGCTCAGTAAAGCAGGTGTATTAGTCGCTGTTCATTTGGATGCTTCATGAAGTTCTGAGAAAGTGTGGAACCGAAGATTTTCCAGTGAGGCTCTGTAGACCGGGGTCATTCTGTTGATGCCCAATTCTACAAGTTGTTGCTATGTGATGTTTGGGTCGTGGTAGTCCAAGGATTGAATAGTGAACCATTTCACATAATCATCAGGATGTTTTCTTCTCCTGTGAAACATCCTTCCTAGATCAGGGAGAGTGATTTTCTCTTACACAAAGAAGTATTTTCTATAGAAAGCATTAATCATCCCTCCCCAATCGGTGATACTTCTCGATGCGATGTTGTTGTACCAGGTCTATGCTCTGCCTGTCAGAGACTTTGAAAATTCCTTCAGAGGGACGACATGTTGTGCTCGTGTTCGCCCAATAACTCCGTAAACCAAGAAATATGATTTTGAGTATTGCATGTTCCATCATAAAGAATAAATGTTGGAGCGGTATAACCTTTTGGAAGAGGAATCCTCTGTATGACAGCAGGATATGAAGGTTGGTGAAGATGGACAGATGATGCCTTGTATTTTCCTCGATCCTCAAAAAGTGCTCAAGGTCTTCACGAGTGATGAAACTTGTAGGTTCCATTGCTGGAGAGTCATCTGCAGCTTTGCGAAATTCTTTATCATGTACAACATGTATTGGAGGTATTTCAGGATCAGTAGTTGAAGATGTTTCTTTAGATTTTCCTTTCTCGCATTGAGGCTGAGTTCTCAGATGAAAGCTTGTCTGTGAGAGTTTTGAGATAAGCACACAACTCTTTCTGTGCTACAACTACGTCATTCTAAACCTTCATGAGATCAACTATGGTAGGCTGATTTCCTCTGGTTTCTTCAGGAGATCAACCGAAGAGTGTATTTTTGATGGCGCCAGTGTTGTCACTTGAAGGGGTGATCACTAGAGCATCAGTTCTTGGAGGAGTATTAGTAGAAGGTTGCGCAGGAGGTGTGCTATTAGCGGTACCACTATATCTTGAAATGTTAGGGTTGGGTGTTGAACCCGAGTTGGTAACTGAACCAGACCTAAGATCGACCATCTTTTTGAGAACTGAGATTGCAACCAAGAGAATGATCTCCCACTGTGGTCGCCAATCTGTAGATGGGGAAAAATGATTTGCTGGGTTTTACGGAATTGAGGAGATGACCGTACGGAGGAGACTCCTTGAACCGAGAGAAATGTTTAACTTTACACAGATGCACCGCTGCAAAGGGGGTGCTTTGAATTTGAGAGATCAATCTGTAGTACTCTGGCCTAAACCAAGACAATGGTTGTTCCAGAATAAATTCGGTCACAAGAGAGATGGGTTGATCTGTAGGAGGGAAGCTAAAAAATGTGTGGAATCAATGGTAATCAAAGATTGTAGGTGTGTTGTGAATTCTGAATAAGATAAGTTCTGAATGATTGAAATTGCTCAGTTGAGAGTAATTGCTCAATTGATGAGTTGTTGATCTCGTGTTGTCAGTGAGACGTGAGATTCTTGTTTTATTTCTCGTTGTTATTGTTTCAATCATGATTCATAGACTTATTTATATTGTCGGAATTGTAGACACCATAATCCCATGAAGTGTGACAGTTTATGGAATCAAAGAGTGGGGAAATGGAAATCGTGATTGAAACCAGTTGCTCAGCGTGCGGAGACTTGGTTGATTTTACATCCACTAATTTGTTAACTCCTTCAACTAATTGTACGACTTGCTCACATTTCATCGTATGTTTGAACACACGTGCCGTAGACCGCCAGACCAAAACCCTATTTGATATCCCCCCAAGTGACACGATTGACGTCTCGTGGTTAGTTTAGTCAGTTATTGACTTCAAGATTTAGTGGGACGATAAGTCCATGTATTTACTGAGTTGAACATGATTTTGTAAAATGTTCTGAAACTCATGAATTGAACGTGGACATGATTCTCACGTTGATAGTTGAGGCGAGCAAGTATTACTTTGATTTTTTGAATATTGATAGTTGAACCAATATTCCTTGATTTGAGCAAGTGTTGCTCATCTGATGAATTATTGGTAGCGTGACCAAAATAAAATATTAATTAAAATATTGGTAGTTGAACCGAGTATAATTAATAAGAGTACTGATCATGAGATTGTCATAAAATTATTAGTGTTTGAATCTGGAATTATGATCCTTGGACTCAGAAACCCTAATTTGATCAATTGATGGTTTATTTGAAAATTAACCATGGAATGAAGGAGGGACCGGCTTAATGGGACCGTGGGTCTACCATGTATCTCCTAGATTCTCACGTGAGCACATACCAAGGCCTCTTGAAGAGTTGGTGATTCGTTGATGAAAGAATGATTAAATGCTGGTTTAATCATTTATTCGAAAAATGCTCGTCTGATCCTTAGGTAATAAAACTTAATTAATTATGAAGAGATGAGGGACTGACAAAGGGGTCATGAAACCGGCCCTGGGTGGTCAAGGGATCAAATGATAATCGTTTCATGAAGTTCCAAGTTGTTTGGAAGAGTTTTGGACCTAATACGTGCAATTGCGCAAATTAGGTCAAACCGTGAAGATACACGGAACCGGCTCATTGTGAGCCAAGGATCCAACCATGATCGGTCATGTAACATGCTCACATATTCAAAGTGTTCATATCTCAATTCTGAGAATTTTGATATTTTCTGGCGTGCAGTTGAGCACTCATTTGAGAAAATATGAAGAAATCAGGGATTTTGATGAAACCGTCAAAACCTTCATGAGATGAAGGAAAATAATAAAAAAATAAAGAAATCATGAAGTGTGGGACCGATCATGTCCAAGGGATGGCCGGCCAGCAAAGGAGGTCGTCCCAAAATATTTTCCTATTTTTTATAATATTTTTTCATGATTTTAGGGAACTATGATAAAACCAAGGAGTTTTGTTAAAATTAAAGGGTTTTGTTGAAATCAAGGAGTTTCCATGAGATGAGGAAAACATAAAAAAAAAAAAAAAAAAAATAAGGGACGTGTTTGACCGGCTTGAGCATGGTTGGCCGGCTAGTGCCCGGTCCCGTGAGTTTTCCCTAATTTTATGTATTATTTCATGATTTAAAGGAGTTTTCATAATTTGAAGGAAATATCATGAAATCAAGGAATTTCATGGGATTATGGAAACATGAAAAATATAATAATAATAATAATAATAATAAAATTGGATGTGTGGGTCCAGGTAGGGATTGATTGGCCGGCTAGGGCCCGGTTACACTGGTTTCCCTAATTTTATATTGTTTTTCATTGGATCAAGGAAATATCATGAGATTAAGGAGTTTTCATGAAATTAGGGAAATAATAAATAAAATAATGAGGAACCATGAGGTATGGGGCCGGTTGGGATCAAGACATGGCCGGTTGACCAATGATCACGACTCTACCCTATTTCCTTAATTTTATATTATTTCTTTGGTGCGAGGGAAACACCATGAAACTGAGGAGTTTCCTCAAAACGAAAGATATTTGTTCAAATGAAAGGATTTTCATGAAATCAAGGAAAATAACAAAAAATATGATAAAAATATGAAACTGGCGTGGGATTGACCACGACCGGTCAGTGGGCCCATGCTCCCAGCGCCTTGGTCAATTTTAATTATTTATTATTTTCCTTCCTATTTTGCATAGTTTCATCGTCTCGTCGTATTTTGAAATACTGGTTCGTACGGTGATTG
Organism: Papaver bracteatum; assembly: GCA_023529315.1. Classification (NCBI taxonomy): domain Eukaryota; kingdom Viridiplantae; phylum Streptophyta; class Magnoliopsida; order Ranunculales; family Papaveraceae; genus Papaver; species Papaver bracteatum. The sequence continues at coordinate 347,601 of JAJJWX010000501.1, read as the reverse complement.
TTAGTGCATCAACGTCGAGTACACTTGCACCATCTGAATCGGGACTTACTCGGAGGTAGCTCAGATGCCCGTGTTTTGAATATTTATTACTAACCCATGGAATTCTGCTGGGAAGAACCATGGATTGAAGTAACGAAATATTATAAAAGTGCTTGAATATTTTCAGAAATTCAGTGGATGAATCCAAGAATTTAAGAATAATTAACTGATGGGTCTATACTAGCTGAGCAAGATGTCTAGAAGCATTAATTATTCTGACATGAGCTTTCTGGAGCTTCATATCCTTTATATAGTCAGGGAAAACTGTTGTTTGTATCCTGAAGATGTTATCGCTTCTATACTAGCAGAGCAAGATATCTAGGAGCCTTCAATCTCGTGATTCTATATAGAAATAATTACTGAAGTGTTCAGTATTCATGAGATATGATGTTGTCCAGCCGAGAGACTACATATTTGCATGTACTCTAAGAGACAGTATTCTCAGTCAGAGATTTGATGAGAGACCCGTGTCTCAATACTCATGTCTGATTGCTGGATAAGAAGTTCGTATTATTATGGGTTTACGATTTTAGGCTTTGTCGAAAACCCACCATCTACAACATCATGTCGTGGAAGATTGCCGTCATAACACGTTGAAACATTGCACCGGCATTCTTTAAACCAAATGACATTACAGTATAATAAAACTTTCCGAGAGGATTTCGAAAAGATGTCTTACTCGCGTCATGCTCATACATCCTTATCTGGTTGTAGCCGCTATATCCATCCATGAAGGTGACCATGCCATGTCCGCTAGTGGCATTTAATAACATGTCGATGTTAGGTAGAGGAAAATCGTATTTTGTGTAGCATCTGTTCAAGTCTCTGAAATCTACGCAGCACCTGATCTGTCCGTTTTTATTTTTCTCCGGAACTACATTAGCCAACCAGGTCAGATGATAGACGGGCTTAATGAAGCCAGCAGTTAGCAGATTCTGAATCTCAATCTTGATTTTCTCTTTTATCTCGTGCCTGAATTGCCTCGGAGATTGCTTTATCGGCTTGGATCCAGGTATGACATGTAGATGATGGGTGACCAATTTTTCTTCTAGACCGGATATTTCTTCATACGTCCAAGCGAATATGTCCTGGTATTCTTTGAGAAGTTGCACAAGCTCTGTGCGTTCATCCATGGACAAGGTTGAGATGATGGAGATAGGCCTGAGAGATTCTTCATTCCCGATATTAGCTATTTCGAATTCATCGTTCGTGGAGCTGGTGCCATCTTGCAACCATCGTGGAGCATCCAACACCTCTTCCTGTGGATCGTCGTTGTTGTAGCATTCCATTGGGCGAAGAGACAGGGTAACAGTTTTCCCTGCTAATTGATAACTGCGGATTCGGTAGACTATTTTTCCTTTCTGATCATGACTTGCCACAAAGGTTCTATGCCTCTTAGTGTGAACGTGGGTCGCGGATTTACCGGATGGACAAGAAGACCTTGTCTGCCAAGATGCATCGTGAGTCTTAGCCCTCAATGATGCGAGTTTGTTCTCCTCTAGAATTGACGCCCACATAGGGAGTGGGATGCAATGAACTCTGTCTGATTCTTCCCGCGAAGCTTCTCTTGGTTCAAACAATTTCACTCCACATATTGGTGCATAAGGAGACAACGATGTAGGGATACGAATGACTTCCCTATTCAACATAGTCTTCAGGCATTGGTGATATGTCGAATGGAAAATCCCATACGTGTTGGTCTGGTTTCCTTCGAAGTCTGTCATCGTGGTAGGCTTCCGTACGATCTTTCTTGGGAGAACCTTGGATGTCCTAAGAGTCTTGAGAATAATCACATTCGAAGACATTCCCGTGTCGATGAGTGCCCTCTTGAACTCTGTATCCTTGATGTGTGCTGTAATGTGTAGGGCCCAGTTGTGACTTTCTTACGTCATCATATATTCTTCTGTAAACGTAACATTATTCACAGACATCTCTGATGTTTTTGAGGCTTCTGGACGCAAATGAGTCAAATGCACATCCAGGGCTATCTGGTTGATTGCAGCAAACGTCTCCACCCGCTGACTCTTCGAGAGGTGTAAGAGTTCGCATAAACTTTCCACTAGAGATATCGCTTCCTGATCCACCGGCCTCTGGTTCATAGTAAAACTATTAACTTGAGGAGGATCGTTGCGAGGATCAGTCCCCAGTGTAGAAATATCTATAATAGGAGAACCACTCATATTTGATGTCATCTTGATGAGGAGATCGAGTATGCCATTTATTGCTTCTTTGATCAGGTCCATGTTCTTCGTGTGAATCTCCTGCACCCGTGCTAACTTGATCAACGTTAGGATTCTTCCGGTTACATCATCAGATACACCGTTGGGAAGAGGGGCATCTTCATTGGAGGAACTTCGACCGGAATTTGAAATTGTTGGGGGAGTCCTAAGACCAACCATTTTGAAATCATCCAAATAGGATTGGGTATTGAAGAAATGAAATTGGGAATTTGGAAATTGATATTGCAACCGAGAGATTAATCTCCCACTGTGGTCACCAATTATTTATGGGTGAAAACTATTTCTGCTAGTTTTTGTAATTTGGGGTGTGTGGATGAGAAATAAATTTAAACCCTAAACAAATGCACTGCACGGGAGTGCTTTTGATTCGAGAGATCAATCTGTACAATTCTGGCCTAAACCAAGAAATATCCGTTCCAGACTTGCTTCGATCACAAAGTGAAGGACATGGGGTTGATCTTAGGGAGGGAAGCGAAGAAGGTGTTGAGATTGTGAAGGTGTTGGTTGTTTATGACTTGTATCAGAAGACCAAACTGGCTTGCAATAGTGTAAGCAATCAGCTCTGGGTGTTTGAATATGTTATATCAACACTTGGTTTTTGTCTGTGTTTGTGTTGGAAATTGGGAGGAGAACCTATTTATACAAGTCATTGAGTCTAACCCTCATCTTTCGTGGGAAGTGGAGGAAGTGGAGTGATGGAATAGTGGAGTCGTGTTAGTGTGTCACTGTCAGTCTTTTCCCACTTCTCCCATCATCACTTACCGTCCATGTCTTCCTGACACGTTCTTGTGATGGCGCATTGCACGCTAAACGTTGTAAACCGCCTGACCAATACCCACCCCTAGTTTGTGACATGTTTGACATCTCGATTGTGTGGATCGTGGGACCCACAGAAGGTAGCATATGGTGCTAGGTTATATAACTAAGTTATTTGGAAAATCGATATTTATGAAATATCATGTGTATTCTATGTATTTAATGCTTCGAATATATTCAGCATGTATGAAGCATCGCTGTTTTAAGGCTTAACGGAGTAAGTAACGGATAAACATCTTAAAATAGCATCATGTCGAACCATCTTCGAGTGATCGTTTGGAGACTGCATGGTCGATCCATGCTTTGGCCGATTATTCTATAAGGAAGAGTGGCATACGGTGATCATGGGGATGCTTCATTAGTCTCTTAACTCCTAGACAGGGCTGACCAACCAAGCTGGTAGAGTTGGATGGACGAGATGATCTTGTGACGCTCATCTGCGACCGTTGATAGAGTTTAGGGTTTTGAAGAGGTGCGCAAGCATCACTCTTCATCTTGGTCGAAACCAATCATGGGAGGTGATTTAGGAAGGACCCACCGGGCATGCGTGTGGACGGCTTGCCGGTGTACACGTTCGTACCTCACTATCCCATAAAGGTGCGATCTAGGCCACTCAATTTGACCAGCAAAGAGGAGCGGTTGAGATCGATTTGCAACAGAAATCACATGCCACAAAGCAGTTGGAAACTGCGCGACATGCCTACTTCGGGCGCGCGTTTCGAGATGTCCGACCATGGTTGGCCTTCATCGATCGGTCATTCGTGTATATGGTCCCACGGTGATCATGTTGACATGCTCGGGACCTTTTAAGTCTACATCTACACCCTCCATCCAAGCTTGCGAAGATGGACGCTCGTGATCAATTAACGACACGTGTAACATGACGCAAACCCTAATTAGGGTTTTGTATGGTTCACTCCCATGCAACTTCAACCGATCGGTTTTGCATGTTATGCACCTCATTGGGGAGGCCGATCATGTGGGGCCCACGTTGGGTCGGTGGTGAGCATGTGTGTACCTGTCCCACGGTCATAGGATTGATCTAAGCCATCCAAACATGCTGGTGAAGTTGGATGGTCGTGATCGATTTAACAACTTAGTGGAATTTCCTGCAACCTTTAAGCATCACACCGACCATACTTTGGGAAAACGCACGTTGCTCTATGGCTAGGTTAGGAGATGATCGACCAGGTAGGTAGAGAGGGGGCCCTCTGGTGTGCAAGAAAATCTTGTCCGACCAGTCATGGGATAATCCACGCCGTCCAATCATGCCGGCGAAGTTGGACGGCCGTGGTTGGTTTTGAGACTGCCGTTGGCGGTCTTGCTCGTACGAGCTTCCTTCAAGATGCTCCATACCAATTTGACCACCCTTTTACAGGCTGGTGTTCGGTGGATATTGGGAGTATGGAATGTGTTCGACAGACCAGGGCATAAACAGGCCCGCTGGTGGTCATTGTGGTGATAGCCTGCTCTTGCTGAGGATCGTCTAGGCCGGTTAAATCATGCGGCCAACTTATGTGGTCGTGATTGTTTCTGTGACTGATATGGACAGTCCATATTCAAATATGTTCAATCGGGCTAGTATAACACTCCGAGAGATGTATGCTCAATCGTCTAGTATAACACACCGAGAGATGTATCCTGTACGGGTATTTCGTGCATGCCTCATTATTGACACTTGGAGATTCGTGTTACTCTGCTGAGAGAAACACTCAGTCATCATGCCGCACCAATAATGAGAGTTCTGCGGGAATAGCATAGGAAATACAAGGTTAATCATGCATTAATTAACAACGCTATAAATTCACAGGGTATATGGGATTGTTGCTACATGCTCCAACCTGGATGAATTTTGTGTATTTAATTCACAGAATACTGGGATTGTTGTCACATGCTCCATTCTAGGTGAATTAGTAAAGTGAAGAAGTATTCATCACTTATCAATGGCTTTATCCTTTTGCGGGATGTCAGCGCATAAATTTGGTTTTACAATTTTAGCCCTAAACTAAAATCCACCATCAATAGGTAGTCAAGACGACCTCGTTTCAAGTTGGAGATGTAACAGTGAAGATAGCCGCTCAACCTGATTCGCCTAAATAAAAGGATGACGAGCCATATCTGGTGGAAGATGTTATCTTGGGTGGTTACTGCAAACTCATCAATGCCGAAAAATTGGAAGGTGTGACCATTCACTCGCGATGGCTGAAGCCCTTCAATACCTAAAAAGCTGTGCTACCTTCTTCTCCAGCGTTCTTCTTCCAGTATTTTCTTCAGTAATTTTCCCTTTCATGCAATGTTTGTAACTTCTCTAAAAAAAATGATTGCACTGCTTGCATTCATAATTAGAGTTTTCAATTTCAATTAAAGAACATCTTTCCTTAAAAAAGCTTTCCTGAACCATCTTAAAGGAAAAATACCAAGTGAACCCAAACTCTCACAGAGTCATTACCCGTCGATTAAAAACCAGAGAAATCAAACCTCCACAAAAAATAAAATCTTATTCAAAGAATTAGTCACTTTGTGACGAGGTCACCCTCGTGAAGATTACTTTAAGGGTGCACCTCTAAGACTTTGGATATCCTATTATCTATGTGCACAAATCCCGAGGCAAATTTTAGATATATTTTTATTATTATTTATTATAAATCCCTACACACCATGATATTTAATCTAAAAGTTCCTCAAAAAAGTTATTGATTATTTACCTCATGAAGATTTGATTTGATTAACATTTATCGTGATGACTTGGTTTGAAATCGTGATGCTCAAGTTCTTCCACTAGGATAGATTTCTTGTCCGTGTATCCATTTGTTATATTCTCTTTGAATTTTTTTTTAAAACAATTCATTACTTATATTCTTTCTTTACGTGATCTAAATATTTAAAAAAAAAAATTATTGAGTTAATAGTTACTGTAGATGCTCGATGCTTAAAACCTATGCAAACTACTCAAGTAATCACTTGATAATATTACATTACTGATCAATTGGTTCACTAACATTAAAGCAATCGGGTTTCTAATATCTAAAGAATAAAATAAATATCATGTAATATTAATGTTATTATACATTTTCTTCTCAACATTAATTTCCTTGAAGTGATCACGATCATGATTAATCCTCATGATCACCGTGATTATTTTTTCTAGGTTTTTAGGAAGGACTTTAGACTAAATAACACAAAATGTATGGATTTATAAGATAAGAAAAATCATAAAACTATTTTTATTTTTAAAAATTTGCCTTGAGATGTGTGCATATAGATGCTACAATATCGAACGGATAAGAGGTGCACCCTTACGGTATCTATCACGAGGGTGACCTCATCACAACACGACTCTTCAAAGAATACTGAAGAAAAGAATAATGCAAGAAAGAAGATCATCAAGCAACGGCGCAGACACTTTCCTTCAAGAATATCTAACCACGGATTTCACCTGATGAGTTTTCTATACTTCTCTCATGACGTGTTATCCACTTTTAGAGAAAACTTTTACGTGAAAGCCGTCACAGAAGCCCTGAATAATTTTCAAGGGAAAATCCAATAAAAGGTTGGTCAAATCCTTAATTATTGCTACTGTTTTCCCACGTTTTAAGTTACCATTTCCAACGACACGTGAGGTGTTGCCATGAAAGTAGCTAAACAAGAAGAAGATAACACGCCTATTAGCATTATTTTATTTTGGCTCTCTTTCAGCTGGATTGGGGATGAAAGAACTGGTTCTTCGCAAAAGGGGTTTTAGGGTTCTTCTGAGAGTTTTGATTCGTTCAATCAAAGATATGAAATTATCAAAGAAGCATAAACGAAGGAATGTTACCCGGTGAGACATGGCTTCGGTCGCACAATACAAAAAAATATACAAGCTACGGAAAGATTATTTTTCTCTATGGAAGGAAATCGCAAAATGGTAAAACCAGCTGTCAATGACAAAACACTTTGGTCAATGACGCCTCCATCAGAGATTTTTCAAGCACGTGCCCCATCATCTGATCCGACAGCAAACATTCTATCGAGAAGCCATTTCAGTAGCAACTTCAACATCCCATCCAGAAGCCGTTTCAGCAGCATCCAGAATCCGTTTCAGTAGCAGCTTCAACATCACATCCATAACCCATTTCAACAACGGCTCCAACATTTGTTTTTTCCATCTCTCCATCTGCCTCAAAAACATCCTTAGCGGTCAACTCAATTTCCTCGATAGCAGTTTCGACATCCACTTAAGAAGCTGCTTCAGTCTCGCAAACAACGGATTCTTGAGAATGCTCCGGTTCGTCCACTTCATAATCGAGGATTACGATACCATTATGGATAGGGTAACTAAACTGGCTCTCGTCTATAAATTTCTTGGAATTAGTCCTTCGCCGTTTCAATCGAGAGGCGAATTGTTCAGCCCTGTCACTGGTTTGTGGAGAAGCTTCATCACGTTGATATTTCCCGACTTGCTGGGATGCTTCGTTGTGTCTCCACTTCTCCTCCATGTCAATCAAAGCCACGAAATCCTAGGCACGCACCCGCACAACGTGTATATGGTTGAGATACATGCCTTGTATAATCCGGTCAGCTGCATAAAACAAGAGGTTGATTTGGTTTAATATCTCCTCATGTGAAGAAAGGCAGGGTTCGTTGACTTCAAAATAATTCTCCGAAGAGTCAGAGGTATGATCACCACCGAAAGATCCCATTGTGAACTATAAAAAAAATCGTTTTTACATTGTGTCTGCATCGAAAATCTACATGATGAAGAACACAAAATGGAGAACTATGAGAAAAGACACGAGACGATACCTATAAATAGGATTGGTTCAATTCTATGATGATCTATATGAAAGAAAGAATAATTGGCTCACCTGGACTGCTGGTGGAGAGAGGCTTGCCGCTACAGAGATAAAGCCAATGATACGAAAACAAAAGGATGGACAACGCCTTTTATATACATCGTATTTTGAAGTTCGAGTAGAATAAGGTAACCGGACCCATAATCCCATCCAGTCGCTCTCACTGCCATTCCGTGACTGATCCAAATGAGCGCCTTCTCCACCACTCAAAGCAGCGCGATCTCCGCCCACTCCACATCCTAGCAAGTAACACCATGACTCCAGCACTCCATGATCAAAGTCGCACTATCTCTGCCCTTTATGCGACATAGACGGCTCCATCTTTACTGTTTGGTAGCCGAAGTTCTTTCACCGTTCAGCGCGCAGACTGAAGCCAGTCCCCACCATTCTAAGGACTGAAGTCAAGCGCCATCCACCTTTCCATAGCCGGGCAAACTGGCATCATCTTAGCCATTCAAAGCCGCTCCATCTCCGCCGTTCAAAGCAGCGCCACTTCACCATTCCAAGCCACAAGGAACACGGATTCTTCATGCCTTCCACCAAGGTTAGTCGAATTTCCCTGGCAATATCTTCACGTCTTGCCATTTCGATTTTACTCTTGTCTGTCACCATCTCATGCTTACCCCGCAACAACGTCGTTGTTACGTGCTAAGCAGGGGACTTAATGTTGATGGTGGTTTTTAGCTTAGGGTTAAAATCGTAAAACCTTACATCTAGTATGACGTCACTCTATAAATAAGCGGAGCCATGAGTGTTCACCTCTTCACTGGCATATTTATTGATCCGTTCAATATACTTACATGAAATTTATCCAGACTGGCGGATGTAGCAACCATCCCAGATGTTCTGTAAATTTCGGCGCCTTGCCTATATTCGCTTAATATAAGTTTATTTAAATGTTTTCTATGCTATGTTCCCCGCCTGAACCCTTAATGTTGATATGACATGACAATTTTTGTTCACTCGCCGCAGAGTAACACGAATTTCCAAGTATCAAGGATAAGGTCTTTGCATAAAGTATTCGATCAGAAAGCATGCTGCTCTCTGACAATGAACTTAAAGAACTCTGTGTCAACACATAGGATTCAATCAATTACTTTTGCGCCTTGCTCAATATACCAGACCTTGCTTGTCGAAAATAAGCCTAGGTAAACTAGGTAATTAATCCGCCATGGATTATGAGGAGCCGCAACAGCAAAGGGAGGCGTGGCCATGCCTTGGCACCACTTGACATTGGCCACGCCCCATCCTAAAAGCGTCACTATTTACCTCGGTCAATCAGGTCGCTTTAAACTCGCCACATGCACATAAGTTGTGTCTGGTCCCATACTTGCCGGACACATCTCCCATTGACCAATCAGTTTGCTGTAAAGTCTCCATACTCATACCAGAATTGTAGCCGCGCCCATGCTTGTCTGGCCCCTCTCCTTCCTACCATATAATCGGGTCACTTTAAATGCGCCACAAGCACTAGAGTTGTGGCCGCACCTTATGTTTGTCCGACCCCCTTTCCTTGGCCAATAAAGTCACTCAAAACTTACCACCATACATTAATGGCCAAACTCACCATGCTACGCCACCACACTAACCCACCATACTAACTGGCAAGCCAAACACGCCTTACCACAACAACATATTGATCGACATGCCAATATGCCACTCTGTCACGTAGCATGCCACTTTGGCCTTTCCCACACCGCCAAGCCCTAATTTTACCACGGCGCCAAATCCTAGCCTTGGCCACGCCTCCAAGCCCTAATTTTACCACGACGCCAAATCCTAGCTTTGTCCACGCCGCCAATCCCTAATTTGGCCACGACGCCAAACCCTAGCCTTGGCCACGCCGCCAATCCCTAACTTTAGCCACAATGACAAACCCTAGCCTTGGCCACGCCGCCAAGCCCTAACTTTGGTCACGGCGCCAAATTCTAACCTTGGCCACGCCGATAAGCCCTAACTTTGGTCACAGCGCCAAATTCTAACCTTGGCCACGCCAACAAGCCCTAACTTTGTCCACGATGCCAAATTCTAACCTTGGCCACGCCTCCAAGCCCTAACTTTGGCCACAGATCCAAATCCTAAATTATGGCCATGCTACAACACTACAGGGCCACGCCACGGCTATGCCACTGGCGTGCCGCTATGCCATGCGCCACTATGCCAATGGCACCACTTTTCTATACAACGAGATATGACCATAAACAATGGCCATCTTTCCTAATGAGATGCAATCTCAACCATACAAGTTCGCTACCGATCTGACAGAAAGTTTTAGGCGACCAGCCGCCTAAATCTAGTGGCTATGGCTACGCCAGGACCCACTTGCACCACCGTGCCACTGGCATGCACGATCCATGGAAGTCATACTACATTACCACTGACGTACACCAAAACGTCCATGCGCCATTATCAGGCGCCAATACAAGGTAGCCATAATCAACGGCTACCCTCCCTCATGAGATGCAATCTCAGCCATCCAAGTTCGCCACTGAAATAACGGAGTTGCAGCAAGCCACAGGAAACCCACTACGCCAGGCGCCACTATGCTAATGGCGCCACTTTGCTACACAACAAATATGTGGCCATAATCAATGGCTACCCTTCCTCATGAGATGTAATCCATTCAAGTTCGCTACTAAACTGACGGACTTGTGGAAAGTTTTAGGCTACCGACCAAGGAAAGCCTGATAACATCACATGATATTCTCCTATGGTAAAGTCTCTTGACTTTGACTTGCCACACATAGCAACCTGCTACACGTTTTCCATGAAACTCGAGATATCAAATATGTCACAAACTGGGGGATACTCATCAGGGTATTGGTCTGGCGGTTTACAGCATGCGGCATGTAATGCGCCCATTACAAGAAAGTGTCATGAAAATTGGACAATTAGTGGTGGTGAAAAGTAACGGTGTAAACAATTCATTACCTTCATCATGGTTACACGAATTTACTTCCTTGATCATTGAAGCATAACGTCTAACAGTTACACGTTACACTATTCCTCCACCACTCAATCGTTTCCATTTCCTACGAGACCAGGGTATGTTTCAATATGACTTGTATAAATAGGCTTCACCTATTTTCACCAAAGAACAAGTTTTGGTCGGCAATAATACAATATCTAGAAATCACCTAATTGGTTTCCATTTGGCTAGACAGTTCTACTTTCAGATACAAGTCATGAACAACCACACCTTCAGAATCAACGATCTCTGTCCTCAATACTCTCTTTGCTTCCCTCCCTAAGACCAACTATTATCCTTCACTTTGTGACCGAAGCAAGACTGGAATGGCCATTTCTTGGTTTAGGCTAGGATTGTACAAATTAATCTCTCGAATCAAAAGTACTCTTGTGCAGTACATTGTTTAGGGTCTAGACTCGTTTCTCACCCACACACCCAAAATTACCAAAATTAGCAGAAACGGTTTTCACCCACAAACAATTATGTTGATGGTGGTTTTTAGCTAAGGGTTGGAATCGTAAAACCTTACATCTGATGTAACGTCACTCTGTAAGGAAGTCATGTCTTGAGTTCTAATCTCTCCACCAGCATATTTATTGAGCCGTTCAATATACTTACATGAAATTTATCCAGACTGCGAACGTAGCAATCATCCTAGATATTCTGTAAATTTCGGTGCCTCGCCTATATTTACTTAATATAAGTTCCTTTGAATGCCTTCTATGCTATGTTCTCCGGCTAAACCATTAATGTTGATATGGCATGACGATTTATGTTCACTCGCAGCAGAGTAGCACGAATTTTCAAGTATCAAGGATAAGGTTTTTGTATAAGGTATCAATTCTGACGGGCTGTACAAATACCCTTATGGGACAATAAAAATACCCCTCTTCAATTATAGGCCCATCAGGGGTCCATCAGTATTTTTTCTTCTTTCCACATTTATCCTTCCTCCTTTAATCTTCAATTCCATCTCCATTAACTTCTTCATCACCGTCTCTATTCAGAGAGAAAAAAAGTTCGAAGTCCTACACCACCGTCTCCATCGCTACCACCACCATCTCTATCGTCATCACAAACCAACACCAGTGCCACCTCCATCACCATCATTACCACCTACCACCACTACGGATGAAGAATACAGTGGAAAATCAATAACAAAAAAATTAATTTCGGATCTGGAAAATATATTTCATCCATCGCCACCACCATTTCAGTATGATATCAATAAGAAAAATATACCTGAAGAATCATTCTAGTTTCAGATCCGAAAACTAGTTTGTGTTTCTTATGATTTTGATATCGATTCAACCGGTCTCACTCTAATCTTCGATAATGTCTATATGAATTTTTTTAAATCTTCACTGGTAATTAATTTCAGTTGGTTTGTTTGATTTGGTTTTGATAATTATTCTGCTTGTTAGTGATTTTATTATATTCTGAAAATTCTTCTTTGATTTGGTTTTGATAATGATTTTGCTTGTTACTAGAATTGATTATTAGGGTTATACTTGAATTTTCTAATTGCAGTTACAAATCAAAGAAATTGATGTTACTGTTGGTATTGCAGGTGAGCTGACTTTGAGGTTATGGTGTTGGTGGTTTAGCTATGAACTCATGGTGGGTGATAGATATGATTGTAGGACCAGAATATCTCCATGATATTACTCTTGCGATATTAATAACACTTCTGCGAACACCACTGCGAGTTCTTCAACAACACTTTGAGAGTATCATAAGATAATTTAAATAGTGACATAATAGCTGACGAATGAAGAAACACGAGAAGAGCATGATTGTCCTGCGATGGTTACAACGCTTGCGAGAATTGACATTATAACTACTGCGATAAAATCGCAAGTCAGATCCGAAATTAAAGGACATCTTAGCTGTCATCCACTATGTAACTACCATATATAAAGAGACCCAGTAGATTCAGAGTGGAGATGATGTATTTTTGAGTGTTGAGAAAGTCTTGAAGAGAGATAAAATTCAAGAGAGTGGTTGTATTCTGGGAAGACCACGGATACATGCAATCAAGGTTGTAGCATCAACATTGCATCAATGCATAAAATTTCCTATGCCCAATAGAATTGGAGAAATTACAGGATATACTGATCTTGCGAAGCTGTGTAATCAAACTGAAGTAAGAAATTATGAAGAGCATCCAAAGCAGCGAAAAGCTCGCAGAAAAATGGCGAAAGAAACAAAGAAAGAAAAAGAATTTAAAGTCTACATGATAAGAGCAAAATAAGGAAAAGGAATACCCAGCGAAATCTCGCAAGAAGGAGATGAACTCGCGAGAGTTGTGAAAATATCAACACCAATGGGAGAGCCTGAAGACAGCTACATCGCAGAAGAACCAACAAAAGAAGTAAATATTAGAAGTAAAGAAGAACCTAAGATGCTGACAATTGGAACGAAGATGGATGCAGATGAAGAAGAGCGAACCGTAAACCTCTTGCGAGAGTATAAAGACATCTTCGCCTGGAATATGGATGATATGTCTGGAATAGACCCATCAGTTGCATGTCATAAGATAGAAATTAACAAGGAGGTAAGACCGTTTAAACAAAGGATAATAAAAATCGCAACAACATACCATTCCCAAATAGAAGAAGAATTACAGAAGATGCTTGATGCGGGAATTATAAGGCAGGCAAAGTACCCGGAATGGATTACAAATACGGTGGTGGTTCCAAAAAAAAAAAGGGGATAAGAATTTGTATAGATTTTACTGACTTAAACAAAGCTTGTCCTAAAGATAGCTTTTCATTACCAGATATTCCTCAAATGGTCGAATCAGCAGTGGGAAATGATAGATTATCTTCATTAGATGGGTATAAAGGATATAATCAGATTCCTCTCGCTGAAGAAGATCAAGAGCACACCACATTCTTTTCCCCAAGAGGATTATACTGTTATACAAAGATGCCCTTTGGTTTACAAAATGCTGGTGCAACATATCAAATAATGGTGGAAAAAGTGTCTGCGAGATTCTTCAAATGACAAAGCAAATAAGAAATGCGAAAATATCTCAAGAAACGTGAATAAAATTTCGCAGTGACATAAGAATGGGACGAACCTTTATGGCGTACACCCTAGTTCGCGAATAAAATTTCGCAAGAGGAAAATGTAAGACCTAAAGTGCGTCATATAAGGGGGTATCTCTTTGCATGGCTCAAGGATAAGGTTATACCGCTACTGGAACCTGAGTCATGGAGATGTTAGGGTTAAAGAAAACCTATCCGGGGGAGGTACCTTAGATTTCCAACTGTATAAGGTTATACCCTGGTTGGACGACCGAGGGTCTCTTCTAAGGAGTGCAGAGTATGAACAAGGTGCCGAGGTACACGGTTGAGCCAAGGGTGCCCGGGGCATACGAAACTACCCTGGACATTCTTGGCAAGTCTTGGATATGATGCACTCGGCCCGAAGAAAACCCCACTTAGGGTTCAGACTTGTAACTATAATCTATATAGGCATAAAGGACAAGAGGCTGCGAAAACAGCTGGTTATTGTTAAGACCGGATGGGAGGAGCTTATCTTGTATGGCCGATGTGACCTCCTTGAAGGGTCAACCAGGGGGGAAGATAAGGGCGGCACCCTCCATTAGGGAGCTGATAAGTGTCTAAAGACGGCAATATCATGGGGCTTTATGATCGCAAGAACATTTAGGCCTGTCATATTATCGCGTGACAAATATTATACAGAGGCAACAAGCCATGAGAAAAAGTTAAGATGAGATCATAAATAAGTTATGCAATTTCATCACAAGACGGCAATGTCATAAGGCTTTGTTCTCGCAAGGGAGCTTAGACTTCTCATATTGTCGCAAGGAAATTGACAAAATACGTATAAGGCAAGATCAATGGGTTTTTACATGCAAATGTAAATACGTCCTGCAATTTTGTCGCAGACACAAAAAATTGGCTAAAGAAGACCTTTAACTAGAAAGGCAAAATAAGACCAACAAAATAATCCCAAACATTAACTATTTTCTTTTAAGAATGCAGGAAAGATTTATTCATCACAGAAGAGATGATGAGAAATAAGTATCTTTCAGAATATCTATATTATTCAGAACCACACAGCAGGATTATTCATAATTTCGCAGAAGTATTCATAATATCGCAGTACTATACATAATTTCGCAAGTACTATTCGCAACACAGTTCGCAAGGAGAAAATGCGGGAAACACTTGTTCATCACAAGAAATATAATGAGGGGAAAGTATGGGAGTTGATAAATAAAATATCATTATCTTCCTTGAGAATATTCAAAATAACAGAAATAAAATTGAATTCCAAAGTTGCATAAAGATACATTGCTCGCAAGAAAGATGAGGAAAAAGAAAACAAAAACAAAACTCAAGCTTCAATATTGGTATCACCATTAGTCTCGCCAGCTTAATTTTCCTTGTAAATATTCTTCGCGTCACGATCAGCTTGAGTTTCTTCTTCATCTAACTTTTCACCATTAATTGCTTCACCACCAGTAGATACTTATTTAAAAGGATTTTTTTCTTCTTCTGTTGGGTCTTCTTGAGAGACATATTCTTCACCACTTGCATAGATTAGATCATCAACAATGGGAATATGAATTTCATCATCATCTACTTCTAGAGGCTCAACGGATACAGGAAGGAGAGACTGGGATATTAGAATGTCATTCACAAGAACTTCAGCACTAAGATGAACCTTGCAAAGGAAACCTTTATCACGATTTCTAATCTCCATATTTTTGAAGTATTAAAGGTAGTCATATCTCTTCTCTGTACGATCGCGAGATTGAACAATATTGGCGGTGAGCACTCCGTTTTCTTTGCGAACTTTAGCCAGTTTTTCAGTCAAATCAGAAATGGTAGAATGAAGGCTTTTTTCAGATTCTGCGAGAAACATAAATTGACAAGAAAATATTCAGATGAAAATTTCGCAAGCTATATAACAGAGAAATTAAATAGAAAAATTAACAATTAAGGCAGCCAAAATGACTACCTTCTTTTTGAGAAGTTAAGTTTTGAATTAGTGTTAAGAAAAAATTCTCCCATTGGTTCATGGCATCATCAAAATTATCTCCAACTATACCCTTCAGGCGAAATTTTATAACTTCTTCTTTGGAGAGGAGATAAGTATTTTCTTTTGCTAATAAGGAGTAATATTCTTCTAATTAAGAATATTGATCTTGGATTTTACTGGCCTTTAAGCTTAGAGTTAACTTGCCTATGATAAGTTTATCTTTCTCAGCGGCAGAAGATTCAGTTACTTCCTTGAGTTTTACTTTTAATGAATGAAGAGATTGTTCTTGGTCGTTACACACTTTTTGAAGAATATTTATTTGCTGCGAGGAGATCGACATCTTGTTTAAAAAGCTACGTTTCTCATGAGACAAAGTTTTATTTTCATCTGATAAAGATTCCATCGCCAAGTTAGCTTGGGTTAACAAATATGAGAGGCGAGTAACTTCGCTACTTAATAGATTTTTCCTTTGCGCTAATTGATCGTTCTCATTGGTAAGATTATCAATTTGATCGATCGAGTATGTATAAAGATTATCTAATCTATTATATTGATCCATCCAAGAATCTCTCTCAACACGGGCTTCTTCAGCGACAGACTCAAATTGAAATATCTTCATTAATCGTTTCTGATTTAAAGCTAAATAGGCAAACCAAATATTTAAAAGGAAATTGAGTACAGAAAAGATGAAAATCTACTAGAACAGAAAAATTAGAGGCAGAGACAGAAGAACTATACCTTTTAACTGCTTGTTTTTATCGCGAAGATTTTCGCAATCTAGTAAAGAGTTGCGAAGCTTGTGATCAAGAATATCTCATTCTGAAGTTTTGGCTTGGAGACTTCCCTTTAGAGCTTCAACTTCATTTTCTAAAGACGCTCGCGAAGCAGTTCGATCAGAACCAAAATGTTTGATTAAAGTCTCGCAGACATCATATTTGAAAGGGTCAGTAGAAGATTTCATGGCATCATCTAAAATGTCAAACAAAACTTTAAAAGAAGCATAAACCCCTACCGATGCTTCTTTAGATGAGGGAAGAGGTGCATAGGGTGAAGTGGTAATGATGGCGAGTTGGAGATTTGAGTCATTTGCGATGGTTGCATCACCATAAGGTGGAGTGTCTGGAAAAGTAATGGTTGAAAGTAAAATAGGAGAGGAAGAAGCTTTGTTCATAACAATTTTGGGAGTCTCATTCATTGGAGGATTAATGGCATTGGGGGTATTGATAATGATATTCTCGTAAATAGATGATGGAGGTTCCATATGCGAAGTAGTAGAAACATATTTTGAAGATGAAAATTTGGGAATAGTAATATCAATCTCAAGAGCCTTGGCTTTGCGATATTTCTTGCGAGGTTTAACAGCATTTTCATCACCCTGCGAGTAATAATATAGATAAGAAACAGAGGCAACAATATTGTTATTAAGAAAACAAATATTTCTTCCTACCTTATGACTTGCAAACTTCCTTTGCTTTTCAGTGAGTTTTTGTTGTGAATCTTCAAGAAGATTAGGGTTTTGGTCGACAAACTGGGTGTTGGATGTAGTTCCACTGAAAATAAAACATAGTATGGGAGTTATATAAAATCAAGAAAAAAAGATCAAATAAGGTGAATAAATATGATTTAGACAAGCAAAATCGAGTTTAATAACGTCAGAAGAACACATACCTTGGAGATTCCATTGAAGCAACAGCAGGTGATATTGCAGAAGAAGAAAGTTGCAGGTAATTTTTTTTTTTTGCAGAGAATGAAGAAGTGTAGAGAAGACGAAGAAGTAAAAGAAGAAAAAATATTTTTTTGATAGGTTCTCTCTTTTATAGACAGAAGGATGGTAACCGGGTAATAAAAGATTAACCGGTAAAAAGAGGAATATTCGACACGTGTAGGCGGTAACACTTAATTTACGGAGTTTTATTGATCATAGAAGATGAAACGATGAATATCTGTGGCATTTTTCTCATGATCTTTCCTCCTTCGCAGAAAAGACATGAGAAGAGGCAAGATGTAGGACCAGAATATCGCCATGATATTACTCTTTTGAGATTAATAACACTTCTGCGAACACCACCGCGAGTTCTTCAACAACACTTTGTGAGTATCATAAGATAATTTAAAGAGTGATGTAATAGCTGACGAATGAAGAAACACGAGAAGAGCATGATTGTCCTGCGATGGTTACAACGCTTGCCAGAATTGACATTATAACTACTGCGATAAAATCGCAAGTCAGATCCGAAATTAAAGGACATCTTAGCTGTCATCCACTATGTAACTACCCTATATAAAGAGACCCAGTAGATTCAGAGTGGGGATGATGTATTTTTGAGTGTTGAGAAAGTCTTGAAGAGAGAGAAAAATCAAGAGAGCGGTTGTATTCTTGATTTCTTCATTTCTTGTAAACATTTCTGAGAATCAAATAATAAAGTGTTGTTTTTAATCTTCAAATATGTATTAATTACTGTAAATTCTTATCAAGGGTGTAGAGTAGGTTTTCCTGCAACTACAGTGATGTTACCATGGTTCTAAAGTTGTTCTGAGTTTGACTGAAGGAGTTGGTGGTTTTGGAAGAAGGAGGTATTATTGTTAATGTCTGAAAGAGAAGGGAGTGGTGTTTGCTTGGTGTTGGTTGATTTTCAGATGAGTTGAGCTTGAAGGTTGTTGGTTATTGTTTCTGTGATATATGAAAATGTTGTTAATACTTTTACAGATCCATTTTACAGGTATGGTTCTTCAGTATTAACTTCCATGGTGGAAAGATCTTTGGACTTCAGTTTTTAGGGGATCAATCATTGTTGTTGATGCCATAAACGGGATCAACTATTGTTGTTGATGCCATTTTTTATGGAATCAACTACTGACTCTTATTGTTGACAACATTTTATTTTTGGAATTGTATAGTCATGTTTGTAGTTAAATCATGTTTGTTAAAAAAATTAGCTTGATTTCTTATTGGTTTGCGTTTGTGTATTGTTGTTTGACTTATTGTACTTGTTATGTCTTTGGATTTTATAGATATAAAGTTCTTCTAATGTTGAATTTGTGGTGTAATGGTAGCATGACTAACTCGACGTCAGATGATGCGTGTTCAACTCACGCCAAGTTCACTAATTCCTATATATCATTTCGTTTTTTTGTATCATAGATGGTTGTTGCAGAAATTTTTGTTACTCTTGTGTTTCTTAAGGATATGTCAGTTTGCAGGTTTCAGGTTTATTGGCTTTTACAGTACACAGACTCGTATAAATGCTGTCAACTCTAACTGTTGATCCCATTTTTTGTGGATCAACTTTCATTGTTGATCCCACTTAATAGTATCAACTTCAATTGTTGATCCAACTTAAAGGGATCAACTTTGGTTGTTGACATTATAATATGGAAACATTGTTCCTTAGTTATACCTTTTGTATCAACGTTGGTTGTTGATTCCATTCAATGGGATCAACTTTGGTTGTTGATTCCATTCACTGGGATCAACTTCGATTGTTGACGCAAAAAAAAAAATGAATATTTGTTAGTAAAGTTATTTTTGAACTTTTGATTTTTTGGATCAACTTCAGTTGTTGACACTTAATTTTGGTGGCAGCGGTGGTGGCGGCAGCAACAGTGACAACATCAACAATGGTGGTGGCGGCGAAATATTAATGGCGGTGGTGGAATATTAGTGGTGGTTGTAGTTAGTAAGTGGTGGTGGTGCAGTGGTGGTGGCGACGGTGCCTCTGGTGGTGGTGAAATGGTGGTGGTGATGGTGGATGTGAAGTAGTAGAAAAATAAATTTGTTAAGGGATAAGGTTTTTAAATATAAAATAATATTATAAGTGAGGGTATTAAGGTAATCTATATTTTAACGGATAAGGTTTTTAAATGATAGGGATATTTTTATTGTTGTATAAGGGTATATTTATTGGGTGTTAAAACTAAGGGTATTTAATTAATATACCCATCAGAAAAAGCATGTTGCTCTCTGGAAATGAACTTAAAAGAACTCTGTGTCAACACATAGAATTCAATCAATTTCCCTGATTAGCTTGCGAAAGTTAGGGTTTTGCGCCTCACGCATTATATTAGACCTTGCTTGTTGAAGTTAAACCTAGGTAAACTAGGCAATTAATCCGCTATGGATTAGCAGGTGCAAAACCTTGCTCAAAATCAGAAAACAGGGAGCCACAGAAGCAAAGGGAGGCGTGGCCATGCCTTAGGCCAACTAGCGCCACTTTCCATTGGCCAAGCCCCTTCCTAAACCGGACCTATTTCTCCCATCCAATCGTGTCACCTCAAGTTAGCCACACGCACATAAGTGTTGGATGGGCCCGTACTTGCCAGCCACACTTCCCATCGACCAATCTGATCACTCTAAATCCACCACACTCTCACCAAAAGTGTAGCCACGCCCATGCTTGGCCATCCCTATTTTAATCGACCATCCAGGTCGCTCTAAATCCGCCACACTTTCACCAGAAGTGTAGCCGCACCTTATGTTTGTCCGGCCCCTTTCCTTGGCCAATCAAGTCACTCTAAACCTGCCACCATACATTAAAAGCCAAACGCGCCTTACCACAACCACATATTGATCGACATGCCGACAGGCCACTCTGCCGTGTAGCATGCCACTTTGGCCTTGGCCATGTCGCCAAGCCTTAATTGTTACCACATCGCCAAATCCTAGCCTTAGCCACGCCGCTAAGCCCTAATTTTACCACACCGCCAAAACCTAGCCTGGGCCATGCCGCCAAGCCCTAATTCTTACCACAACGCTAAACCCAAGCCTTGGCCACGACGCCAAACCCTAGAATTGACCACGCTGCAAAATCCTAACCTTGGCCACGCCGCCAAGCCCTAACTTTGCCCACGACGCCAAATTATAGCCTTGGCCACACCGTCATGCACTAACTTTGGCCACTGAGCAAAATCCTAAGTTCTGTCCATGCTACAATGCCACGGCTACGCCACTATGCCATGGCCACGTCAGGCGCCACTATGCCAATGTCGCCACTTTTCTATACAAGAAGATATGGCCATACTCAATGGCCATCCTTTCTTATGAGATGCAATCTCAACTATCCAAGTTTGCCACCGAACTGACAGACTTGTGGAAAGTTTTAGGCGACCAGCCGCCTAAATCTATTGGCCATGGCTACGCCAGGCGCCACTTACACCACTGTGCCACTGGCATGCACGAGCCATGGAATACATACTACATTACTGCTGGCGTACACCAAAACTCTCATGCGTTATTATCAGGTGCCAACATAAGGTAGCCATAATCAAGACTACCCTCCCTCATGAGATGCAGTCTCAACCATCCAAGTTCGCCACTAAATTAACTAACTTGCGTCAAGCCCAGGGAAACCCGCTATGCCAAGGCTACTCTAGGTGCCACTATGCTAATGGCGCCACTTTTCTACACAACAAAGATGTGGCCATAATCAATGGCTACCCTTCCTCATGAGATGTAATCTCAACCATTCAAGTTCGCTACCAAACTGACAGACTTGTGGCAAGTTTTAGACGGCCGACCAAGGCAAGCCTAATAGCATCACATGCTACTTTCCTATGGAAAATTCTCTTGAATTTGACTTTCCACACATAGCAACCTGCTACACGTTTTCCACGAAAACACTCGAGACATCAAACATGTCACGGATTAGGGGATACTCATCAGGGTATTGGCTTGGAGGTTTACAACATGCGGCATGCAATACGCTTGTTACAATAAAGTGTCATTAAGTAGGATAATTAGTGGTAGTAAAAAGTAACGGTGTAAACACATCATTACCTTCATCATGGAAGCGGAATGAATGGAGGTTACACGAATTCACTCCCCTCATCATGGAAGCATAACGTCTAACGGTTACATGTTACTCTATTCCTCAACCACTTAATCGTTTCTACTTCCTACGAGACCAGGGTAGGTTTCAATATGACTTTTATAAATAGGCTTCACCTATTTTCACCAAATGACAAGTCTTTGGTCGGCAGCAATACAGTATCTAGAAATTACCTGGTAGCTTTCCATTCTGCTAGCCAGTTGTACTTTCAGATACAAGTCATAAAACAACCATGCCTTCAGAACCAACAATTTCTGGTCTCAACACTCTCTTCACTTCCCTCCTTAAGACCAACCCTTCTTCTTCACTTTGTGACCGAAGCAAGCCTGGAACGTCCATTTCTTGGTTTAGGCCAGGATTGTACATATTGATCTCTTGAATCAAAAGTACTCCCGTGCAGTGCATTATTTAGGGTCTAGACTTGTTTCTCACCCACACACCCAAAATTACCAAAATAAGCGGAAATGGTTTTCACCCACAAAAAATTGGCGACCACAGTGGGAGGTTAAATCTCTCGGTTACAACTCCAATTTCCAGAAGATGGTCGATCTTAGAAATGAGTCCTTGATCCCAAATTCCACTCAGACTCTGGCGAATGACGATGTCTCTTATCCCAACATGGCACCTAATGGCGCAGCCAATGAAGAAATTCCGAGGTTGGCCGAATTGGCACGGGTTCAGAAGATCCACACAAGGAACATGAACCTGATAAAGGAGGCGATAAATAAAATACTCAACTTTATCATCCGATTTACGTCAAATTCGAGTGACTCACCCGCCCCAGAAATTCCAGCACTGGGGACTAACATCCTGGATGATAGTTTTCAAGTCAACAACTTTACCACCAATTAGAAACCGATGAACCAAGAAGCATCCGCGTTGGTGGAAAGTTTATGTGAACTTCTACACTTTTCAAAGGATCGGCTCACAGAGACATTTACTAAGATTAATCAAATAGCCCTAGCATTGATGGTGCTTTTTAGTTCAGGGATAAAATTGTAAAACCATGTATTTAATGCGCCATCGCTCTGTAAAGAGGTTGAGCCATTTAAAAGTGATAAGTGCTCAAACCTCTCCACTTACATATGTATTGAGCAATTCAGTATATTCAATGCGCCATCACTCTGTAAAGAGGTTGAGCCATTTAAAAGTGATGAGTGATCAAACCTTTCCACTTACATATGTATTGAGAAATTCACTACATTTATATGAAATTCACTCAGAATGGTGTGTGTAGCAATAATCCCAAATATTATGTGAATTCTATTTTCTACCAGCATTATTCAATAATGCATGACTTGCATAGTATTTTCCTATGCTATGTTCCCAGCCGAACTCTCAATATTTACATGACATGAAGATTAAATGTTCACTCTCACCAGAGTAGCGTGAATCTCCCAAAATGTTAGTATTGAGATCTGCATGAAAATACTCACACATGTTGTATCGTTTTTTGACAAATAGATTTTTATATCGATGAACTTTTAATTAAGAGATATCTCGATCAAACACGCTTAACTTCCATAAAAAAAAATCTAGACTGTTAATATCAGTCTCACAAACGATCACGACCACACAATTTGGTCGCACGATTCAACAAGCTTATACCATTCCTGGCAGAACTAGGAAATCACCGTATTGACCACCGGAGGGCCCACTAATGCTCCAACCGGTCATACTCCTTTTAACACACTCCAATGTTGACAAGCGGTTACCCCAAACATGGGTGATCGCGCTGTGAAGAAGAGCTCAAATGAGCTAGATTGGCAACAAATGATCACGGAAACATCACGGCTTTCCAACTTCGCTAGCCTAGTTGGACGTCCTGGATTTTCCTACAAATGATTAAGGAAGTGCCGGCATGTTCATTGGCGGCCAAACTTCCCCCTTGGTCAATCAACCTGCCCGTGAAAAGCATATAGGGCACTCAGTCATTTGCCTAAACTCGAGCAAACATGCTATTTCAAAACCCTAAGTTTTGGGTTGCGGCATTATATTAGTGTCGCAAAATCATCACATCCGTCCAACTTAGCTAGCCTAGTCGAACGTCTTAGATCGCATCTTGAGCGATCAAAGAGGTGCCAACGTATTCACCGCCGGCCCAACTTCTCCCTTGTTCGATCGACTTGCTCACAGAGAGCCAAGATCGTATGAAGCCGTTCGCCCAAAGTAGGGTGAACGCCCTACCTTGAAACCCTAATTGGTGTTTGCGGAAATATAAATTACTGCCGCAAATCGATCACGACCAACCATCTTCACCAGTCGAATAGAGTGGCTTAAATCTATTTTTAGATGGCCCAGGAGATGTCAGCATGCTCACCAACAACCCATCTTTGCACATGGTCGATCGACCTGTTCGAACTAGCGCTCGGTACCTCGAATCGCTCGCCCAAAAGAGGGTTTATCGCGTGTCCCCTAAACCCTAAAATTGCGTAAACAACAATACACAACTTCCGCAAACCATCTCGACCATCTAACTTCACCATCCTAGTTTGATGGTGTAGATTTATTTTCAGAAAACTAACAAAGCATCATTGTGATCACCGGACATCCCTCCTCCATAGGGAGTGATCGACCAAGTGATAGCTCGCCCATAGGGTTCTCAAACGATCACCCAAATATTGGACAAACAACTGGAAGCATTTGGTAAACAATTTTAGTATGAGATACATGCCAAAAGTTTCGTATGGATGTCTATCATAACATACTAAAAAATCACGTCAATCGGAATAACGAGATAAAAGATACAGCTTAAAAGGCGAGCTAGGTCATGGATGAAAACTGACAGAATTCCTCCTGAATTCTTACTGAGTTTTACTGTCAGGATGTTTTGACCTCCTAAATGAGCTCAAAACCTAAATATTCTCACGATGAAAGACAGGAAATTCTTTTCTAATCAGAATGGAGGGGAGGACGTTCAAAATCCGAGTTCGTATGAGAATTTTACAGCGATTTTAGTGAGGGTCTCACATCTAAATTTTTTGATTACGAAATTTCATGAATTAGCAAAAACTAATACGAATCATCTCATCCATCCAACTTGGATAGCCAACTTAAATGGTTTAGATTTAATTTGGGCCAACCAATAGGATGTCAAAATGGCTACAAGCCTCCATTCTCTTATAGGGATCGATCACCACATCTTTAATGTACATGGATAGATCCTGGAAGCTACTCACACATGACCACACGCCACCTAGCCTGCGCGTGATTGGTAAGATTAACTAGGTCTTGCAAACAAGACCTATTCAGCAGCCTGCTGCATATTTTCCACGAAAATACTTGATACATCAAACATGTCACAAATTGGGGGATGTTCATCAAGGTATTGGCCTGGCGGTTTACAGCGTGCGGAGTGCAACGCGCCCATTACTAGAAAGTGTCAGGAAAGAACGGACGGTTAATAGCAATAAGAGTAGTGGGTGAAACTGTGACCAGTTTTCCCTCGTAATGGAAACGTGGTGTTCACCACTTTTTACACAACTCCACCTCTCCACTGCTCAATCACCTCCACTTCCTACGAGATCAGGGGGTGCTCGAACATGACTTGTATAAATAGGATTTCAACCTATTTCGACAAAGACAAGTGTTATCAACACAGTATCCAGAAAACACCAAGAACTGATAGCTTACATTATGCAAGCCAGTTCTACATTTTGATATAAGTCATAAAATAGCCACACCTACATAATTCAATATTTTGATCTCAAACACCTTCTTCGCTTCCCTCCCTAAGATCAACCCCTTCTCCTTTACTTTGTGACCGAATTGAATCTGGAACGGCCATTGAATGGTTTAGACCAGAGTCTTACAGATTGATCTCTCGAATCTAAAAGTACTCTCGTGCAGTATATTTGTTTAGGGTTTGAATTCGTTTCTCATCAACACACCCAATTTACCAAAAACAGGAGAATCAGTTTTTACCCTCAAATATCTAGCGACCACAGTGGGAGATTGATCTCTCGGTTGCAAAATCAGTTTCTCAAGATTCATTCTAGTTTTCTCAATTTCAAAAGAGTAGATCTTAGATTCAATTCAATCATTAAATTCAATATAGGTTCAACAACCAATTTCAGTTTCGGTGTTCAATTCGCTAAGAAGCTTCACAGAAATAATTTTTCAAGCAATGCTACTAGAAATGCCTTGGATAGCTGAGCATCAGTAAATCTCCCAGATGAAAGAACCAGAAAGACACGTGGAGACACGAGACGCGACTACTACTTAGAAGAACGCAATGGATTCTCTCGAGATCCAAAAAGAGCAACCACCTTTTCTGCAACACCACAAGTATTGTACGGAGCAAGCAAGAAATGCCACAAAGGGTCCACACCCAGAAAGACGAAGTGAAGATTCGCGTAGCCTTTGTTTCAGTATGGAGATAGTCGACAACAAATTCAACACCAGTGGAGTCCTAGGAAGACACCCAGAGGTCACATAAGAAAAGGTCTATCTCTATTCCACCACTGATACTACTTTAAAATCAGGAGTATCCGCTATCACTTCATCAACAAAACGTGTAGATCCAGAACATGGTGTAATTCCGATAATTCGTACATCTATAATAACAAAGGAGGATTGACGCATCTTCAAATCATCATTATGTCAACCCGGACAAGAGCGAGACTGGGACATATTCATATCTAATGGGGCCGACACCTCAAGAGAGCAGCCTCAAGAAGATAATGATGCTCGCATCATCATGTTGAGAAATAATCTGCAGTTTGGGAGAATCACTCTGCTAAGAAGAATGTTTCAGTGAAACAACGAGCATCCAAATGATTATGTGAAGAGGTTCATAATTCAGGAAATGGAGGGTCACGATCCAAATATGACAACAACAATTGGTGTAATTATGCGATGGCATCTATGTATTGTGCTTTGCTGAAGAATCTGCGCTTTCATATATTCTCTGAACTTCGTGAAGCTGCTAAATACTCAGGTACAACAACACTGCTAGAAAGAACCAGGCCTTTCAAGAATGAAGAGCCTCATTTATGGAAGCATACATCTCACCAACAGGCAATACAACCTTCATCCTTCTATTAGTAGTTTCACTAAAGCAGGAAGAAGAAAACCACTGAGATACAACATCCTCCACGTCCAAAACCGCAACTCCAACTCCAGTACCACATGCACGACTGTCACAATGATAAAACAACGTCCAAGATATACCATATCTGGCTTGATGGAAACAACATCGATGAGAGAGGCTTTCATAATTTCGTCTCCCGTACAAGAAGTAGTTGCATTACCGAAGGAGGTTGCACCTGGGACTTAAGAGGTACTCTCCATGTCAAGAGATTAATCATATTTGCATAACTTGTTAGTTAAGTCTGAGGGAACTTCCCTAATCTTTGAAGACACGATCCAAAGATGATAAAGGCAAATGAGAATGGTTGTGTACTTATCATCACTACTCATCTCAAAGATGCTGAATTTAGAGAGACGCAAGCACGCCATCATTATAATTCCAAGATTTCCAAAGACGAGGACATGCTCAAGAGAGCATACGTATTTTCAAAGACCAGCGATATGCCTTGATGTCTATGAAACGCAATGCAGACGCAATAATGGCCTCATGATCAGCAACTCGTATGATCCTCATCAACGTTGGGTTCAACTCCAACTCTCATCCAAATTATTTCTTCAGAAACCCAGCGTGACAACATTTATCAAGTTAAAGCTCAGTAGATACTCGTGGTCAGGGGACTGTCTCCCTCTTTTCCGTTCCATGAGGAAACATTAAGGAAGTGATCGGTTCCATCATCAGCTTCTCCCTCTAATAACGAGACGATCTCTACCATTATATGAAGACTGACATGATCGTGCAAGTAGATACCACTCCTATCCCCGTCAGTCTCTTTTGATCACAGTTGCTGCCAAGAACCGTTGTTTCTCGTTGATTGATATCATCCAAAGCTTCACCATAGAAACAACCACTATAGATGGAGGTAATCCGAACTTCCGCCTATTTTATTTTCCCATGGAGAAATAATAGAGTCACGTAGGCGAGATGGAGATATCTTTATTATAGTAAACCTACCATACAAGATAGAACCATGTAAATCACGCTTAAGGACTGAGGCTCAGCATAAAATTCCTTCGTTATTAGTCAAGGACTTCTTCAACGCAAGAGAGACAATCAATCAAGAAGCATGTAATTTGCAAGGGAAAATCAAACTCAAGGTTGGTCGAATCCTTAACCATTATTTTTATCTCCCCTATTTCAAATCACTGGAGAGAGTGTTGCATACATTTAGATGTTACAATTGAAACGGTATTATTTCCCATGAGTAGAAAACACGACTTTCCGGCCAGCACTATTTGTGTGTCGTCTTCCCATCTGCCATATCGAATCGCCTCAGAAGAATGGGAAGAACTCATTTTTATAAATCAAGGGTTAAGGGCGCCCTCATTGGAGTTCTCTCCAGAAGCCACTTCAACGCACGCTCTCTCTAGAAGCCTCCTCAACGCTCTCTCTCCAAAAGCCACTTCAACGTACGCTCTCTTCAGAAGCCGCTTCAATGCACGCTTTCTCCTGAAGCTGCTTCAACGTACGTTCCCTCCTGAAGCCGCTTCAACGCTCTCTACTGAAGCCGCTTCAACGCTCTCTCCCGAAGCCGCTTTAACACCTCAGCAAGCCACACAAACCAACTGCATAATGTGTTCCACATCGCCAGCAAAATCAGAATCGGTGTTTCTATATTTCTAATTTCCTATGGAAGGGGTGCGCGAGCTACCAAAATGTTTTGATACAACATAGATCCATCAAACACGACTCTGATCAACAAGTGACGAATCCAAAAGATTACCGCCTTCATCAATTCGTCAACCACCATATCAACAAATACAATGGAATTACGTCTTTCAAGAGAGAATAGGATCATGATAATTACACCTAAGGACTGCCAACACGGGATGCCTTCACGTCCCTCAACCAGGTTAATTCTGATATAACATCATCATTTCCAAATATTTACGAGCCACGGGAAGTTCTCAACATAAATCCATACACTGCATCAAAGACTCCAAAGTACGCCGCAGAGATATTTTTAAGTATCCGACCACGCCATCGAATCTGAAATGTAACTGGGAAATGCTCATCACATCCCATTCCATACAACCATACAAGATTTAGAAGACGGTTCAAAAGATGTCGCTTGGAACAAAGTCCTTGAAGATATCCCAAAAAGAAGCCTCCTTCAACATTGAGACTGTGGCACAGTACCCAGTGACAAAAGCAGCATGAACAAGGGATTATTATTTGAAAAGGTGAGGGTACCCCAAATATACCTCAAGCTATTACTTTTCCTTCCTATAAGTCCTTTCCCCAAAAGTGATTATCTATGGACTGAGTTAAGACAATACAAAAAATCGGTTCACACTTTGTGTGATCATCTATGGATACGAGATCGAGACAATACAACAACAAAGTGTGTTTAACAAAGGTTCAGACTTAACCAAACTCAATAGGATTCACGTATAAAGTAAATAGGAATTAACGTTTGTGCAATTTACTTTAATTATAATAAAACAATTATAATGCGAAAATATAAAGTAAATGACACAGCAAGATTTTGTTAACGAGGAAACCGCAAATGCAGAAAAACACCGGGACCTAGTCCAGAATTGAATACTCTCATGATTAAGCCGCTATACCAAATAAACCAACTTCGTATAGTTGAGACCAAGCAACTAAACCTTTAGTTAACCTAGTTATGTCTGTATTCCCATACCTCCAACCTATAAACAAGTCACGTACTTGGACCAATTCCTTTGGTTCGTATTCCAAACAGTAAAGGAACAACAAATCTGTTTGGTATCAACTCTCTTCAACCAAGTGATATGAGTTGCGCAAAGGTTCCCTTGTTTATCTTAACATAAACTACTTTGCCATGTTCCAAGACCTATCTTATGTTCAATCACCTAAAGGCAGTCGTTAAGATTAAGCCAATCAATACCTTTAATCACAAGGAAACGTATTGATACCGATCTTCCTCAACTATTCTATCAAAATACCCAAAAGGATAAATCAATTATAGTCGGATCCTCTTTTTCCCAAACAAGTATTGTGCACACCAAAGATTATAAAAACCAAGTCAGAAATCTTCAATATCTTCTTTGTCTTCATATCTTCTTAGATCTTCAATAAACACATGCACACAACTACTTGAATCTCTTGTGATAAATCACATACAGAACGAAGTATATTAACAATGGATTATCACAAGTTCGTCTTTAGATCTAACAACAGTCTAAAGATCCATGTCTAAACCTTGAACTAGTTTGAGTGAATCTTATATCAGAAGAGAAGATTCTCAAGCATAAACAAACTAGGTGCAATCAAAGTTCAACTACCATTAGTCAATCAAATTAATACAAAAACTAAAGATAAACCGCAATATCTAGTTTCCCACCAACGGGTCGCGCTAGAGCTTCTCAATCCCAAAGAAGACTTTAAATTGAGCGCTCGTAAGAGATTTTACCTAATTAGATTACTCTCATGTCTGATAGGCGGATTCACCAGTAACAAAGACAAAAGAGGAAGTCTGTGTCACGCAGGATTAGTTTGCTAGAAATGCAAACTTAAAGTGTTTATAGACAAGGAAATTTGGACACCAAGGAATTTCCAAAACCGAAAATATTCTCAAGATATTTTTCATTACTCCACCAAATTCGGTTTTCATAATTCCTGTGAATGCACTGTCCAAAAATACATGATCGAAATCTCCTTGGAAAATATTTAATTAGCAAATGCACATTACTAATTCTTATTTTCCATATATAATTAAAAACCCTTAATAAAAAAGATTCTTAACTTATTTAAATTCGATCTTGCGATTTACTTCCTTCTTATCCGTTAAGGAATATCTTTGAACAATATAGAATAAGCATTAATGCACCGTGTTCAAAGTGTGCCGACATCTTACTCTTGCAAGTCCTTTTTCATACTTTCTCACTTGAAACCGATTTACCACGCTTCCAAACAAGTTTAGAATTGGTTCATCTGACTTTCAAGAACTACATGATTGATCAAGTAACACTGAATTACAACTCATGGGTTTACGGTTCTACCAAAACAAGTTTCGGTTCTACCTCCATGTGAGTATTGTGTATAGTTACACTAGCTTACCAAAGATACGGCTGACTAGGTACTAGGATCGGTTCCCCGCATATATTTGGTATATAACTTGTATGCACTGCACATGTCCATAGGATCGGTTCCCCCTTCCCAAAAAATTGTT
Source organism: Papaver bracteatum (assembly GCA_023529315.1). Lineage (NCBI taxonomy): Eukaryota > Viridiplantae > Streptophyta > Magnoliopsida > Ranunculales > Papaveraceae > Papaver > Papaver bracteatum. The sequence continues at coordinate 316,614 of JAJJWX010000501.1, read as the reverse complement.
GCACATGTTTATAGCATCGGTTCCCCTTTCTTCCATAAACCTTGTTGCACCTCATACAAGGATCGGTTCCCCTTGTGATGTACTGCACCTCTTACTAGGATCGGTTCCTCTTGTGATGCACTGCACCTCTTACTAGGATCGGTTCCCATTCTCCCAGTAATAAGTTCAGACACTCACAACCCGATCATACCCCAGGTGATTACTTAAGATCGGTTTCACTAATAAAAGTCATACCAATACATAAGTCAGGCTTCATGTGAATAGTTTTACCAAGAACACAAACAAGTCATGAGCGGTTACACTAATTACACATATTGGTCGTTCATAAGATATGCAATGAAGAACATCACCAATAACGCCTGGCGATTTCCTTTTCGGTCTACAACATATATCATGAACTTCTTCCTTAGAACACATGTAAACATTGTTCCCTAGGATGGAATCCTCACCTCATACCCATACATAATCACAATAGCATTCATAGATTATGTCGATGTCTTATATACAAAATTTAATGGTTAAGCAAGAAACTTCATATTGTATTCCTTAATAATTTGTCTATCTAGAGTGTCATGCTTCGTAGTTTTATGTTTTCAATATGCACGACTTGAAAGATACGTTAGGGAATGAAACAATTCAAGTAAAATATCACTAACCTCAAGTGGAAGGATGATGTTGTGGTTGTAGCTCCGTTCTTCTTCAAGTCTTCGCAATACTTGTAATGTCTCACCCTAATACTTTCAAGCTAACCTATACGAAGTTGACTCTAGTACATTTAAATCAAGCGACTCTTAAATGAGTTTTGGCCCATTAAAATATGACAACCAAACTTGACATACCAACGCTTGGTGGCTTCAACCGCGCTATGCTCTAACAATCTCCCCCTTTGTAAATTTTAGTGACAAAACTCTTACAATCATATGGATAAAAAAATTACAATAATTCATTACACATACGCTTGATTCCCGAATTCAATAGCACATAACCTGCATTAATTCAATCCTTAAAATGCCGATGTTGACATTATGATAACAAAGCTTATAGTCCCCATAAAGGTGAGATAGGTAGATTTTCAATCCGCACGTCTTTGTTATCCCAATCATATGATATGTTACTCCCCCTAAGTCTGTGCTTACCCTCATTCGTTAGATAAACGTTCAAGCACCATTATCCTCTTCCCTAGTGACACCAATCAACCATAAAATTGATACCTACATCACTTGTTTACTCCATATATTTCTTCCCCTTTTTGTCCCAAAAATGACAAAGAAACCAAAAAATAATGGACAACACGAAAAGGATCTTACAAATCTCAAAAATAGACTTGCAACCTGTTGAGTCAAGCACGAGGGTTCCACATACCATTTTTGATAACCAATATCAAAACCGAAGCTATAAAGTAATTATGTTTTGATATGTTGTTATGGAAATAATTTCCCGAAGCAATTTTCCCAACTAGTTTAGAAAACCCAAAATCAACTAAGCAACTTACTTCCTTTGCTAAACCGATTATATAAATACAACCGCTTCATTCGATAAGAGCAAAACAAAGATAAACTACATTTTTCTCATCAGGTTCTAATTATCCATATAACTTAGACCTTTAGATTTCAAACAAGACAAATACTAGGTTAGTTAACTAGCATTTCCTTGTTTAGGCTTTCGCCTAGACTTGAATAACCGAAACCTCCACTTTGATAAGTCTAACTAAGATCAGAATTAATTTAGTTTATATTATCCGGAATCGAATTGGACTAAACAACTCATCCCGTCAACATATTCATTCGTTAAGCCATAAATAATTCATACAAACTAATAAATCAACTTGCATAATTATTCACCTCAATCGGATACAATAGAAACAACATATATATATCAAGGTTTCACTATTTCACCGAAATTTTGTAAGCCTAAACAATTGATACTACACAATAAAGCAAAATAACAATTATTTTACTTAACTAGAAGCAATTGAATTAACATAAACATTAATGCACCGCAATTGCACCAAATTTCGTAAGCCTAAACTATTGATATCACACAACGAAGCAAGATAACAAAAGTTTTACTTAACCAGAATCAATTGAATCACATAAACATCCACACATACATAATGGAATAAACACACCAATTGTACCAACTATTTCATTTAAGCAAAAGCAATATATATATCAAATAAAAATAGGCTTTTCTTAAAACAGGAAAACAATTAACTAACAAGATTGTTACCTCAATTTCGCATCCAATTTCTCCAAATATGATCGCATCGTTTTTCTTCTTCCGGGAGAATTGATATCGAAATACCATTATGTTGTCATTCTCATGCCAAAAAAATAAAAGAATAACAACAACCAACCTTTACCAGAGAAAGGTTAAAAATCGGTTTTAACAATTGCAAGCAAAAGTTGAAAATCGGCGAAACATATATGCTTTTATGCTAAACCAAAACGGATTCAACATATTGTGAATTTTTCACATATTGTTTCTATAGGAACCCCTCATGATCCTTTGATAAATCCTACCAACATGGGCTAGAACTTAATCCTGCTAAATCAAAATGTCACCCAAACCATAAGGGTTCACAACATATTATGAGATCGAATATCAAGGTAGTAAAACAGAAATCAAACATCTCATAAACATACTTAGCAAATAAAATAAAGCATTAAAGTACCGGTTATGTAAATCAAAAACTATCATAAGAAAAATTATAAATCAAATAACTTTATTCATAATAGTTTTTATTAAATAGACTTATACAATCAATGAAAGCAATCAAAAATTGATGTCTATTTTAAACTTCATTTTTGAAACTCTAATTTCAAGATTTTAGAGTTTCTTCCAAGGTTGAATCCTGATCAGAGGTCTTTGCAGGATTCCAATCATCTTCTATAATTACTATTCTAGATTTTAGACTAACAACGTTCCCATTTACTTCTTTAGTTTCCTTTCGTAAATCCCTTTCCATGTTCCTCACTTCACATAGAATTAGATATAACTTTAGTGAAAGATTCTTGAGAAGATTATCATTAAGAGATGAGATCTCTTCATTAGGGACATCTTGTTGAAGCTCTTTAGAAGAATCAAAATTGTCGTCATTAGACTCGAGACGAAGTTTCTTGTTGGGAAACAATATGGTCCAAAAAAATTCTGATTTGCGAGAGTTGCAACTGGAGGAAGACATTTTGTCAAACCATTATGAAAAAATAAATCAGAGACCTTTCTTCTTATAAGTCCTAGAACTTCTTTAAAAATCTTGAGAATATTATTTCAATTATATTCTAAACCGAAAATTAATTTTTAGAAATATTTTTACAAAAATATTTACATCCACATCCTTAATGTAACAAGTAACAGTCTATGACAACCAGTTAGGTTTTCACCTTTTGGTTGTTGAATTTTCTTCTTTTGAAGACTTCAACATTGATATTTGATCCAAGATCTCGACCTATAATATCCTGATTTCTCCTGTAAGGAGGAACTCCTGATCTATATTTAGATCTTAAATTTTCGGTTTTATACAGTCTCTCTCTCTGTTTAGCATTAGGACATTCCCTTTCATAATGCCATCTTTGTTTGCACAGGAAGCAAACACCTGATTTATCACATTTCATAGATTTAGGCTTCATAAATCTATTTTGTCTCATCTGCTTCTCACTTGATATATACATGTCAGATGATGATTTTTCAACGCAATTGAGTCTATCTCTCAGCTTCTGATTTATTCTATTAGCTTCTTTATCTCATCTTGACAATATTTGATATCATAGATGAGTTTAGACACTTCAACCTTTTTGGAGTATTGAGTAGATTCGATTTTCTTCACTCGCTTATTGAATTTCTCTTTATCATTCTGAAAACTCTGATTGAGTTGAGCAAGTGATGATTTTATTTCAATGATGTCAGATTCAAGAAGACGAGTTCTTTTATCCTTACATGGAAATATTTTGAAAATCGATGGGTTAAACTCCTCTTGAGTATCTAGATTTGAAGCTCTTTCAGATTCATAGACTTCTGCAATGGTTGCAACATAATCCACCTCATCACTTTGATCATTCTCATTAGGGCAATAATCAAGTGTAGTTGTATAATCTTTTCTTTTCCATTGTATATCCTTAGTCGGATAATCTGGAGAAATATGACCGAAACCTCTATATTTGTAGCACTGAGGAATATTATCACTATCATCCCAGGTATCTTCACGTTTGTGTGAAGAAATATTTTTCCTTTTTAACACAAGTAATTATCTTTTTCGATATCTCAACAGTTTTTTGAATTGTTAAATGAGGAGAGACAAGAAATGATTTATCTCAGCTTCATCTTTAGTGATTTGATCTTCTTGTTCTTCGGAGACTTCCGATGATTGGGTTGAAACCCCTTTCATGGCTTTGTAGGCCAAATTGTCTCTTTGATTAGACATGTTCTCTTGATCAATTTGTTTTAGTTTTCCTACTAGAGAACTTCTAGAAAGAGAAGAAAGATCATTAGCTTCTACAATTGCATGCTTCTTAGAATCGTATCTTGGAGGCAACGATCTGAGAATTTTGCACACTATATCTTTTTCAGAAATATTCTTTCCTAGAGAGAAAGATGCATTAATTATCTCAGAGAGTTTAAGATAAAACTCTTCAAAAGTTTCGTTATCATCCATTCGAAGGTTTTCCCAATCAGACGTAATACTTTGAAGTCCAGCTTCTTTCTCTAATGTGTTTCCTTCGAACACGATTTGGAGATTATCCCAAGCTTCTTTCGAAGTTTGACATGTTGATACATGATCTTGTAGATCACTACTTACAACATGTATTATATCATTCAAACCATCTGAATTCTACTTAGCTAGTGCCTTTTCTTCGTTTGAAAAATCTACTAGGCATTTAAGCTCAGTATCCGAATTTTTTATCTTTGGAAAAATATAACCATCGACGACTAATAGCCAAGTATTAAAGTCTCGTGATTAAAGAAAAGATCGCATATCATATTTCCACCATAGATAGTTTGTTCCGTCAAATCTTGGAGGTATGTTAATTGAATTCGATTCGTGAGAACTCGAGTTCATTCTTATAGGATGGATCGCACCAAACAAAGATTGTTAGATCTTTTCGTGTTTGCCTGCTCTGAGACCAATTGAAAAGGCGAGGGTACCCCAAATACACCTCAAGCTATTACTTTTATTTCCTATAAGTTCTTTCCCTGAAAGTGATTGTCTATGGACTGAGTCGAGACGATACAACAAATTGTTTCACACTTTATGTGATCGTCTATGGATACGAGATCGAGACAATACAACAACAAAGTGTGTTTACTTGATACAAAGGTTCGGACTTAACCAAATTCACGTATCAAGTAAATAGGAATTAATGTTTGTGTAATTTACTTTAATTATAATAAAACAATTATAATGCAGAAATATAAAGTAAATGACACAGCACGATTTTGTTAATGAGGAAACCGCAAATGCAGTAAAACCCCGGGACCTAGTCCAGAATTGAATACTCTCTGAATTAAGCCGGTATACAAAATAAACCAACTTCGTATAGTTGAGACTAAGGAACTAAACCTTTAGTTCACATAGTTCGTCTGTATTCCCATGCCTCCAACCTGTAAACAAGTCACGTACTTGGACCAATTCCTTTTGTTCGTATTCCAAACAGTAAAGGAACAACAAATCTGTTTGGTATCAACTCTCTTCAACTAAGTTATATGAGTAGCGCAAAGGTTCCCTTGTTTATCTTAACATAAACTCCTTTGCCAGGTTCCAAGATCTATCTTATATTCAATCACCCAAGCTAATCAATACCTTTAATCACAAGGAAACATATTGATGCTGATCTTCCTCAACTATTCTATCAAAATACCAAAACGGATAAATCAATTATAGTCGAATCCTCTTTTTATCCTCTTCTTCCCAAACAAGTATTGTGCACACCAAAGATTATAAAAACCAAGTCAGAAATCTTCAATATCTTCTTTGTCTTCAAATCTTCTTAGATCTTCAATAAACACCTGCACACAACTACTTGAATCTCTTGTGATCAATCACACACAGAACGGAGTCTGTTAACAATGGATTATCACAAGATCGTCTTTAGATCTAACAACAGTCTAAATATCCCTATCGAAACATTGAACTAGTTTGAGTGAATCTTATATCAGAAGAGAAGATTCTCAAGCATAAACAAGGTGCAATCAAAGTTCAACCACCGTTAGTCAATCAAATCAATATGAAAACTAAAGATAAACCGCAATATCTAGTTTCCCACCAACGGGTCGCGTTAGAGCTTCTCAATCCCAAAGAAGACTTTAAATTGAGCGGCCGTAAGAGATTTCACCTAATTAGATTACTCTCATCTATGTTAGGCGGCTTCACCAGTAACAAAGACAAAAGAGGAAATCTATGACACGCAGGATTAGTTTGCTAGAAATGCAAACTCAAAGTATTTATAGACAAGGAAATTTGGACACCAAGGAATTTACAAAACCGAAAATATTCCCAAGATATTTTTCATTACTCCACCAAATTCGATTTTCATAATTCCTGTGAATGCACTGTCCAAAAATACATGATCGGAATCTCCTTAGAAAATCTTTGATTAGCAAATGCACATTACTAATTCTTATTTTCTATATATAATTAAAAACCCTTAATTAAAAATATTCTTAACTTATTTAAATTCGTTCTTGGGATTTACTTCCTTCTTAGCCGTTAAGGAATATCTTTGAACAATATAGAATAAGCATTAATGCACCGTGTTCAAAGTGTGTCGACATCTTACTCTTGCAAGTCCTTTTTCATACTTTCTCACTTGAAACCGATTTACCACGCTTCCAAAGAAGTTTAGAATTGGTTCATTTGACTTTCAAAAACTACGTGATTAATCAAGTAACACTCAATCACAACTCATGGGTTTACGATTCTACCAAAACAATTTTCGGTTCTACCTCCGTGTGAGTACTGTGCATAGTTACACTAGCTTACCAAAGATATTTGTTATCTAACTTATATGCACTGCACATGTCCATAGGATCGGTTCCCCCTTCCCAAAAACGTGTTGCACATGTTCATAATATCAGTTCCCCTTTCTCTCATAAACCTTGTTGCACCTCATACACGGATCGGTTCCCCTTGTGATGCACTGCACCTCTTACTAGAATCGGTTCTCCTTCTCCCGGTAATAAGTTCAGACACTCACAACCCGATCATACCCCCGGTGATTACTTAAGATCGGTTTCACTAATAAAAGTCATACCAATACATAAGTCAGGCCTCATGTGAATAGTTTTACCAAGAACACAAACAAGTCATGAGCGGTTATACTAATCACACATATTGGTCGTTCATAAGGTATGCAATGGAGAACATCCCTAATAACGCCTGGCGATTTCCTTTTCGGTTCACAAAACATATCATGAACTTACTTCCTTAGAACACATGTAAACATTGTTTCCTAGGATAAAATCCTCACCTCATACCCATACATAATCACAATAGCATTCATACTATTATGTCAATGTCTTATATACAAAGTTTAATGGTTAAGCAAGAAATTTCATATTGTATTCCTTAATACTATGTATATCTAGAGTGTTCATGCTTCACAGTTTTATGCTTTTAATATGCATGACTTGAAACATAGGTTAGGGAATGAAACAGTTTAAGTCAAATATCACTAACCTCAAGTAGAAGGATGATGTTGTCGTTGTAGCTCTGTTCTTCTTCACTTCTTCAAGTCTTCGAAATACTTGTAATGTCTCACCCTAATACTTTCAAGCTAACATATACGAAGTTGACTCTAGTACATTTAAATCAAGAGACTCTTAAATGAGTTTTGGCTAACTAAAATATGATAACCAAACTTGACATACCAACGCTTGGTGGGTTCAACTGAGCTATGCTCTAACATTATTTTATCAATCCCTAGCTCTAGCCGCGTGAAAAAAAGACTATTAATCATCAAAGAAGTGTCGTCTATGCCAGGTCCAAGGGAGCCTTCACCAGAGTCATCTCCAGGAGCTACTTCAACATCTCTCGAGCTACTTCAACATGCTTTTTGGAAGCTACATTAACGTTCTCTTTGGCAGGTGCTTCAACATCTTTTTTCAGAAATTGCTTCATCATCCTTTTAAGGATATTCCTCATGATAGGGCTCGTCCACATCAGAGTCTAAGATTATGACATCGTCATAAATAGTTTGAGATCCCAAAACAAACGTATGCCTAATCTACCTGGGGCCAAACGACATCATGCTAGGGGAACGCTTACCTGGACACCTCTTGAACGTGACATGTTCTAAGAACAAGATGACCCATCTCTCCTAGTAACATATAACTTTGTCTCATAAGTTTTATCTTTATTTATCACCATCTAGTGCTTACCCCGCAACAATGTCATTGTTACGTACTAAGCAGGGGACTTAATGTTGATGGTGGAATTTAGTTCAGGGCTAAAATTGTAAAACCCTGTATTTAATGCGCCATCGCTCTGTAAAGAGGTTGAGCCATTTAAAAGTGATGAGTGCTCAAACCTCTCCACTTACATATGTATTGAGCAATTCAGTATATTCAATGCGCCATCGCTCTGTAAAGAGGTTGAGCCATTTAAAAGTGATGAGTGCTCAAACCTCTCCACTTACATATGTATTAATAAATTCAATAAATTTATATGAAATTCACTTAGAATGGTGCGTGTAGCAACAATCCCAAATATTCTGTGAATTCTATTTTCTACCAGCATTATTTAATAATGCGTGACTTGCATAGTATTTTCATTTGCTATGTTCCCAGCCGAACTCTCAATATTGACATGACATGACGATTAAATGTTCACTCTCAGCAGAGTAGCGTGAATCTCCCGAAATGTCAGTATTGAGATCTGTAAGAAAATACTCACACAGGCTGCATCGTTCTTTGACAAAGAGAATTTTATATCGACACACTTTTAATTAAGAGATGGCTCGATCAAACACGCTTAATTTCCTTAAGGAAAATCTAGACTATTAATATCAATCTCAGAAATGATCACGGCCACACAATTTGGCCGCACGACTCAACAAGCATATTCCATTCCTGGCAGAACTAGGCAATCACTGTATTGACCACCGGCGGGCCCACTAATGCTCCAACCGGTCGGACTCCATTTAATACACCCAAATGTCGTTAAGTGCTAACCCCAAACATGGGTGATCGCGCTGTAAAGAAGAGCTCAAATGAGCTAGACCGGCAAAAACGGTATCAGAAACATCACAGTTGTCCAACTTTTCTAGCCTAGTTGGACGGCCTGGATTTTCCTACAAATGATTAAGGAAGTGTCGGCATGTTCATTGGGGCCCAACTTCCCCCTTGGTCAATAGACCTGCCCGCGGCAAGCCTATAGGGCGCCCAATCGTTTTTCTAAACTCGAGCAAACACGTTATTTCAAAACCCTAAGTTTTGGGTTGCGGCAATATATTAGTGTCGCAAAATCATCACATCCGTCCAACTTATCCAGCCTAGTCGTACGGCTTAGATCGCATCTCGAGCGATCAAAGAGGTGCCAACGTGTTCACCATTGTCCCAACTTCTCCCTTGTTCGATCGACTTGCTCACAGCGATCCAAGAACGTATGAAGCCGTTCGCCCAAAGTAGGTTGAACGCGCTGCTTTGAAACCCTAATTGGTGTTTGCGGCAATATATTACTGCCGCAAATTGATCACGACCAACCATCTTCGCCATTCGAATCGATTGGCTTAGATATAGATATATTTAGATGGCCAAGGAGATGTCAGCATGCTCACCGACAACCCATATTTGCACATGGTCGATCGAACTGTTCGAACTAGCACTCGGTGCCTGGAATCGCTTGCCCAAAAGAGGGTTTGTCGCGCGGCCCCTAAAGCCTAAAATTGCGTCAACAACAATACAGAACTTCCGCAAACCATCTCGACCATCAAACTTTACCATCCTAGTTGGATGGTGTAGATTTATTTTCAGAAAACTAACAAAGCAGCATTGTGATCACCAGCCATCCCTCTTTCACAGGGAGTGATCGACCAAGTGATATCTCGCCCGTTGTTTCTCTACACTGCCTTTAGTGACACTACTGTCTGAGCTCTTCTCTCACAAGAAGATGATGAAGAAATTGAGCAGCCAATATACTACTTCAGTCGGACTTTGAGGGATGCTGAACTCAGATACCCTAAAGCGAAAAAAGCGTGTCTAGCTCTGATTCACTCCATTCAGAAGTTTAGTCACTACCTTCTCTCAAACAAAGTGGCACTAATATCTAAGTCTGCTCCTGTGAAGTTCTTGCTTTCAAAACTGTCCCCGATAGGAAGGTCATCCAAATGGATCCTCCAGATGTCATAACTTGATATAACGTATGCTTCCCCAAGAGTTATCAAAGGACAAGAGGTCGTAGATTTACTAGAAGCTTTCCCAGGAGAGGGTACCACAACACTACACTAAGACCTCCCTGGAGAGTTTCCGGAAATCTCTTTTTTCAAAGAGGAAGAGTGGCTACTATTTTTCGATGGCTCCGCCACACCTAGAAATAATACCGGAGGAGCGGGCGTGGTTCTAGTATCCCCAACCGGTGAAGTTTTCTTGCATTCCTTCAAGCTAGACTTTTATTGCACCAATAATTCAACAGAATATGAAGATTTTCTCATAGGGTTGTCATTAGCCAAGAAAGTTGGAGCCACACGTATGGAAATAAGGGGTGATTCTAAATTACTGGTTAACCAGATGAATGGAGTATACGCACTGAAGGAGGTGACACTGGACCCATATAGATCTGCGGTGCAAAAGCAGCTAAATTACTTCGCTGATGCAACCATAACATATGTTGCCCGTAGCAACAAAAGACATGCTGATTACCTAGCCAAATTAGCATCAAAGCTTTAGTTCGAAGGTTTGGAAGAAACCTTGATAGTGAAAAGACGAACCATGGCATCAACATGACTTTTGCGATCTAAGGAGACTGAATCCAATGACTAGAGGACATCGGTTATTTAAGAACTTAATAACTCGCTTTCCCAAGGGAAGATCAGTCTCAAAACCGTACAAAACTTCCTCATGTTTCAGGTGATGTGGTACCACCGGAACCCAGATGGTTCCCTGTCAAGATGCCTTGGAGATGAAGAGGCACATCAGCAGCTTAACCATATTCATAGCGAAATTTTCGGGCAAACGTTGGTGGTAAGACTTTACCGTCGTCTGAAACGCCTTGGATACTACTAGCCAGAAATGGAGGCTCAATCTTGGTTACTCCAAGGATCTTACTCCAATTGCCAAGCACCGCCGCATCAATTGGAAGTTTTCAATATTGACCACATTGGGGACTGACAAAAACCATACATCAATTATCTTCACAACGGCATACTCCCTACCAGTAAGAAAGATGCAACCAAGGTAAAAGCAAAGATCCAAGAGACTCATACTCCATGAGGGAATCCTGTATCATAAAAGTTTTGGAGAAGATTTATTACGGTGCCTGGGCGAGGCAGAAATCACAATCATGCTGAAAGAAATGCACGAAGGCGAACACCAAGGAAAATGGAAATTGTTTTTCCAAATACACGAGCGATACTACTGGCCGACCATGGAGGACGATGCGGCTGCTTTTATTCAAATATGTCACAAATGTCAAATTCATGGGAATCTTATCCATGCACCCTCTACTCCCCTCCATTCGGTAAGTAGTCCGTGGCCATTTTATAGCTGGGGACTCGACATCATTGGGAAGATCAACCCGCCATCATCAAAACAACTTGAGTATATAATAACTGCAACAGAGTATTTCACTAAATGGGTCGAAGCCATCCATTTACGAGGGACTACTGGAGCCACAATTTCAGCGTTCATTAAGGAATATATCATTTGTCGTTTTTGCGTGCCTTAATATATCATCACCGAAAACGGCACTCCTTTCGCCAACAAGAAAGTGCGGGAGTTACTTGAAGAATATGAAATTAAACAAGTCTTCTCCACCATCTACCACCCCCAAGGGAATGGACAGGCCGAAAGCACCAACAAGACTCTAGTTTGGATCCTCAGCCAGACAGTGCATGATAACCCTCAGACATGGCATGAACAACTACCAATGGCGCTTTGGGCATATCGGACATCACCAAGGAGCTATAATGGTGCCTCCCCTTATTCTCTCGTCTATGGCGCATACACCATTCTCCCAGCATAAATTAAAATCCCATCATCCAGGATTTCCGAGTCAAGTGGATTCCAATGGAATGAATCCGAAACATCGAATGCCATGGTAGCGGATCTAGACACTTTGGATTCCATAAGAGATAAAGTAGAAGATCACGCGCAAGCATACATAAATATAATTTCCTGAGCATATGACGAAGATGTGAAACCTCGATTTTTTCAAGTAGGGGATCTGGTGTTGAAGACCGCCAAATACATCCAACAAGACATGTCAGCACCAAAATTCTCCCCAAAATGGGAAGGTCCATATGTGGTCACCAAAGCGTATAACAGTGGATACTACAAGGTCATCAAGAAAGATGGAGGCAAACTGGAAGCAGTCATCAATGGAAAATGGCTCAAGGCATACTACGCTTAACTATTACCCCATCCCTCGCCATCTCATGGCACGGCTAGCGAGGTATTTTTCTGTTTCCTTCACATCCCAGTTATCAAATTTCATTTAATCAAAGCATATTAATGAAAATTCTCTTATTTCTCCAAAACCAATACAATATATATATATATATATATAATTTTTTTTCGAGACCCAGAAGGAAAACCATGCGTCTCACAATTACATAACTCAGAAGAGCCCATCCAGTAGATTATAGATCCTTGAAAGCATCATCCTCAACCTTTTTTGATATCTTTAAGTCCTACTCTTAAAGTCCTGGATTGCCTTTTCCACCTTTTGGGATTCCGCGATCAGAGCCTTCTCATATTCCAAAATGGCTTTTTTGGCAGGAATGACATTGGCAAGGATACCGGCTCTATCAACCTTAATGATGTCAAGACGATGTCGCATCCAACTTACGTTAAACTTAAGGGATTCACAGGTAGACACCATATTTTCCCACTTTTCAATAGTTGATTCCGTGACGTCGCAGATGGATGTGCCTTTCATTTCAACAATTATGGGTAGGAGACAGTTCACTGTGGTAACCAAGGCAGACGAATGTTCCTGGTGGCAATATGGCCATATCCTCTCCATGTTTTCGTGTACAGAGTAGCGAATTCCTTTTGCACTAGGAACCTACCAATGTTTTGGTACCTAGAAGATAAACACTTCATCCGGATTTCGAATGGCAAACTTGCATTCGGATATTCATGGCAAGAGACACCCAAATCAGCATTTTCCAGATCTACAGCGGTTGATCTGCTCGGATTCGAAGGAAAGGGGGTGGTCAGATCATCATCATCGACGACGGTCACACATATTCCATATGAGTATTTCTGCACACAAAATAAACTCATTTTTCTCACTTGATGGTGGTAACAAACAAATATGTATTGGTCAATAAAATGTATCTGTATGATTTTCTTAACTCGGATGATCCGGACGGGGGAGTTGTCACCAGAATTAGGTATTTGTCCACACTGAGAAAATGAGAGAGCAAAAATGTTATGGGAAATGAAGGTTCATCATTGTGAAAACTAGGAGATGGCTAGAGACATACTCTGGATACAAGCCGCCTGCGTTTGACTGAGGGATCTAGCTAACTTGAAGATGATTCTCTTCTGCTTGACATGATGAAGGAAATATGGATTCAACAGAGAAAGTCTTTGTCTTGAACTAAGAAAGATAACCTAATTACACCAGCATATATACTGCAGAAACCCTAAATAGAAACGGATACCGAGCAAGCACAATGAGTTTACACGGCGGCCAAAAATCATCCTCAACCGGATGAAGTCTCTCGTCGAAGCCCTAGTGTGGAACGGGAGAAAAAGGTCAGATAGCCAAAGGAGCGCCTCCTTTACCGCTCAAACCAGTGCCATCTTCGCCGTTCAAAGCAGCGCCATCTTTACCGTTCAAAGCGGTGCCATCTCTGCCGTTCAAAGCAGCGTCACCTTCCCCATTCCGAGCCAAGCGTTATCTCTGCCCTTTCTGCGACCTAGCCAGCTCCATCTTTACTGTTTGGTAGCCAAAGTTCATTCGTCATTCCGCGGACTGAATCCAGTTTCCAACATTCCATGGACTTAAGCCTAGCGCAATCTCCATATATTCCGTGACCTAGCCATCTAGCGTCATTCACCGATTCGCGGACCAAATTGCAGTGTCATTTATGCCAATCAGTAGCCAAAGTCTCAGACGCAAACTCCCTATGGCCAAGTCAGAATTACGCAGAGCTGCCAACACAAGGATCACGGATTCCTCATGCCTTCCACCCAAGGTTAGTCGAATTTCCCTGACAATTTCTTCACGTCTTTCCCTTTCAATTTTACTCTTGTCTGTCACCATCTCATGCTTACCCCACAACAACGTCACTGTTACGTACTAAGGAGGGGACTTAATGTTGATGGTGGTTTTTAGCTTAGGGTTGAAATCGTAAAACCTTACATTTGATGTGATGTCACTCTGTAAGGAAACGGTGTCGTGAGTGCTAAACTCTCCACCAACATATTTATTGAGTCGTTCAATATACTTACATGAAATTTATCCAGACTGGCGAATGTAGCAATCATCCCAGATGTTCTGTAAATTATATTCACTTAATATAAGTTCCTTTAAATTCCTTCTATGCTATGTTCTCCGACTGTAATGTTGATATGGCATGACAATTTGTGTTCACTCGCAGCAGAGTAGCACGAATTTCCAAGTATCAAGGATAAGGTCTTTGCATAAGGTATTCAATCAGAAAAAGCATGCTGCTCTCTGGCAATGAACTTAAAAGAACTCTGTGTCAACACATAGAATTCAATCAATTTCCCTGATTAACTTGCAGAAGTTAGGGTTTTGCGCCTCACGCAGTATATCATACCTTTCTTGTCGAAATTAAGCCTAGGAAAACTAGGTAATTAATCCGCCATGGATTAGCAGGTGCAAAACCTTGCTCATAATCAGAAAACATGGAGCCGTGGTAGCAAAGGGAGGCGTGGCCATGACTTAGGCCAACTGGCGCCACTTTCCATTGGCCACGCCCCTTCCTAAACCGACCTTATTTCTCTCGACCAATCGTGTCGCCTCAAATTATCCACATGCACATAAGTTGTGGCTGGGCCCATACTTGTCGGCCCCACTTCCTATCGACCAATCAGATTGCTCTAAAGCCGCCACACTCTTACCAGAAGTGTAGCCACGCCCATGCTTGGACGGCCCTCTTTTAATCGACCAACTAGGTCACTCTAAAGCTGACACACTTTCACCAGAAGTGTAGCCGCGCCTTATGTTTGGCCGTCCCCTTTCCTTGGCCAATCAAGTCACTCTAAACTTGCCACCATACATTAAAAGCCAAATACGCCTTACCACAACCACATATTGATCGACATGCCAACTGGCCACTCTGCCACGTAGCATGCCACTTTGGCCTTGGACACGCCGCCAAGCCCTAATTCTTACCACGGCGCCAAACACTAGCCTTAGCCAAGCCTCCAAGTCATAATTTGGCCACGACGCCAAACCATATCCTTGGACATGCCGCCAATCCCTAACTTTGGCCACGGTGCCAAATTCTAACCTTTGCTACGCCGCCAAGCCCTAACTTTGGCCACGCCGCCAAATTCTAGCCTTGGCCACGCCGCCAAGCCCTAACTTTGGCCATGGAGCCAAATCCTAAGTTCTGACCATGCTACAACGCCACGGGGCCACGACACAATGCCATGGCTACGTCACTGGCATGCCGCTATGCCATGGCCACGCCGGGCGCCACTATGCCAATGGCTCCACTTTGATATACAATGAGATATGGCCATAATTGACAGACTTGTGGAAATTTTTAGGCGACCAAACTTCCTAAATCTAGTGGACATCGCTACGACAGGCGCCACTTGCACCACCGTGCCTCTGGCATGCACGAGCCATGCCAGCCATACTACATTACCACTGGCGTACACCAAAATTCCCCTGCACCATTATCAGGCACCAATACAAGGTAGCCCTAATCAACGGCTACCTTCCCTCATGAGATGCAATCTCGGTCATCCAAGTTTTCCACTGAACTGACAGACTTGCGGCAAGCCCCAGGAAACCTACTACGCCATACGCCACTATGCTAATGGCGCCACTTTGCTACACAACAAATATGTGGCCCTAATCAATGGCTATCCTTCCTCATGAGATGTAATATCAGCCGTTCAAGTTCGCCACCAAATTGACGGACTTGTGGCAAGTTTTAGGCGGCCAACAAAGGCAAGCATAATAGCATCACATGTTATTTTCCTATGGCAAAGTCTCTTGACTTTGACTTTCCACACATAGCAACCTGCTATATGTTTTCCACGAAAACACTCGAGACATCAAACATGTCACAGACTGGGGAATACTCATCGGGATATTGGTCTGGCGGTTTACATCGTGTGGCGTGCAATGCTCCCGTTACAAGAAAGTGACATGAAGTAGGACAATTAGTGATGGTAAAAATTAATAGTGTAAACAATTCATTACCTTCATCATGGAAGCATAATGACTGACGGTTACACGAATTCACTTCCCTCATCTTTTTTTTTTTTTTTTTTTGCTAAACTGGTCAATGACCACAATAACTAGCAAACTACTCTCACACCTCTAACTTCAGCTCTACCAGCTAAATCATCACTAACTAGATGCCTGATCTCATCAGGTGGTTGTGAAAACCAAATTCCTTCCATCTCCTTGGCAGCTCCCTCTTTGGCTAGGTAATCCGCAAAAGAATTTGCTTCCCTATATCTTTGTTGAAAGGAAATGCTTTCAAACTTCATCTTGAGAACCTTGATATCTTCAATAAGAGATCGAAAACTCCACGGAATCTGGACTTCCTCATTGCATAACTGGATAGCATATGTTGAGTCACTCTCCACTTCTAAATTCTTGACTCCAATTTCCTCTGCTAATCTCATGACATTCCTAATCTCCCACACTTCTGCCATGTTATTGTCATTCTTGAAAATATGATTAGCGAAACATGCCTGAAAACCCCCTTGATCTCCACGGATTATGCCACCAATTCCAGCCATGCCCATATTGTTGGATGCTCCATCACAGTTAAGTTTGTAACAGCCACCTCTTGGGCAAACCCAAGGAACTAGCACTTCAACAATTTTATGCTTCACCTGTCCTTGTTGACTAGTAATATTGAAGTATTCCTTTGCTTCCTTTATAGCTCTTGCTAGAATTCTTGTCGGCTGGAACACCACCTTCTTAAAAATACATTCATTTCTTCCCCTCCAAATGGACCATAAAACAAAAGGGAGAATATGTTTCCATTCAATTCCTCCTATCCTGCCATCAAAATTGCACCAACTCTTCACGGTTGTTGGAGATAGCTCATTAGCAATGGGGGTAAACCCAATCCAGTTCTGAATTTTTCTCCATAGTGTCCCAATAGCACTGCAGCAAAAAAAAAAGATGATAATGAGTTTCAAAATCTCTATTACAAAGCATACATCCAGGGTGATCACTAATACGTTTCCTGTATAAAGACTCATTAAGACTAAGTCTGTTGTGACATAAAAGCCACAAATTTTTTTTTTATTTTGTGTGGACATTTTAATTTCCACAAATATCTCCAATCCAAATTTGGGGTAGGGTTGCCCATCTTCTTGGAAATAAGAAAATTATACGTGTCTTTTATAGTAACACTACCACCTTTGCTTCCTGACCATACAAGATGATCTGATTGACCACCATTACCTGCAACAGGTATAGCCTTAATATCATCTACAACCTGAGCATTAATTAAACCATTAATCGCAGTTTAATTCCAACTTCTAGATTGTGGGTCTATAATATCTTTAACTTTCAAATTAGGAAGGGATAGATTGTTTTCATTGTTAACAACAGCAGACAGAGGAAGATCATACAACCACGGGTCGTTCCATAAGTTAACAGAAGAAACATCGCCTATATTCCACCTAATGCAATCTTTAACCGCATCTCTTCCTTTTAAAATGCTTCTCCAACTAACAGAACATCTCTTCTTAGCCTCACAAACCCAAAAATCACTATCAGAATGATACTTAGCTTTTAAAAGTTTCGAAACATCGGACTCAGAGTTTTCAAAAACTCTCCAAGCCATTTTTGAGAGTAAGGATAAGTTGTTAAGTTCAAGATCTCTCACCCCCAGCCCTCCATACTCTAATGGTCTACTCACTTTTTCCCACTTAAGTTTATGCAAACTTCTCTTTTCTCTATCACCACCCCACCCACCCACCCACCCACCCACAAAAACAAAAATTCCTTTTATATTTATTCAATTGTCTAATTAATCCCTATGGAAGTTTAAGCATATTCATCACATGATTAGAGACAGGATCTAACACAGTTCTAACTAGAGTAGTTCTGCCAGCCATATTCATAGTTTTACTTTTCCACCCCTGAAGCCTATTAGCTAGTTTCTCAGCAAGATCATTAAAAGTATTAATATTGATTCTTCCCCATTGAAGAGGTATGCCAAGGTATTTACATGGATCATTAGTAGTCTGTACCTTTAAAGCTGCAGCCATACCTCTAGAGAAACTTCTACCCAGGTTCACAGAAGTGAACAAGGTAGAATTAGCATCGCTAATACGCTGTCCGGACCATCTGCAAAAATCATCAAGAATTTTCCTTAGATTGCAAGCATTCTTATAAGTAGCTTTAAGAAATATGATACAATCATCGGCATAAAGAGAATGAGAAATCACTGGTGCTCCTCTTGCCACAGTAAACCAGTAATATTCTTCTCTCTCAAACCTTGATTTATCATCCTAGATATAGCTTCAAGGCAGATAATGAACAAAAAGGGGGACAAAGGGTCCCCCTGTCTTAAACCATTAGCTGGAATAAAACTCTTGCTTGGAGCACCATTAATGAGTACCTGAAAGGAAACAGTGTTAATACATTTATGAATCCATTGAATAAACTTATTTTCAAACCCAAGACACTCCAAAATCTTGAAGAGAAAATGCCAGTTAACCCTATCATAAGCCTTGTCGAAGTCTAGTTTTAAAGCCATCCACTCTTTTTCACCTTTTTTAAGTTTGAAAGAGTGTATGATTTCATTGCACATTACAGTAGAATCGAAAATAGACCTACCCGACACAAAAGCATGTTGATTAGGGGAAATTATCTTTTCCAACAAAGGTCTCAATCTATTGACAATGATCTTAGTGATAATATTCATAACAAAATTACACAAACTGATTGGCCTATACTCTTTAATGGTGTTAGGGCAAACTTTCTTGTGGATCAGGGGAATATATGTCTTATTCAGTCTATGGTCCATCTGTCCATTGATGAAGAAGTCCTTAATAATCTTAACCACACTAGGTCCAACATGTTCCCAGTATTTGGTAAAGAAAAACCCCTGTAACCCATCTGGACCAGGGGCTTTATGAGATCCAAGCTGATTCATAGCATTCCTAATTTCTTTATTAGACACTTCCCTCATCATGGGAACATAACGTCTAACGGTTACACATTACTCTATTCCTCTAACACTCAATCGTTTCCACTTCCTACGAGACCATGGTACGTTTCAATATGTCTTGTATAAATAGCTTCACATATTTTCACTAAACGACAAGTTTTTGGTCGGTAACAATACAATATCTAGAAATCACCTGGTAGCTTTCCATTCTGCTAGCCAGTTCTACTTTCAGATACAAGTCACAAAACAACCACGCCTTCAGAATCAACGATTTTTGGTCTCAACACTCTCTTCGCTTCCCTCCCTAAGACCAACCATTCTCCTTCAATTTGTGTCCGAAGCAAGCCTGGAACGGCCATTTTTTTGTTTAGGTTAGGATTGTACAAATTGATCTCTCAAATCAAAAATACTCCCGTGCAGTTGATACGCACGAAAGTGCCACATTTTATACCCATATTTATATTAGCTAGGACTCAATATTTTGACTCAATATTTTGTCTAATAACATTATTTTAATGTTTTTACAGAAAAATACAAGTGAATTCAATCGTCAAAAAAAAACCAGCATAAATACCAATGAATTATGAAAAGTCGCCCAAATGATGAAACTCACCTTATTTGAATGTTCTCTCAAAAGAATTCAATCTGTGACTCCTCAAGATCTCCATATCCGTGATCTAGAAACATTGAAATTTTCATTATCTCCATTTGAAGACCATCGTCCTCTTCCACAAGCATTGGTACCTGATTTATCAAGAAGGTCCCATTCGAGTTGGATTTAACTCCGTTCCCAAACCCAAGATCCGTTAGCTATCATGTCAAAAAGATTGTTGCATCCTTAAGCCTACTTACCTTGAAATATAAGAGGTGAACAAGTCTTAATTTCCCCCTATCCAGCCATTTGTCCTTCCAAAAACGGATGCATTTTCCATTTTGGTGAATGTCACCATATTCAACCATTTTCATCATTTTTGGTTTCTCCAAAATTCCTATATTATCATTCCTAATTAACAGTCATTATTATGGAAGAATTTTTCTTTTTCTCCACAGCGAATTTTTAGACTTAGAAAATCTCAGATCCATTTTATCAAAGTTAAATGACGTCCGCGATAAATGACAGTCAATAGATGGAACCGAGATGGTGTTGCAACATTAATTTAGTACATGCATAGCACTTAGTCATGTGGTAGAAATCCCATTTCTGCCGGACAAGTTTCTACAACAGGCATGACCGCATTAAGTACTTCACAATGGGATATGTTAGCTGCACTACGTAATAAAATAATTAAGAAGACCTTTCATGGATCATATTCATATCAACCTTTTCTTTCCCTTTTCAAGCAACATGGATCCCACTAATGGAAAATCAGTACAACAACGTTTGCAAGGAATTGATATTCCTTTGGCAAGAAATGAAAGTGGAGATTTGAAGATAATTTCATATATGGGAAGTATATTGATTGAAAAACGGTGAAAATTCATTGGATGGTTTTGTATAAAGTCCGACATGTGGCGATCTTTCATTGGGTTGATGATGTGGCGTGAAAAATAGACCAGATAGTGGATTCGTGGGACTGTTCAACTTCTTATACATATAAAGATAGCAGGCCATGAGTGGAAGACTGAGAAAATGAAAGTCAAATCAATACCTTGATTTGCATGTGAGATTTGGACATTCATGGAAATAAATGAATATAATTCTTTCACATTTGGTTTGGCAAAGATCTGGTTGTAGTAATGACGACATCCAGAATATTTCCTTATTTTTGTCTCATTTTGGAGATACGGAAGAAGGGGATAATATTCTCACTTGAAGGCGCTCGCAGAATATACGAGGTTGATTCCAGATGAGGTGGCGGTCCGGGGTACTGTTTTCGGCTGGTTCTTTTGGTTGGGTTATGAGACCGGTTTGGAGGCGCGGCTGAGATTTCTTTGAGGATTGGTGACAAAACTTGTGAAAAAAAGGAGGCGGCCACATAGGTGTCTTGGAGCATAAGAAGAAGAGACAACGAAGACGACTTTGGTTTGATCGTTCCTCTTTTATTATCATTTTTGAGGGGTTTTAAGAAACTCATGTTCATGTTTTGGTAGATTTTCTTTGTAACTAGAGTTTGTTATGGATTGAAACCACTTGGGGTATTAGGCTAGCAATTTGAATTGATTATATAGCATTATAGATCATGATGATTTGAATAAATTAATCTTTGAATATTGTTTATTGATTTATTGAAAAATGAGTTGTTGCATTGCCGGTTCTAGAAACCTTTGTGCGTAATCGATAGCTTTACAAATATGTTTGTCTTATTATTTGATGATCCATGCTTGGTTAATTTCTTTGATGGGTTATGCTTAGAAAAGCCAAATAATTTTTGTGAACCTATATTTAGTTTCGTATAACTTTCTCGATAATGCAATTTGATGGTTCATGCTTGGATTTAGTCTTTTGATGTGCCATGCTTAGGGTATACTAGTGATATTTGCGAATCTAATAGATATAATAGGTAATGTCGATAGAACGAACAATAAACATATATTCATAATTATGTTTCATTTCAGTAATTAAATAGAAATAGTGGTGGATACCAATAAAACCCTGGTTACCGATTCTTCCATTGGATTTGTTTTGTTACTTTAATTTATTTTATTTTATTATTCTTTCAAATATCCAAAAACATCATTCATTGTTAATTTATTAAATATTGATTAGGGAATTTTCACCGTTCCCCGTGGGTTCGACCCGTACTTGCCTCTGTCTACAATCTAGACACCGTGCGATTGCGGTTATTATAAATAGGTATCTCCGGATCCTATCAGCAGTGCGTTGTTTAGGTTCTAGACTTGTTTCACACCCACACACCCAAAATTACCAAAATCAGCGGAAACGGTTTTCACCCACAAACACCTATCTTCCCAGTCGGGAATATTTAGGTTTGGAGCTCGTCTAGGAGGTGAAAACAGCCCGACAGTAAAACTCAGGAAGAATTCAAGAGGAATTCTGTCAGTTTTCAGCCATGACCTATCTCGCCTTTTAAGATGTATGTCGGCCCCACGTTAATCCGATTCATGTGATTTTTTAGTATTTTTGGCATATATATTATATCCATATTATTTAGGAGTTTTTCTCATATGTTCGGCCAACCTTGGGTGACTTTTTGGATGTCGTTCAACCTAGTTAAATCGACCAATAGGGATCAAGCTATTGCGCAGCGCAAAAATAACTTCCAACTTTAATTTAAAAATATAGGATGCGCATTTATAGCGTTTTGATTGGTCGATGGGAAAGAGGGGCCGTCATGCATTTATGCAAGGTGGGCCGGTCGGCCATGGGCGTCGCCGACTAGGGCACACCGGCCGATCAAGAGGCGTGGCCGCGCCTCCTTGCACTGCTGCCTTCCTTTATTTGTCGTAGCTTCCCTTTATTTCTTGTTGGTAGGGTTTTGCTCCTACTAGTCCATGGCGGATCAATTTCCTAGTTTTCCTAGGTTTAGTCTCGACCAATAGGATTCGAGATATTGTGTAGACCGAAAAAAACCTAATTTTTGCAAATTGATAAAATTAGGTTATAAATTGAATTTTGCGTGCTGACACAAAATTAATCAATTTCTGGTGAATTTTGCGCGCTGGCACAAAATCACTAATTTTTATCTCAAAGGGCAGCGCAACTTGTGTACTTCTGATTGAGTACCTACATGCGTATCTTAATCCTGACACTTCGGGAAATTCATGATACTCCGCTGCGAGCAAACATTAATTGTCATGTCATGTCAGTATTAAGAGTTCGGCTGGGGAACATAGCATAGGAAAATACTCAGCAGGCCATGCATTAGTGAATAATGCATCTAGAAGCTTCATATACTCATTAGGCTCTATACTAGTGAAAAATTCATCCAGGAGCTTGAGTTTCTATACAATATGAAGAGAGGCATAGGATCTTATCATATTTTCATATATTCTTTAAATTCCTTGCGGAATACAGACATATCACGGTTTACTATTTCTTATGCCGGGTCAGGTAGACAGACTTTTACAGTTTTTGCCCTAGGCTAAAAACCACCATCAACACCCACCAACGGTACTAGTGGACGCTACTTGATCCCAAAGAAGTCTTCAAGCTAACAGACGTAAGATATTTATCCTAATTAGGTGACTCTCCTTTCCAAGATAGTATCACGAGAATACTATTAGTCTGATACAGCAGTGACTATGAAACGAAGTGTGATCGCAGTAGTATGCATCAAAAATAATTCACTTTCTCACTCTATAAAATATAAATGAAGTATAAGATAAGAAAGAGTTCGTTTCCACAGAGAGGCAATTGTTGTTATGTAATTTTCAGACTCTTAAGTAACCAAGGGGGTATTTTGTTTATCAATGTAATAAAAAAAATTGAAAGCAAAGTAATCAATAAGAAGAAGATATTGGTCAAGGGGTTGTATCATTCACAAACATGTATTTTCATCAATGACTAGAATTGAAAATTTAATCTCTCTTTTATTAAAAGTCCTAGAATATCTTGATCGCAAGTATATCCAGCTAATTCCTAGATTTCATCACAACCACGTTAAAAGATGCATATGTGAATTCTTCCTAGAAAGCAACCTAAAGTGTAAAAGAACAATTAAGTTTAACTCCCTGAAAGCACTAAGTTCTATGGAATAAGATTAATCAAAGTAATCGAACATGTAAAAGCACTAATTTGATTTAACCAATGTTACGATTCATATGTGACTATAAATATGTATCACTACAAGTAGTAACTACACTATGCTACTTGCAATCAGGAATTGACAACTTTTTCATATTGAAAATCCTAATCTAGCAATTGATATGTGTAGGACCAGAATATCGCTACAATACTTCTCTGCGAGATTAACAACGCTTCTCAGCGAGCATTACCGCAAGCTTTTAACAACACTTGGCGAATATTACAAAAGCAGTCAAAAGAGTGACGTAATAGCTGACGATTGAAGAAAACATGAGAAGAACATGTTTGTCCCACAATGGATACAAAGCTTGCGAGAATGAATATTGTAACTATCGCGGTACAGTCGCAGAATAAATCCGAGATAAGAGGAAAACTTAGCTATCATCCATTATGTAACTACCCTATAAATAGAGACCCAATATGTCCAGAAAAGGATGATGTATTTTTAAGAGTTAAGAAAGTCTTGAGGAGAGAGAAACTTCAAGAGAATAGTTGTAATCTTGAATTCTTCCATTTTCTGTAAATATTTCTGAAAACAAAATAATAAAGTGTCGTTTTTAATCTTCAATTGTGAGTTGAATATAGCAAAATCATAACAAGGGTGTAGTGTGGGATTTCCTGCAACTATATTTTGGCGCCCGAAACAGGGATTGAATTAGCAAAATCATAGAAAAAGGTGAAGAAGAGGATAAGAATTGTTCAAGATATTTGAAGGAAGGATGATTAGAATCAAAGAGGATTGTAGAAAATTGGAGTGTGGTATGGTAACAAGAACAATGATTGATAGATTTCATGAGAATATTAAGGGGAAGATACACAAACGGGATTTTGAAGGTGGAAAAAATATCACCATTGAAAGATTGGGAAAAGCAGGAGATCACATTTACAGTAGCAGAACTACCAGAAGAAAATCTAAGTCATACATCTCCATTGGTAATCACAGTATCCACTATACCAATGAGAAAGGAGGAATCAATAAAATCTGTAGAAGAATGGGCTATGAATAGAACTCTGGTGGATGCAGGAAGTTCTGTAGATATAATATTTTATCATACTTTCAAAAAAAAAAAAGGATATAAGGATGAAGAAATGTCTTATTCAACATATCATGTTCATGGATTTGGAAAATCTTTAACAAAACCTAAAGGCAAGATAGTGGTACGAATTCCACTAGGGGAGATTGAAACACAAGTAACGTTATGTGTGGTAGACGTGGAATCACCGTATAACATGATATTAGGAAGACCGTGGATACACGCAATCAATGTTGTAGCATCAACATTGCATCAATGCATCAAATTTCCTATACCCAGTGGAATTGGAAAAATTAGAGGAGACACAGATTTTGCGAAATTATGTTACCAAATAGAAGTAAGAAATTATGAAGAACGTCCAAAGCTGCGAAAGGCTCGCAGGAAATTAGCGAGAGAAACAAAGAAGGAAGAAGAATTTAAAGTTTACGTGATAAGAGCAAAAGAAGGAAAAGGAATACCCAGCGAAATCTCGCGAGAAGGAGATGAACTCGCAAAGTTATGAAAACACCAACACCAATGGGAGAACCTGAAGCTAGTTATGTTGCAGCAGAACCAAAAAAGGAAATAAATATTGGGAGTAAAGAAGAACCTAAAATGTTGAAAATTGGGACTAGAATGGAGGCAGATGAGGAAGAAAGAACTATAAATCTCTTGCGAGAATATAAAGATATCTTCGCGTGGAGCATGGATGAGATGTCAGGGATAGATCCATCAGTAGCATGTCATAAATTATAAATCAATAAAAACATAAGACCATTTAAGCAAAGAATAAGGAAAATCGCAACAACATATCATTCTCAAATAGAAGAAGAATTACAGAAGATGCTCGATGCGGGAATTATAAGGCAAGCAAAATATCCAGAGTGGATTGCAAATATGGTGGTGGTCCCAAAGAAGAACAAGGGGATAAGAATTTGCATATTTTTCACTGATTTAAACAAAGCTTGCCCTAAAGATAGTTTTCTGTTACCAGACATCCCACAGATGGTTGAATCAGCAGCGGTAAATGCAAGAATATCATCATTGGATGGATATAAAGGATATAATCAAATCCCTCTCGTTGAAGAAGATCAAGAACACACCTCATTTTTTGCTCCAAGAGGAATATATTGTTATACAAAGATGCCATTTGGCTTATGAAATGCTGGTGAAACGTATCAAAGAATGGTGGAGAAGGTGTTTGCAAATTGGATCCACAAAACATTAGAAGTGTTTGTAGATGATATGCTGATTAAAAGCAAAGAAGCTGAGAATCATGTACAAGATCTGAAGGAGATTTTTGATCAGATGCGATAATTTAATATTAAAGTGAATCCCGATAAGTGTATATTTGGAGTAATTTCAGGGAAATTTTTGGGGTATATTGTATCAAAAGAAGGAATACAAGTTGATCCGGAAAAAGTACAAGCAATTCGCGATATGCCAAAGCCTGCGACGGTAAAATATGCGCAAAAATTGAATGGACTCTTAGCCTCGCTAGGAAGATTCATCTCGCGATCTTCAGACAAGTGCAAACATTTTTTCAATATACTCAAGAAGGGAACAAAATTCAAGTAGACAGATGAATGTGAAAAGGCTTTTCAAGGAATAAAAGAACATTTAATGAACATAACTATCTTACAGAAAGGTTTGAAAACCTTAGAAGAACTATTGATTTACCTCGCAACAACCACATATGCGCTAGGTGATGTGTTGCTGCGAGTAGATGCAGGGGTAGAAAAACTAATTTATTACATCAGCAAAACATTCAATTTTGCAGAGAGAAATTATTCAAAGATTGAGAAACTAATTCTAGCATTGGTGCATGAAACTTTTAAGCATCGCATCTACTTTCAAGCACATAAGGTCAAAGTGTTAACAAAAGTGCAAATTGAGTCAGTAATGAAAAATTAAAAAAGATCAGGCAAAGTTGAGAGATGGAATGCACAAGTAGGACACTTTGATATCCAATATGAATTTTTATCCTTGCCAAAGTCACAAGTTATCGCATACTTCTTAGCTAAATTTCCTTTAGAAGATGATGAATCTGTGGAAGAGATGATGGATGTAGAAGAGGAACATGGAGATCCAAAAGAACTATTAACATAACCTGACAGATGGGAGATATTGGTGGATGGATCATCAAATGGAGAAGGAAATGGGATTGGAGTTGTTTTTATTTCACCAGAAGGAGAGAAAACATCTTTTTCATTTAGATTGGAATTTGCATCCACTAATAATGAGACAGAATATGAGGCCGTGATCCATGCTTTAAAATTTGAGGTAGAAATGAAGTTGGAAAATGCTAGAATCATCAGCGATTCACAGTTGGTTATTCGGTAGATAAAAGGAGAATACACAACAAACGAACCATCTTTAAGAAAGTATAAAAGGTTAGTCGAAGAATTATCTGCGAGAATTCCAAAAATAAAATGGAGACACATATCAAGGAAAGATAATAGGCTCGTAGATGCTTTTTCTTTCATATCTAGTATGATGACAAATCCAGCTGCGAGGTGCATAAAAATTCAAACACTTTTATTACCAGCGATAAGCAAGGAAGAAGAAGAAGAAGATGTGATGATGGTAGAAATTGGCGAAGAAGAATTAAAGAGCAACATTATAGATTTGCGAGCAGATCTTCATGCATACTTGGAAAGAGGAGAAATCCCAAGAAATCGACTGGAGGAACATAAATTAAAAAGTAGGGCAACCAATTATGAATTAAGAGATGGAGTATTATATCGCAGATCTTTTAGTGGACCATCGCTAAGATGTTTGACGAGGGAAGAAGGACAAAAAATATTGAAGATGTTGGATAGTGGTGATGCTGGTAATCATAGTGGAGGAAGATCTTTGGCATATAGAACAAAAATGCAAGGCTATTACTGGCCATATATGCATGAAGATGCAAAACAACTCTCAAGGCGTTGCGAAGATTGCCAGCGATATGGAAAGAAGATACATGCACCAGGAGCACCATTATCATCTTCAACAAGTGTATGGCCTTTAGGGAAATGGGGGTTATATATTGTGGGACCATTTGTGCCTGGTTCTGGACAAAGAAGATATCTAATTATCGCAACAGATTATTTCACAAAATGGGGAGAAGTAAAGACAGTACAACATATCCGCGATAAAGATATTTTTACATTCATATTTGAGAATATAATTTGTAGATTTGGGATTCCACCACAGTTGGTGTCTGATAATGGAAAGCAATTTGAAGGGAAGAATATAGAATTACTCCTTAATGCATTTAAGATAAAATGTGGAAAGTCTACTCCTTTATACCCATAAGAAAATGGTCAAGCTGAAGCAACTAATAAGACAATCGCAGACATCCTAAAAAAGAAGCTAGAAGGGTATCACAGAGCATGGTGCGAGCAAGCGCATAATGTAATATGGGCTTATAATACAACTAGACGAGAAGCTACTGGAATGTCACCTTTTTGTTTGACATATGGAGTTGAAGTTGTGTTACCAACAGAAGTAGCTATTCCTACAACAAAAAGAGAGGCTTGGGAAAGAAATCTAAGTGCTGGAATGATTTTAAATAAATTAGACGAATTAGAAGAGAAAAGAGAAAATATTTTACAACATATGGAAAATTACCAGCGAAGATTAGCTCGCGAGTATAACAAACGCGTTAAGAAACGTGAGTTTCAACCTGGTGATTTAGTGTTGCGAGAAACACCAAGTTATCAGCGAGAGAATGGTGGAAAGTTGGCGCGAAAATGGGATGGACCGTACATCATTAAAGAGATAGTTGGAACTGTGGCATACAAACTAATGGACCCTCAAGGGAGAGATGTTGGTCAAAGACTTGACAGACCATGGAATAGACTATTTCTGAAAAAGTATTATCAATGACAACTTCTACAAGATAAGAGATACGGGTACGTTGAATGATGAAACAAATAATAAATTTTCTTTCTCTACTACAACTGAGAAATTCTTCTGATAACAAAGCAAAACAAGATCTTCGAGCATAATCGCAAGAAAGGCGAATAAAATTTCGCAGTGATTAATAGAATGGGACGAACCTTTATGGTGTGCACCCTAATTCGCGAATAAAATTTCGCAAGAGGAAAATATAAGACCTAATAGTGCGTCATATAAGGGGGTATCTCTTTACATGACTCAGGGATAAGGTTATACCGCTGCTGGAACCTGAGTCATGAAGATGTTGGGGTTAAAGAAAACCTATCCAGGAGAGGGATCTTGGATTTATAACTATATAAGGTTATACCCTGGTTAGATGACTAAGAACCTCTTCTAAGGAGTGCATAGTATGACCAAGGTGCCGAGGTACACGCTTGATTCAAGGGTGCCTGGGGCGTACGAAACTACCCTGGCCATCATTGGAAAGTCTTGGATATGATGCACTCGGCCCGAAGAAAACCCCACTTAGGGTGAAGTTTTGTAACTATAAGCCATATATAGGCATAAAGGACAAGAGGCTGCGAAAACAACTGGTTTTTGGCAAATCTGGATGGGAGGATCTAGTCTTGTATGGTCGATGTTCCCTCCTTGAAGGGGAAACCAGGGGGAAGATAAGGGCGGCACCCTCCTTTAGGGAGCTGATAAGTGTCTTAAGACGACAATGTCATAGGGATTTATGATCGTAAGAACATTTAGGCCTGTCATATTGTCGCGTGACGTAAATTATACATAGGCAATAAGCTAAAAGAGATATGTTTAGATGAGATCAATGGGTTTTTACATGAAAATGTAAGGACGTCCTGCGATTTCATCGCAAGACGGCAATGTCATGGAACTTTATTCTTGCTAGAGGATTTAGATATGTCATATTGTCACAGAAAGTTCAAAGAAAAATGGATAAGGCAAGATCAATGGATTTTTACACGCAAATGTAGAGATGTCCTGCGATTTTGTCGCAAAAAGAAAAATTTGGCAAAATAAGACCTTTAACTAGGAAGGCAAAATAAGACCAACAGAATAATATTAAACATTAACTATTTCAAGAGTGCAGGAAATATTTGTTCATCGCAGGAGAATATATGAGAAGGCAACCTTTGTCAGAATTTTTCGGAATATCGCAGGAATTCATTACATCGCAGATCGCAAAAAGAAGATACGGGAAATAATTCCACATCTCAAGAAAGTTAATGAAGGGCAAGTAGGGAAATGAATAAATAAGATCTCATTATCTTCCTTGAGAATTTTCAAAGTAAACAAAATTAAAGGTTGAATTCTAAAAGTTGCAAAAGTTAAAGTACATCCAAGAAAGAAAAAGGAAAAGAAAGCAAGAATGAAATTCAAGCTTCAACGATGGTCTCGCCAGACTCAGGGTTTTTTCCATTATTGTCAGCATTACCAAAATTTTTCTCATTTCGAGTTTCTCCTTATCTGGGAGAATTTTTTCTTCTTCTTCTGGATTATTTTCTTCAACATCTTCTTCAACAGATTCATATTCTAAATCCTTATCCATGGGGAAAGGGACTTCATCATCATCAACTTCTAGAGGAAGAACAGATACATGAGGGAGAGAATGGGATATCAAAATATCATTCACAAGAACTTCAGCACTAAGGTGAACCTTGCGAAGGAAACCTCTGTCACGATTTATAATTTCTATATTTTTGAAGTACTCGAGATAATCAAGTCTTCTCTCTGCCTTATCGCAAACTTCTACAAGATCAGAAGTGAGAATCTTGCTTTCTTTGCGAACTTTATCCAATTTATCAGTAAGATCAGCGATGGTGGAATGGAGATTTCTTTCAGATTCTGCGAGCAACAAAAATAAATAAATATTATTCAGATAAAAATCTCGCAAGAAACATAACGTAAAATTTGACATAAAGATCAACAAATGAGGCATCCAATTGACTACCTTCTTTTTGAGAGGTTAAGTTTTGGATTAATGTAAAGAAACAGTTCTCCCATTGATTCATAGCATCATCAAATTTATCGCCAACCATACCCTTCAGACGAGATTTCATGTTTTCTTCTTTGGAGTGTAGATACGAATTTTCCTTTGCTAATAAAGAATGAGATTTCTTTAATTGGGAGTACTGGGCTTGAAGCTCGCTGGCCTTTAAACTAAGAGTTAATCTACCCTTAATAATTTTATCCTTCTCAGTGGCAGATGATTCAGTTACTTCCTTGAGTTCATCTTTAAGGGAGCGAAGAGATCGCTCTTGATTATCACATATTCTTTGTAGATTACTCAATTTCTGTGAAGAAATCGCCATCAAGCTTGAAAATCTATGTTTCTCTTGGGATAAAGTTCTATTTTCATCTGATAAAGATTCTATCGCCAAGTTAGACTTGATTAACAAATATGAGAGACGAGTAACCTCATTACTTAATAAATTTTGACTTTGCGATAGTTGATTATTCTCATTAGTAAGATTATCTATTTGATCGATCGAATATGTGTAGAGATTATCTAGTCTATTATACTGGTCCATCCAAGAATCTCTTTCAATACGAGCTTCTTCAGCAATAGATTCAAATTTAAGTCTTTCCATGAAACGAGTCTAATTTGATACTAATATATGAACCAAGAATTTAAGAAGGAGACTTGAGTACAGAGGATGTGAAAGCAAAATATAAAGACAAAAGAGTAGAGGTAAGAAAATTGTACCTTTCGGCTCGTCATTTTTTCTGCGAAGGTTCTCGCAGTTAAGTGAAGAATTGCGAAGCATATGGTTCAGCGTATCACATTCAGAAATTTTGACTTGAAAGCTTTTTCTTAGAGCTTCAACTTCATTTTCTAAAGATGCTCGTGAAGCAGTATTATCAGAGCCAAAATATTTGAGTAAGGTCTCGCAAACTTCATATTGGAGAGAGTCAGTAGAAGATTTTCTAGCATCATCTAAAATATTAGATAAAATTTTAAAATCAATATCAACTCCTGCTAAAGTTGATGCAGAGGTTTCATTTGATGGAGGAAGAGATGCAGAGGGTGAAGTAGTAACAAGGACAAGTTGACGATTTGAGTCATTTGCGATGGTTGTATTATCAGAAGGAGGATTATTGGGAAAAACAACAGTTGAAGGCATTAAAGGGCTAGAAGGAATTTCAGTCACAGCTATTTCAGGAGCCTGATTTGTCAAAGAATCAAAAGAAATAGAGGTGTTGGCAGCGGTATTCTCGCAGATAAAATAAAGAGGATCCAATCGCGAGGGTATAGGAGTAACTCTCGCAGATGTTAACGTGAGGATGGTGAAATCATCCTCAAGAACTTTAAATTGACGAGGTCTTTTGGGAGGATTAGCTATGTTCTCGACATTCTGCGAATAATAACTTAAATAAGAAACAGAGGCAACAATATTGTTATTAATAAATAGGATGTGTTTCTTACCACCTTATCATTCGCAGAACTTCTCTTCTTCTTATCAGTTGGCCTTTTGCGAGCATTAGGGTTTTGAATTGAGGATTGGGTGTTAGGGATAGTTCCACTGAAGAAAAGACATAATATGAGAGTTATGAAGGATCAAATAGAAAAAATCGAAGAATATGAGTAAAAATTGAATCAAAAAGAGATAATAATCAAAGAACATACCTTGATGACTCCATTAGAACAGTAGCAGGAGAATATGAATAAGAAGAAGAGTTGCAGACGGAAGATAAAATGAACAAATGAAGAAGATAGAGAAATAAAAGAAGAAAATTAGTTTTGAAGTCTAACTCTACCTTTTATAAGCAAAGGGGAATAACCTATTGAGTAGAGATGTGTCAGTAAAAAGATAAAATTACAAAACATGTAGGCGGTTAAGCTAAATTAACGGAACAATGTCGAGAAGAAAATATGGAAAAAACAGAGGCTGCGAGCACTTTGATGAATTGAAGATTCTCATATCCTCTCCACCTTGTGAAGAAGACATGAGAAGAGGTAAGATGTATGACCAAAATATCGCTACAATACTTCTCTGCGAGATTAACAACGCTTCTCAGCGAGCATTACCGCAAGCTTTTAACAACACTTGGTGAATATTATAAAATCAGTCAAAAGAGTGACGTAATAGCTGATGATTGAAGAAAACATGAGAAGAGCATGTTTGTCCCGCGATGGATACAAAGCTTGCGAGAATGAATATTGTAACTATCATGGTACAATCGCAGAACAAATCTGAGATAAGAGGAAAACTTAGCTGTCATCCATTATGTAACTACCCTATAAATAGAGACCCAATATGTCCAGAAAAGGATGATGTATTTTTAAGAGTTAAGAAAGTCTTGAGGAGAGAGAAACTTCAAGAGAATAGTTGTAATCTTGAATTCTTCCATTTTCTGTAAACATTTCTGAGAAACAAAATAATAAAGTGTCATTTTTAATCTTCAATTGTGAGTTGAATATAGCAAAATCATAACAAGGGTGTAGTGTGGGATTTCCTGCAACTACAAGATGAATGCAAATTGGATTGATTCCGGACTCAACCAAATAAGTATTCAAATCATGTAATAAAATAAACAATGAATCACAAACAATAAAGTTGAGACAAAACTAATGCATTGAATCAAATGACATGGTTATATTGACATAATCATGACATGGTTTGACCATGTTTTTCTAGAAAACCTAAGAAACAATGTATTTGAAGCTAATTTTTTGGTAACATATTCCTCTTATATAGCTCTACATTCCTACTAAAAATGAGAGCATTCCGAGACGTATAAGACTACTATCTACCATTTTTAATATCAACCATTGAAGATGAACGGTTGAAATTAAATTTTTTGATGGTGAAGTTTTGTATATCGGAATATTCACATTTTTGGTAGGAATGTAGATCCATATAAGTGGAACATGTCACCTGAAAATTAGCTTCAAACTCGTTGTTGCTTGGATTTTGTAGAAAAAATGGCCAAACCATGTCACGAAGGGGTAGGATCCAATGACATGGTTATATTGACATAATCATGACATGGTTTGACCATTTTTTCTGGAAAACCCAAGCGATAATGTATTTGAAGCTAATATTTTGGTGACATATTTTTCTTATATAGCTCTGCATTCCTACTAAAAATGAGAGCATTCCGATACGTATAAGACTACCATCTACCATTTTGAATATCAACCGTTGAAGATAAATGGTTGAAATTAAATTTTGTTGATGGTGAAGTTTTGTATATCGGAATACTCTCATTGTTGGAAGGAATGTAGAGCCATATAAGTGGAACATATCACCAGAAAATTAGCTTCAAAATCGTTGTCTCTTGGATTTTGTAGAAAAAATGGCCAAACTATGTCATGATTATGTCAATATAACCATGTCATTGGATCCCGCCCCTTATATAAATGTCCCTTGTTTTGACGGGCTTCACAATTACCCTTATGATACAATAAATATACCCTTTCCAATATAAATCCCATCAGGGATCCATTAACCTTTTTTATTCTTTCCACATATACCCTACCTCTTTTAACCTTCAATTCCGTCTCTTCAAACATCCAGAGAAACACATTCAGAGAAAACTAAATCGAAACACTCCACCACCATCTCCACTGCAACCACCACCATCTCGGTCGTCGCCATAACCAACAACACCAATACCAATGCCACAACAACCACCACCATCTCCATCGCCACCACCATCATCTTCTTCTTCACAATCAACAATAATCGATTCCACTGGTATCCAACCTCCACCACCGCAACCACAGAATCATCAACAAACCAATCAGAAAATATATATTAGGTTTAACTTGATTTAGATCGATATAGCATGAAGAAAGTAAATCGAAGACTTAATTTACTGTAAATCAAAGAGAAAATTTTATGAGATTCATAATTTTAAGAATTCATCTTCATAAACGATTAAACAGGTAAGTCAATCGAAAGTTTAATTGATTGATTTTTAGATCTGAAGATTCTGAAACTAATTTTAGATTTTTAAAAACTTCTGATTGAATTAATATGGGTAATAATAGTAGTGGTTTGTGTTTGATCCTGGACTGGTGGTGGGTGGTGGTTGTGGTGTTGTTGCGGCCGTGGTGGTTGTTGGTGAATGTTATTATTTTTTGTGGTGGTGGAATTCAATATTGTTCCAGATCCATTTTACAGGTACGGTTCTTAAGTATTAACTTCCATGGTCGAAAAGTCTTTGGACTTCAGTTTTTATGGGATCAACAACAGTTGTTGATCCTGTTTAATCAACAACTGTTGTTGATCCCATTTATGGAATCAACTCCTGTTGTTGACTCCTATTGTTGACAGAATTTCCTTGGATTAGTATAGTCATGTGTTGTCTATGGGTGAA
Source organism: Papaver bracteatum (assembly GCA_023529315.1). Taxonomy (NCBI): domain Eukaryota; kingdom Viridiplantae; phylum Streptophyta; class Magnoliopsida; order Ranunculales; family Papaveraceae; genus Papaver; species Papaver bracteatum. The sequence goes on along the minus strand of JAJJWX010000501.1, from coordinate 281,155 downwards.
AACTGTTTCTGCTGGTTTTGGTAAATTTGGGTGTATGGATGAGAAACAAATCAAAACCTAAAACAAATGCACTGCACGGGAGTACTTTAGATTCAAGAGATCAATCTGTACAATCATGGCCTAAACCAAGAAATGGCCATTCCAATTTTGTTTCGGTCACAAAGTGAAGGAGAAGGTTTGGTCTTAGGGAGGGAAGCGAAGAAGGTGTTGAGACCAGAATGGTTAATTCTGAAGGTGTGGCTGTTTTATGACTTGTATCAGAATATGGAACTGGCTTGTGGAATGTAAGCTATCAGTTTTTTGGTATTTTCTGGATACTGTTTTGTTGTTCTAACCAAAACTTGTTGTCTGGTCGAAATAGGTAAAACCTATTTCTACAAGTCATATTGAATGCACCCTGATCTAATAGCAAGTGGGAATGATTGAGTGATGGGGAAGTGGGGTCATGTGTAAATGCTAGAAACCACGTTCCCACTATGAAGGAAACGGGTTAGTTTACACCCACTACTTCTTGCTGCCACTAACTGCCTGTCTTTCTGACACTTTATTATAATGGTCGTGTTGCACACCGCACGCTATAAACTGCCAGACCAACACCCTGATGAGCATCCCCCATTTTGTGACATGTTTGATGTCTCGAGTATTTTTGTGGAAAACGTGTAGCATATTGCTATGTGTGGCAAGTCAAAGTCAGGAGACTTGCCACGGGAGAATAACATGTGATGCTATTAGGATTGTCTTGGCTGGTCGCCTAAGACTTGCCACAGGCCTGTCAATTCTGTGACAAATTTGGTTGGATGAGATTGTAACTCATGAAAAAGGGTGGCCATTGATTATGGTGATAAGTGCATAATTCATATGATTTTAGTGTTCACTCCATACTTGTTTTAGCTATTATTCTTGCATATTTCCGTATTATTACTCTTGTTTTCCTATAATAGGTGTATCATCCACAAAGGAGCTATAAATTTCTGAAAAGAGCTATGAAGAGAAGTATTCCAAGTATCCAAGCGCCTAAGTCCAAGAGAAGTGGAAGAGGTGCGACGAAAAGGAGCAAAACGCTCAAAATCAAGAGAAGGGACAAATTTCGATCTTAACTCATTCAAATTAAGGATTTCTCATCACCATCTTGAAGATAATTTAAATATAAAAAGAATGCAAAAATAATGAGGTCATTCGAGATCGGATGAAGAAGTTTTGGCCAAAACAGTTTCATTGAAAACCGAAGATAGTGCAGTCCGTGAACTGAGTTTGTGGACGGGGTTCACAGACTTAATTCTAAAAATATCAGCTGGAATTTGAAGTTTTTGGACTGGGTTCGCGCACTTATCAAAGGGGAAACATGTATAAACTCCTTGGATGGATTAAGGGCACGTTTGGGACGTTATTTCGTTATTTTAGGTTGGGTTTTTGATCCAAACTAAATACGTGAAGACCAAGTAATGTAAACCTATAAAAAGGTATTAGGTTATGTAAAGTATATCATATCCTTAGGTCACGAAATTGCTAGGTTTTGGAGATAAGAAACATCACACGAAGCGATTATCAATCGTAATGTTATCTCTTTACTTTTCTTATATGTATATCATGGGTGTTTCTACATCCATGAGTAGCTAAACACCTATTGATTGAGGATGAATTCTAAGTTGTAAACAAGATTTGATTTATTATATGAATCTACTTTGAAGTTCTTCATATGATTATCGTTTGTTTATACTATTTGATTATTTATGATTGATTGATAGATTGTTTAGGTGGCCAACTAAATTGATTTGTTGATTAAATCTATTGATAGTATTGAGTTAGGAGATAAGTAATCGTTGAATAACCTTTACACAAGTAGAAAACACAAGACCTAGCAGAGGGATTCTTTGGAGCGATTGTGTATATAAACAACACTAGAAAGTGGACCTTGAGCTAAGAGTTTAACTACTAGGATCAACCTAATTCACAAAGCTAAACACCTATTGATTGAGGATGAATTATAAGTTGTATACAAGATTTGATTTATTATATGAATCTACTTTGAAGTTCTTCATATGATTATCGTTTGTTTATACTATTTGATTATTTATGATTGATTGATAGATTGTTAAGGTGGCCAACTAAATTGATTTGTTGATTAAATCTATTGCTAGTATTGAGTTAGGAGATAAGTAATCGTTGAATAACCTTTACACAAGTAGAAAACACAAGACCTTGCAGAGGGATTCTTTGGAGCGATTATGTGTATAAACAACACTAGAAAGTGGACCTTGAGCTAAGAGTTTAACTACTTGGATCAACCTAATTCACAAAGCTTAAAGCGTTCGATTGGATTACACCTTGAGTGAGCTACTACTTGGTGGTTCAGTTGAGTAGAATCTGATATTGGAGAGCTTCTGTATCCGTGGTATAAGGAGTTTTGGGGATAGCACTAAGCTAGATGTTATTCTACGGTTGGTGATAATCTATGATTAACCATGAGTAGGCAATTATAACTCATTGACGGTTTATTAACGAAGAAGGATTCCTCGATCATATCTCTCTTTATTGATTACAATACAATATTATTTGCATTGATTGTATACTTTATTGAAATCTAAAGCAACACCCCACCCCCACCCCCCACCCCCCTTGTGACACTTTGACAACTAAAACTCACTTCTCTTCGTGGGAATGATCCTTACTTCCATTATATTACTAGTTAATTATGTGGAAATAAGATTATTAATTTGATTGCGCTCACGACACACATCAAATTTTGGCACTGCTTTCGGGGAGCAGTCGGTATCTTTAGTTGTTATTTTTATCTTGTTTTTAGAATTTATTTTTAGTTTTTAATTTCGTTTTATAGATTTTTGTTTTCAGGTACTTAATCTCTGGCACCAAAATACTAGGAATACCAGAGGTGTGGAATACAAACTCATAGGGGAACGTTGTTACAAGCACGCCCACAGTTGCAAGAAGAACCTTCTACGTCAACAATGGTAGGCGGTACAAATAATCCACCACCCCCACCTGCGGAGAGGAATTTGGAGAGTTGACATCTCCATGCTTAGACTCACAACCACTGTGTATTACAATCACTAATCCAGTGGAGATGAAGTTGAGTCTACTTAATCATTTACCAAAGTTCAAAGGACTTCCAGGCGAGGATCCGAATCGTCATCTTCGAAAATCTCAACAAAAGATGACAAGTCTTAGGTAAAGTATCGAAGACAGTGATACGACAATGCTGTAAGCATTTCAGTTCTCTTTAATAGATTCGGCGGAAGAATGGTTGTATTACCTTCCCCCAGGGAGTATTACAACATGAGAGGAGATGAGAAAACTATTTTTAGAGAAGTATTTTCCTGCTTCTAAGGAAGCCTCTGTTCGTTAAGAGATTAGTGGTATTCTTCAATTTACTGGGGAATCTCTTTATGAATACTGGGATATGTACAAAAAGTTGGTGGAAAGCTATCCTCACCACAACATATCTCAAACACTCATCATTCAATATTTCTACGAAGTATTACTTTCAGAGAAACAAAATTTGATTGATGCAGCCGTTAGTGGTTCACTTACTGAGAAGACAATCTCACAAGAAACCAGTTTAATTGAGAGCATGGCTTCGAATTCTCAACAATTATACACCAGAAATGACTCAAATGTCAGAAGAGTTAGCAATATGGAGGAAACTTCGCAGTCATAACAACGGATAAACAATATAAAAAAGGTAGTACAAAGGATGGATGCAGTGATTATTCCTTCATGTGAAGATGAAGCTGAGGTAAATGTTATATTTCCTAATCAGAGTCCCAGGTATCATGGTTTTGAAAATCATACGATTCGATTCATTTTGTTCCACATCGATTTGAATCGCACATAAGAATCGTTCTTCTCCAGAATCGTGTAGTCAACCAATTTTGACTACGATTCTTGACTAAATTGCTAAAGTCAAATATTAATTTTCAAAAATGAAGTTGCTAAGGGTCGAACTCATGACCACCTAGGTGGTAAAAGCGACCTCTAACCAAAATTCCACTTTGGTTTTTTTGATGTGTAACGAAATTTATTGATATATATTAGATCAAAGACCAAAACTTCACAAAAGAATAAGATATTTGTTAGATAGTCCGCATAACTCAATATTATTTACAAGAAAACATACGATTTTATAATCAACCATGAATCTTCGATTCATGCTTTAACATGCGATTCGATTCATAAAATTGAAAAATGATACGCTCCGCGATTTACGATTTCACAACCTTGCCAGGTATGATCCATACTCAAATACTTATATTCCTGGTTGGAAAGATCATCCTAATTTCAGTTATGCTAACAAGAAAGCTGCAGCTCCTAATCCGTATGTTAGACAAGGTGGTTTCAACAATCACAATTCCAACCACAACCTCAAGCTCCAAAGGATGACACCTCAGAAAAGATGATCACCATGATGCAAGGTCTCACATTTATGTTTCAACAAAATCAACAAAAGACTGATGCGGCTATTAAAGAATTGAAAACTCAAATAGGGAAAATGGCGACAGATATGAATCAAATGAAAGCGTAAGCTTCAACAAAGTTTCCATCACAACCTTTTGTGAACCCAAGAGAGCACATTAATGCAGTAACTCTAATAAGTGGGAAACAAACTGAAGAGCCACATCAAGAAAAAGAGTTTAATAACGACATTGAAAAGGAAGTAGAGGAGGAAACTGTCCCAAAGGAAAAGTCAACCTCAATTGGCCAACATAAGGACACGGTTCCCAATTTTACCATACCACCTCCTTTCCCTAGTCATTTTTCCAAGTCGAAGAAGCAATCTCAAGACAAGGAGATCATGGATATTTTCAGCAAGATACACATCAACATTCCATTTATTAAGGCCATCAAAAACGTACCCAGGCATGCCAAGGTTTTGAAGGATTTTTGTACAAGGAAGGATATGTTGATTTCTAATGAGATTACTCAGGTAGGCGAAAGTGCTACAACTATGTTACTAAAAAAGATGCCTACAAAGTGTGAATATCCTGGTGGCCTCACAGTTCCCGTTACCATTGGTAACTGACGATTCGAGCATGCTTTGCTTGATTTGGGAGCTTCCATAAGTGTTATGTCAACCGATGTTTATGATTCTTTGAATCTCGGACCTTTAAAAGATGCAAAGATCACTATTCAATTGGCTAACAAGTCCAATATATATCCTAAGGGAGTCGTGGAGGATGTGTTAGTTCAAGTGAATCAGTTAATCTTTCCGGATGATTTCTACATTGTGGATATGCATAATGGAGATAATTGTTCATCTACTTAGTTACTTCTAGGGAGACCGTTTATGAAGACTGCAAAGATGAAGATTGATGTTGAAATTGGTTCACTCACTATTGAATTTGATAAGGAGATTATACGGTTCAATATTTTTGAAACCATGCGCTATCCTAGTGATGTTGACTCTGCTTTCTATATTGATGTTATTGATTCGTTAGCACAAAATGTAATACCCCGAGTTCAGGACCAAGGTCAAACCGGTAGGGAGATCCGAATTCGAAGCGTTACGGATCGGAAAGAGACTTATGCCTTATTTATTTTTGTTGCTAATTTACTTTTATACAAAACATAGTTGAAACTTTATATAACATGAATTAAAGCATATAAATCCACTAATTATCTTTAACAATATTTTTAGCAAACTTATTAATTCAAATTACATTTCAAGCAATACAATAAAACAATTCAATCACTAAGCTACTCATTCCTAGCCTTCGCTGCGCCACTCTAATGAATCTGCAAGGATGTCAATTGGGGTGAGATGACAGCTCAATAGAATGCACCCCCATTCTCTAAAGATGCGGAAACAAAATCATTTTATCAAGGAATAACATACAATAAGAAATACAGTGCAACTTCAATGAATATATTCAACCAACAACATTAACTCACAAATATTATTTTCACTAAATCATCTAATTCATTTGTCCAACCGTGAATTCAAAATACCACTACTATTTCTACAAATCATTTAATTAACATTTCAAATAAGACTTCACAATAATCCATCAACAAAACATCCAATTTATCTGTTCAATCATGAGTTCCCAATACCAATATTATTGCCAACAAATCATCCATTTAGGATTCAACACACCAATTAACATCATAAATAATGTTTCCAACAACCCATTCTTTTAAGTGTCAAAACATGAGTTACATATCAATATTGTCACCAAGAAACCATGTGTTTACAATACCAAAATAATTGTCAACAAATCATCCATCAATGATTCAACACATTTATTCACATATTAATATTGTCACAGGGAAACCATGAGTTCATCACACCAATTATATTTTCCAATAAATCATTTAATCTAGATTCCAATATATTCACATATTTATATTGTCTCCTCAAACCATGAGTTCACGGTACGAAAACCTTGGTTCATACACCCACCTATCGTTTATCGGCACAGACCGCCTCCATCGATGGTCAGGAACAAAAGTTCATATGGGGATGATACCCATTTGCTCTTAGGGATCATTAACCGTTTCATTCACAGTACGAAAACCTTGGTTCGTACACCACCTATCGTTTACCGGCACGGACAACCGCCATCGATGGTCTGGAAACACAAGTTCCCATGGGGATCATTACCCATTTAACTCTCGGGGATCATTACCCGCCGTTAGCATGAAACGATATTCCATCTAAAGGAAAAAAAATGAACTCATTTCCTTTTATAAATCCTTTTTACACACAACACAAGCAACCATGGCGTAAGAACATAATTTTCTTTCAAGCAGTTATGAAAACAAGTTAAATGTAGCCATATTACATTATATATTTCATGGTGATAACGTTATCTGATCATCTTCAAATTTTACAATAACATGATTTCCATATTCATATATTACATATCCAAAATTCACACCAAACTAACGGTTTAAACAAGAGTTAACGAATTTACAATGACATCCTAAAAACTGGGAAGATTACATGTCATTACTAAACAATTCATGATAAATTCATAACAATCTGAAATTGACCCAATCCAAGGCACAGTGATAGATAATTCAAAAATATACAACTTTTATTAAGACCTCAAATCATTTTGACATCATTAAAACTTCCTAAGAACATCAAAACCACAACAAAACTAAACTGTCTAGAATTTCAGAAACTATTATCCAAATTACAAGAGACATTCAACGGTGAATTTACGTTGAATAATTATCAAAGTTTAACAAGAGATACATAATCATGTTTTCTATCAATATGACAAGCCTGATCATCAACAAGAAGTAATATTTATTCAAATAAATTACTGAATCATAACAATACAAAATCACATAAAATAAACACCAAAAAAAAAAAACACCTAAAGAGAAAGGGTTTCGTATTCTACCTCAATTCCATTGAGCCTCCACTGATTTTCCAATGTCTTCCTCTCTAAAATAAACCCTAATTTTATCTCCTTCTTCTCCATAACTTTTAGTTTTCTCCTCCCTAAAACTCCTTTCCTAAACTTTTTTTGTTATAAATTTTTTAATAATACTAATGTTTATTTATTTTAATTGTCTATTCATTTTCTCCTAATTTTATTTATTATTAATTATTCTATTTTCACCATAACTTGTATCCTTTCCTTTTTCAAGCAACCCACCTAGGCTAAGGAAAAGAAACAACCTAAACCACATGGTTAGCTAAGTCGGGCAAACCCGAACTGAAACAGTGGATAAAAATACAGGGTATTACATTCTACCACCCTTAAAAAAATTTCGTCCCGAAATTTATAATATATTATAATATCAAAATGCTAAATAATATAATTTAAAATAAAAAATAACAAAACAATTTAGTCTAGCACACAACTAGCTATAATGCGATTTCCGACAAATCAAAAGAAAATTCTATACAGAAAATTAAGCAACATCACCAACAATCATAACCAATAATCATGCAAATCAATTCATACGATTTTTTTTAAAACGTCCCATCTAAGATCTAAAGCCTAGAGCTCTGATTCCAACTTGTAATACCCCGAGTTCAGGACCAAGGTCAAACCGGTAGGGAGATATGAACTCGAAGCGTTACGGGTCGGAAAGAGACTTATGCCTTATTTATTTTTGTTGCTAATTTACTTTTATACAAAACATAGTTGAAACTTTATATAACATGAATTAAAGCATATAAATCCACTAATCATCTTTAACAACATTTTCAACAAACTTATTAATTCAAATTACATTTCAAGCAATACAATAAAACAATTCAATCACTAAGCTACTCATTCCTAGCTTTCGCTGCGCCACTCTAATGAATCTGCAAGGATGTCAATTGGGGTGAGATGACAGCTCAATAGAATGCACCCCCATTCTCTAAAGATGCGGAAACAAAATCATTTTATCAAGGAATAACATACAATAATAAATACAGTGCAACTTCAACGAATATATTCAACCAACAACATTAACTCACAAATATTATTTTCACTAAATCATCTAATTCATTTGTCCAACCGTCAATTCAAAATACCACTATTGTTTCTAACAAATCATTTAATTAACATTTCAAATAAGACTTCACAATAATCCATCAACAAAACATCCAATTTATTTGTTCAATCATGAGTTCCCAATACCAATATTATTGCCAGCAAATCATCCATTTAGGATTCAACACACCAATTAACATCATAAATAATGTTTCCAACAACCCATTCTTTTAAGTGTCAAAACATGAGTTACATATCAATATTGTCACCAAGAAACCATGTGTTTACAATACCAAAATAATTGTCAACAAATCATCCATCAATGATTCAACACATTTATTCACGTATTAATATTGTCACAGAGAAACCATGAGTTCATCACACCAATTATATTTTCCAATAAATCATTTAATCTAGATTCCAACATATTCACATATTTATATTGTCACCTCAAACCATGAGTTCACGGTACGAAAACCTTGGTTCGTACCCCCACCTATCGTTTATCGGCACGGACAGCCTCCATCGATGGTCAGGAACAAAAGTTCATATGGGGATCATACCCATTTGCTCTCAGGGATCATTACCCGTTTCATTCACAGTACAAAAACCTTGGTTCGTACACCACCTATCGTTTACCAGCACGGACAGACGCCATCGATGGTCGGGAAACACAAGTTCCCATGGGGATCATTACCCATTTAACTCTCGGGGATCATTACCCGCCGTTAGCATGAAACGTTATTCCATCTAACGGAAAAAAATGAACTCATTTCCTTTTATAAATCCTTTTTACACACAACACAAGCAACCATGGCGTAAGAACATAATTTTCTTTCAATCATTTATGCAAACAAGTTAAATGCAGCCATATTACATTATATATTTCATAGTGATAACGTTATCTGATCATCTTCAAATTTACAGTAACATTCTTTCCATATTCATATATTACATATCCAAAATTCACACCAAACTAACGGTTCAAACAAAAGTTAACGAATTTACAATGACATCCTAAAAACTGGGCAGATTACATGTCATTACCAAACAATTCATGATAAATTCATAACAATCTAAAATTGACCCAATCCAAGTCACAGTGATAGATAAGTCAAAAATCTACAACTTTTATTAAGACCTCAAATCATTTTGACATCATTAAAACTTCCTAAGAACGTCAAAACCACAACAAAATGAAACTGTCCAGAATTTCAAAAACTATTATCCAAATTACAAGAGACATTCAACGGTGAATTTACATTGAATAATTATCAAATTTTAACAAGAGATACATAATCATGTTTTCTATCAATATGAAAATCCTGATCATCAACAAGAAGTACATATTTACTCAAATAAATTACTGAATCATAACAATACAAAATCACATAAAATAAACACCTAAAAAAAACACCTAAAGAGAAAGGGTTTCGTATTCTACCTCAATTCCATTGAGCCTCCACTGATTTTCCAATGTCTTCCTCTCTAAAATAAACCCTAATTTTATTTATATCCTTCTTCTCCATAACTTTTAGTTTTCTCCTCCCTAAAACTCCTTTCCTAATTTTTTTTTGTTATAAACTTTTTTAATAATACTAATGTTTATTTATTTTAATTGTCTATTCATTTTCTCCTAATTTTATTTATTATTAATTATTCTATTTTCACCATAACTTGTATCCTTTCCCTTTTCAAGCAACCCACCTAGGCAAAGGAAAATAAATTACCTAAACCACATGGTTAGCTAAGTCGGGAAAACCCGAACTGAAACAGTGGATAAAAATACAAGGTATTACACAAAAATTGTTTGACTTGGACAATGAAGATGAACTTGGATTTGTGCTACGGAATAGCATTGATTTGGATGTTCATGGACATCCGAACATGGACGTTGAGATATCCAAAGAACATGTGGAGATGTGTGGTGCCTTAACATCACTACAAGAATCCAAACAGTGTAATATTTCTTATATTTCTTTACCCGTAACTAATGAGGTTCCGTTACCTTCTATTGTGCAGGCACTGAAACTTGAATTGAAGCCTCTTCCATACCACCTAAAGTACGCGTACTTAGGTGATAAATAAGAACTTCCGGTGATCATTGCAAAGAACCTCACCCCAATACAAGAAGAACGTCTACTTAGGGTTCTGAAAGAGCACAAAACGGCTATTGGTTGGACTATTGCTGATATAAAAGGAATTAGTCCATCCATGTGCATGCATAGAATCCTAATGGAAGATGATTTCAATCCATTACGTGATGCTCGGCGTAGGCTTAACCCCCCCAATGATGGAGGTCGTGAAGAAAGAGATCCTCAAATTACTAAGTGTGGGGGTGATTTACCCAATTTCTGACAACAAATGGGTTAGCCCAGTTCAAGTGGTACCTAAGAAAGCAGGTGTCACTATTGTTAGAAATCAAGATGATGAACTTGTTCCTACAAGAGTTCAAACAGGATGGAGAGTGTGCATAGACTACAGAAAGCTTAATGCTGCAACCCGAAAGGATCACTTTCCTTTGCCTTTCATTGATCATATGTTAGAGAGGTTAGCGGGACATTCATATTATTGCTTTTTGGATGGTTATTCGGGATACAATCAAATTTTTATTGCACCAGCGGATCAAGAGAAGACTATTTTTACTTGTCCTTTTGGTACGTTTTCCTATAGACGGATGTCGTTTGGTCTTTGCAATGCGCCTGCCACTTTTCAGAGATGTATGGTCAGTATATTTTCTGACTATGTGGAACGCGTAATTGAGGTATTTGTGGATGATTTTAGTGTTTATGGTGATTCATTTGATATTTGTTTACAAAATCTTGAAATTGTGCTTAAAAGATGCATAGACACTAATCTTGTTCTTAATTGGTAGAAATGTCACTTTATGGTAAACCACGACATAGTGCTCGGTCACATTGTGTCCTCTAAAGGACTCGAAGTTGACAAAGCAAAGATAGACTTGATAAGAAACTTACATTATCCCACTTCGGTGAAGGAAATTCGTTCTTTTCTTGGTCATGCAGGTTTTTAAAAGCGGTTTATCAAGGATTTCTCCAAAATCTCAATGCCGATGTGCAGATTATTGCAAAAAGGACTTCAATAAGGAGTGCAAGGATGCCTTTGATAAATTGAAAGAATTGTTGACTACTGCACCAATTATCAAGTCACTGGATTGGAGTTTGCCATTTGAATTAATGTGTGATGCAAGTGACTATGCAGTTGGAGCCGTTTTGGGTCAAAGAGTAGACAAGTTGTATCATGTGATTTATTATGCATCTAGGACCCTAAACGATGCTCAAATCAACTATTCTACCACCGAGAAAGAATTTTTGGCTATCGTGTTTGCACTAGAAAAATTTAGATCATATTTGGTGGGTTCAAAAGTGGTTGTGTATTTTGATCACGCATCACTTAGGTACCTACTAAAGAAGAAAAAAGCTAAGCCAAGACTTATACGGTGGATTCTACTATTGCAAGAATTTGATTATGAAATCAAGGATAAAAGAGGTGTTGAAAATACTATTGTTGATCATCTTAGTAGAATTGTTGTTTCCGAAGAAGAAATTCCTTTACAAGATCGTTTTCCAGACGAACAACTTCTCTCAATTGAAGATTCAACACCTTGGTACGCGGATATAGTGAACTACTTGGTTACAAGACAAGTACCTAGTACAATGTATAATTTTCAAAAGCTTAAGCTTAAGAAAATAGCCAAGCAGTATGTGCGGGATGATCCCTACTTGTGGAAATACGGTTCTGATCAAATCATCCGCAGGTGCATACCTAATTCTAAATTTCAATAAATTATTACTTTTTGTCATACATATGCATGTGGTGGCCACTTTGGTTATAAATGTACCGCTCTCAAAGTACTTGAAAGTGGATTTTATTGGCCTACCCTATTTGAGGATGCATATATTTTTTGAAAATCTTGTGATAGATGTCAACGAACTGGCAATATAGGTGCTCGAAATCAAATGCCACTCAATCCTATTCTCACTGTAGAGATTTTTGATGCGTGGGGCATAGATTTTATGGGTCCTTTTGCCAATTCTTATGGAAAATATTATATACTTCTTGATGTGGATTATGTTTCGAAATGGGTGGAAGATAAAGCCACCTCTACTAATGACTCTCAAGTTATTTGTGAGTTTGTAAAGGAATATATTTTCTCTAGACATGGTACACCAAGAGTGGTCATCAGTGATGGAGGTTCACATTTTCAGAAATTCTTCCATGCTCTACTCAAGAAGTAAAACATAACACACAAGGTTGGTACGCCATACCACCCACAAACTAGTGGGCAAACCGAAATCTCAAACCGTTTGATTAAATCCATTCTTGAGAAAACCGTGAACACTTCACGGAAAGATTCGAGTTATAGGCTTAATGATGCATTATGGGCATATAGAACGGCGTACAAGACACTGATTGGTATGTCACCATATCGGTTGGTCTATGGAAAAGCTTGTCATCTTCCGGTTGAACTTGAACACAAGGCGTATTGGGCGATAAATATGTGCAACATGGATTATTACAATGTAGGGAAAAAAAGGAAGCTACAACTCAATGATCTAGAGGAGATACGTAATGATGCTTACGAGAGTTCTCGTATTTACAAGGAAAATATGAAGATTTTTCATGACAAAATGATTTCTCGAAAGAATTTTATTGTGGGACAAAAAGTTCTTTTATTCAATTCTTGTCTTAGACTATTTCCTGGGAAGCTAAGGTCCAGATGGATTGGACCGTTTGTTGTTACTAATGTTTTCTCTTATGGTGCAGTTGAAATTTCTAGTCTTAGAGATGGAACAAACTTGAAGGTGAATGGCCATAGATTGAAGCCATATTATGAAAGCATTGCTTATGTGAACATGGATGAAATTGATCTTCGTGATTTACCACCCCCTCTGGAGGAGTAGCATCATTGGAATGCCAAGTCGGGGTGACGACGTTAAACCAAGCGCTAAATGGGAGGCAACCCATCGGTTTTGTATCTCTATCCCTTTTGTTTTTAGTTTTCTTAGTTTTGCATATCATATCTTGCATTCCCATCTTAGATTTACAAGTCCTATATCTATAATGAAAGTTTTGGCGAAACTATTTTCGTCAGAAAAATTCTGACTGCGCATTTGTCACGAAAACAGCTCTCGAGACTTCATATGGAGTCTGATTTGAGTGGTTTACCCCAACTTTAAAAGAGGACAGGCATACCTTTCTTTTCAAAAAATAAAATCTTAATTTGGAGTCTGTAAAGTTGGACCGATTGGCCTGGACATTTGAGTTTTGGTATTTTCCAGAACTTTTTCAGATTGCATGACAGTCAGTCCGGAGGCCATCAAAGTCAAAAATTTATCGAAACACTATGAATTTTTTATACCTTAAATAAAATATGTAGGCGAACAACTTTCGTTTAGGATGTTTTTCCTAGTTCCCTACCCATTGGTACATATTTCAAGTTTTCAGGGATGTTATGTCAGAATTTTCGGTTTTGAACATTGAGGACAATGTTGAGTTTAAGTGTGGGGGAGTAGTTAAGCATGTTTGGTTTGCATATATTAAAATAATAATAATAATAATAAGTTTCCTATTTTTGCTTGCAAAACCTTTGGTGGTCTCAGTGATGATGCAGAAACCCTTATGAAGCGTTTGAAGAACTGTATGGCGAATCATGATGCCAATTCTAAAGTAAGAAGTTCCCTATTTCATAGATTAGGAATTGTTATTCAGAAAGGGGTAGGTGCCCAACTTGTTGTACGGCTGCCTACACCCTCTACTGACGATGTAAGTTGAACATTTTTCTACTTTCTAATAAAATCCTTGGTGATAAAAATAAAATAAAAATAATAATATTATTATAACACACCAGGAGAGAGAAACTCCGGCGAAAACCAGGCGATTGAAAACCTGGTTAATTTCTCTATTATTATAACACACTTTTCACGCCCTAATACCTTTTGATCGTTTCCACAACCCTCACTAGTGATTTGGCCTGTCTTTTGCCGATCGTTTGAGGTTAGTTTCTGCATTTTTCATCAAGTTTACCCTAGTTCTGAAAAACGGTTACTGCAGTTCCTTCGTTGGTTCTGCAATGCCCAGAACCACGCATGCTTCTTCTTCCCAGGGTATGGAAATCCCCTCATCAGATGATGATGAACCAGACTTGCCCAGAACGGATACCCCAGTGGAAGACACAATGGCGCATTGTCCCTTTAAGCACTTCGACGACTGTAAGGATTGTCAAGGACGTGGATACGCCAAAACCTCCATTCTTCGACACATTAAGGATCATCATTGGCCTACGCTAACTAGGTTGATGACTTGCAAGGAACGGATACGGTCTCATGCAGGTGTGTATCAGGCTTGGGAAAACTTATTAAACTTGTTGGAAATGTGGCTTTGTTGCGACTGCATGGTGCAATCTTGGAAGCGGCCTTGTCGTCCTCATGGTGGTACTGTACTGCTGGGTCCATTCAATGGCAGGTCTGCAAACTTTCTTATCCATGGTATTCCTAAACCACAGACAGTGGTGGATTCTTCCCCAGTGTCTAATGCAGACCCATCTACAGCGACCAATGAGGAACCAATGAACCTGTATTTGGACTTACTTCATTTGGTTTATCAAAAGAACTTCACAACTACCGCCAGTATCCCTCCGCCGTGTAGACTGAGCTTTTCTAGAACACTTAAAGCTGCACTTGATAGAGTGATTTCTCATCCCACGGACTTAGTTCCATGGCTTCAGTTGATATTGCTTCCTGTATGCACGTTGAATTTGTATATCCCTAACAATGCCAGTGAAGCACGTTCCAGCACTAGGAAAAAGCTACAAATTGCAGCCATCAATAAAGCACTTGCAGAATGGGGATCGCCTAATGGCTGTTACACCATCGTCCAATGCCTATTGGCTTTTGCACGTCATGACCAACAGCTGCAACGTAATACCAAGAAGTCCAAGCGCAGGAAACCAAAAACTAATGCAGAAGCATGTCAGAAGAATCTGGAAGAAGGACATTACACTGCTGCAATCAGGATTTTGTCATCTGGTGGTGTTGCTGAGTCAACCCCAGAGACATTAGCAGCATTGCAAAGCAAACACCCTTACTCCCATCCTCATGCCATACCTGCAGAGTCCACCAATGTAGATGCTGTCAGCGTTGATGTACCAGCAGTCGTCACTGCCCTGCGCAGCTTCCCGAAAGGAACATCTTGTGGAAAGGACGGCCTCCGTGCACAACATTTGCTAGATGCAACGAGTGGAGCAGCCGCAGCTATAGATGATGAATTACTCTCGTCCATCACTGGTGTTTCCAACCTATGGCTTGATGGCAGATGTCCTCTAGTCCTCGGGGAATTCATCGCTAGTGCTCCGCTAAAACCGCTCCTCAAGCCTGATGGCAGTATCCGACCAATAGCGGTAGGTACAATTTGGAGACGGCTGTGTTCTAAGTTAGCTGCATCTGCTGTGCATAGAGACATGACAGGATATCTAGGCAATCACCAATTTGGCGTTGGCATACCTTGTGGGGGAGAAGGTATATTGCACTCAGTAAATAGACTGCTTGAACTCAAAGGCTCCCGCAACGACATGACCATGCTATTAGTTGACTTCACTAATGCTTTCAATATCGTCAGTCGCACAGTTATGATCCAAGAAGTACGTGACCATTGCCCCAGTATTGCTAAATGGGTCGAGTTCTGTTATGCACAGCCGACGAGGTTGTACTACAATGAGCACTCTCTGATATCCTCACAGGGCGTTCAACAGGGAGATCCGTTGGGACCTCTCCTATTTTCTTTGGCTCTCCATCCTGTGATTTGAAAAATTGCTGAAACTTGTGCATTGGACTTGAACGGGTGGTACCTGGATGATGGGACATTAATTGGGGAATCGAGCGAGGTTGCTAAGGATATACAGATCATTCGTGAGGATGGGCCTGCTCGTGGTCTCCAACTGAACTTACAAAAGACGGAGCTCTTTTGGCCATGCACTGACCAACGTTGCATGGACCTCTTCCCTGCTGTCATTAGTAGGCCTACAGATGGTGTTAGCATACTTGGAGGGCCTGCGAGCTTGAATGAGGAATACTGCAGTAATATCATCCAGCATAGGGTTGATAAAATATTGCGGCTAATGGACTGCGTCAAGAAGCTGAAGAACCCACAGGACGAGCTCCTTCTCCTCCAGAATTGTACTGGCGTCTCAAAATTGTATTTCTCAGCACGTACAACCAGACCTCAGTGCATGGAGGCATCCCAACAGCGTTACGATGACGCCCTAATCCAGTTCTTGCAATACCTGGTTACTAGTGATGGCCCGGGGTTTGGTCAGTGGCAGCAGCGCATCGCTACTCTCCCAATTAAATCAGGTGGCTTAGGGGTATATACCTTACATGACACCATCCAATATAGCTATTTATCCTCTTGCTACCAAACACAACATCTGCAGGGTCAAATATTACAAGGCGAGCCTGGACTTAGCTCACATTTTAAGACTGCGCTGGATCAGTACACACAAGTATGTGGTTTAACTCCTTTATCTTTCAATATTAACGATGTCGCCCCACAGCCCATGCATTTACTGGCTACTCGTTACTATGATGCCGTCATAAAGGATATACCATCTACTTTCGTTCTGTCAGAGCGCGACTCAATCATGTGGCAATGCAACAAGAAACCGCACGCTCAAGACTACCTAAAAGCACTACCCATTCGTGGCTTGAACCAGGCCTTGGGTTCTCGACAGTTCCGTTCGGTGTTACAGTACCGTCTGGGTATACCGCTTTATTCAGAGGACAATATTTGCTCATGTTGTAATCGAGTCATGGATCGGTTCGGAGACCATTCCATTCATTGTGCTAGCGAAGTAGGGCTCAAATATCGCCACGATATGGTTCGGGACCTCTTTGCGGAACTGTGCTACAAGGATGGCATCTTTGCAAGGAGAGAAGCATCATTGGGCTTCACCCTTAAACTAGCAGATCTTCTGATATACAATTGGGAAAATGGCAAAGATATTTGCCTAGATGTCACTGGTGTTTCACCTTTCTCCAAGGGAGGGAATCGGACTTTCACGCCAGGGCATGCTATCTCTGCTGCAATCACACGGAAATGCACCAAATACGCTGACCTATGCTCAACTAATGGTTACGGTTTTGGAGTCTTAGCTTTTACCACTCTTGGGGAGCTAAGTGACGACACCGTAACCCTCTTTAAACGATTGAAGAACTTCATGGTGGGTCACGATGTCAACAATAATTTAGGAAATTTCCTTTTCCTTAGGTTAGGCATTATCATTCAAAGAGGCATCGGGGCGCAACTTGTCGCACGTCTCCCTGCCAAATCTATGTAAACTTTTATTTGTTTTCTCTTCTTAATAAAAGCCTTTATGGCCCCTTTTCATAATAATAATAATAATAATAATAATAAAAGCAATCCCCGAAATTTCATGCGTTCCAGGAGGTCCCAGGTTCAAGTCCCCAATGGCATAATATTGCAGGAATTAACATGGAAGGTAGTGTTAGTTTTCCCCCCTTGTGACACAATCTCGCCCCCCCTCTCGCTTTGGCTCCCCTTGGCAAGGTTACCCATGAGGCTCGCTGGTAGGCCAGCACAGAAACCTATTCAATTAATGTAGTAGTATGTCGTTGGAGCCTAGCTTGTTAGGCTTCCAACTAGTTTCATGTAATAATATTAAATATTAAAACTAATAATAATAATATTTCCCCCCTTGTGACACAATCTATCCCCCCCTCCCGCTTCGGCTCCCCTTGGCAAGGTTACCCATGAGGCTCGCTGGTAGGCTAGCACAGCAACCTGTTCAATTAATGTAGTAGTATGTCGTTGGAGCCTAGCTTGTTAGGCTTCCAACTAGTTTCATGTAATAATATTAAATATTAAAACTAATATTTTATAATAATAATAATAATTTAATATTATTACATGAAACTAGTTGGAAGCCTAACAAGCTAGGCTCCAACGACATACTACTACATTAATTGAACAGGTTGCTGTGCTAGCCTACCAGCGAGCCTCATGGGTAACCTTGCCAAGGGGAGCCGAAGGGAGGGGGGCGAGATTGTGTCACAAGGGGGGGCAAAAACTAACACTACCTTCCATGTTAATTCCTGCAATATTACGCCATTGGGGACTTGAACCTGGGACCTCCTGAAACGCATGAAACTTCGGGGAACGGGGATGACCAGCTGAGTATTATAATAATAATAATAATAATAATAATAATAATACTCTTTGATTTCTTGCATCTTGAGACTTCATATTTTGGAGTTAATTATGATCTATTTAGGATGACACTCTAAACCTTTTCGGGTTGAAATAGTTCTTACAGCTGTAGATTAAGTTCCATTTTGTCATTCTACAATCCTTAATTATATACGTTCATAATTGAATGTGAAACTAAGCCATGGTAGTCATTTGAAAGATTCATCCTCGCAATTAATCATTACTGAATCACTTTTTTTTTTTGCAGTTATAGGTTTCTCTAAAGTGATTTGGTGGGATCCTGATATTGCCGTGGATGTTGTAGCACGGTAATCATTGGTTGAGTATTTGAAAGCCCCATAAGAAAATTGTCTTACACTCTTAATGAGTGAGCCGGAAAAAAAAAAGTGAAAATAAAGAAAAGAAAAATATATATAAGGCTCCTCTTCTTTTATCGACATTAATAAATGATAGGTCCGGAATCGCGGATAATCATGGTCGATAAAATAAAAACCATGTCATCATTATATAGCAAGTCAAAAAGACTATTGATGAGGTTCTTGACACTTGGATAGCAGTATGTGTGAAACGTTGTCCCTGTCTCCGTCGCCTAAACAAGCGTGGAACACAGGATCCAAGGCAACTATCACATACTTGTTGAAAAGGAAACATGCTCTTAGAGTATCTAATCATGTGGTCGAGTTATATGGGTGCTTCTCTCAACTATGCGCTATAAATACATACCCTTTGACGACGTTCACACAAGTATTGTGGGTAACATCTTTCACTTAAGTCAACATTTGCACACTTCACTTTTCTATTTCCATTTTCTTATCTATCCATGTGATTTCAGTATGCGAGTGTTGTGATAAACGTTGCAACAAGTACGATGACTATCTTAGTAGAGTTTTTCAATCAGGTTGAATGTCATACGTAAGTAATTGCTTAGGTGTGCGGATTGGAATGTATGTGGGATGTTTGCAGCTAAAGAACATATGCAAGCTAATTATTTGTCTTTTTACTTTGTGTCTATCCTTAGTGGTTCTTCCAAGGCGAGAAATTGGAGTAGGTTTTGCGGGTACACCTCTTGTAAGCCCTCACTAGACTATAACTCGTCCACTAGGGACACCTAGGGGTTTAAAGGCATGTTATTCATGCTAAGAGTAACCATGTCCTCACGACATGGAGTTTTTGTATTTAGGATTATTTTTATTTTAGTTTGCTATAGGTCTAGCAAAGGCTAAGTGTGGGGGAATTCGATAAGTGCATAATTCATATGATTTTAGTGTCCATTCCATACTTGTTTTAGCTATTATTCTTGCATGTTTTCATATTATTACTCTTGTTTTCTCTTGTTTGCCTATAATAGGTGAATCATCCACAAAGGAGCTATAAAGTTCTAAAAATATCTATTAATAGAAGTATTCCAAGTATCCAAGCGCCCAAGTCCAAGAGAAGTGGAAGAGGTGCGACGAAAAGGAGCAAAACGCTCAAAATCAAGAGAAGGGAAAAATATCGATCTTAACTCATTCAAATTAAGGATTTCTCATCACCATCTTGAATATAATTGAAATATAAAAATAATTCAAAAAGAATGAGGTCATTCCGAGATCGGATGAAGAAGTTGTGGCCAAAACAGTTTCATTGAAAACCGAAGATAGTGCAGTCCGCGAACTGAGTTTGCGGACGGGGTTCACAGACTTAATTCCAAAACTTTCTGCTGGAATTTGAAGTTTGCGGACTGGGTTCGCGCACTTATCAAAGGGGAAACGTGTATAAACTCCTTGGAAGGATTAAGGGCACGTTTGGGAACGTTATTTCGTTATTTTAGGTTGGGTTTTTGATCTAAACTAAATACGCGAAGACCAAGTAATGTAAACCTATAAAAAGGTATTAGGTTATGTAAAGTATATCATATCCTTAGGTCACGAAATTTCTAGGGTTTGGAGAGAAGAAACATCACACGGAGCGATTATCAATCGTAACGTTATCTCTTTACTTTTCTCATATGTATATCATGGGTGTTTCTACATCCATGAGTAGCTAAACACCTATTGATTGAGGATGAATTCTAAGTTGTAAACAATATTTGATTTATTATATTAATCTACTTTGAAGTTCTTCATATGATTATCGTTTGTTTATATTATTTGATTATTTATGATTGATTGATAGATTGTTTAGGTGGCCAACTAAATTGATTTGTTGATTAAATCTATTGCTAGTATTGAGTTAAGAGATAAGTAATCGTTGAATAACCTTTACACAAGTATAAAACACAAGACCTTGCAGAGGGATTCTTTAGAGCGATTGTGTGTATAAACAACACTAGAAAGTGGACCTTGATCTAAGAGTTTAACTACTAGGATCAACCTAATTCACAAAGCTTAAAGCGTTCGATTGGATTACACCTTGAGTGAGCTACTACTTGGTGGTTCAGTTGAGTAGAATCTGATATTGGAGAGCTTCTGTATCCGTGGTATAAGGAGTTTTGGGGATAACACTGAGATAGATGTTATTCTA
The DNA here is from genome assembly GCA_023529315.1 of Papaver bracteatum. NCBI lineage: Eukaryota > Viridiplantae > Streptophyta > Magnoliopsida > Ranunculales > Papaveraceae > Papaver > Papaver bracteatum. The sequence goes on along the minus strand of JAJJWX010000501.1, from coordinate 259,949 downwards.
CGGTTGGTGATAATCTATGATTAACGACGAGTAGGCAATTATAACTCATTGACGGTTTATTAACGAAGAAGGATTCCTCGATCATATCTCTCTATATTGATTATAATACAATTTTTATTGCTTTGATTGTTTACTTTATTGAAATCTAAAACAACCCCCCCCCTTGTGACACTTTGACAACTAAAACTCACTGCTCTTCGTGGGAACGATCCTTACTTCCATTATATTACTAGTTAATTGTGTGGAAATAATATTATTAATTTGAATGCACTCATGACACGCATCAGCCACACTCTATTGGCGCCGGATAATAGCACAATGGCGCCATTAGCATATGGCATGTTTAGCGCATGCCAGTGGCACAATGGCATGGTTGGCATAGTTAGCATATGCTGGTGACATGCAAGTAGCACCTGGCATAGCCATGGATGTTGGATTTTGGCACATTGGTGTTAGACCCAAATATGGCTTGGAAACATTAGTTCTAGTTACCATATCAATCCCAATACTTTGGGTAGCATTACTTGTCTTGGTTGGTGTAATAACTTTACCTAAATTAGGGTTTGGCATACCGAAACCCTATTTAGTATGTGTGGCATGTGGCCACGGTGATGTTTTTGTGCAAGCAGTGCCATAGCCATGCCAAAGGAACTATAACAAGGCCATAATGTGGAATAGGCCACATAAGCAAGGTTTTCTATGAGTGGCTATGGTATGACGCCATTCTTAGGGTTTCCTGGGTCCCGCATGGTTCGTTGTATGTTTCGATGCAACAACAAGATGTTATTTGTAACAAGTAGTTTTGTTGGTTGGTTAATTGGTCACATTTTATTCATGAAATGGTTGTGGGGCCCGAAGTGGCACGTTTGGCATAGTTTGGCCTTTTGATGCATGTGGCGGGTTTAGAGCGACCCGATTGGTCGATTGGAAAGGGGTCCAGCAAGCAGCATGGGTCCAGACTCATTCTAAATGCGTGTGGCGCATTTAGAGCGACGTGATTGATCGATGGAAAGGGGGCCGGCAAGCATCATGGGGCTAGGAGCTTATATACTCATTAGGTCTATACTAGGGAACAATTCATCTAGGAGCTTGAGTTTCAATATAATATGAAGAGAGACATAGGCACTCATCAGATTTTGATATATTCTCCAAATTCCCTGCGGAACATAGACATATCAATGCCTACTACATCTGATATCGGGTCAGGTAGATAGACCTTTACAGTTTTCGCCCTATGCTAAAAACCACCATCAACATGTGTGTAGTTTAAATCATGTTTGTTAAAAAAATTAGCTTAATTTTCTACTAGTTTGTGTTAGTATTTGTTAACATCATTTCCTTGGATTAGCATAGTCATGTTTGTAGTTTAAATCATGTTTATTAAAATAATTAGCTTAATTTCCTTTTGAAAATCTTCAAAAGTTAAATTTGTGGTGCAATGGTAGCATGACTGACTTTATGTCAGATGATGCATGTTCGACTCATGCCAAGTTCACTCATTCCTACATGTCAACTCTAAATGTTGATCCCATTTTTTGTGGATCAACTTCCATTGTTGATCCAACTTCATGGGATTCAATTGTTGATCACACTTAAATGGATCAACTTTAGTTGTTGACACTTTAATCTGGAAACATTATTCCCGGGTTCCACCTTTTTGTATCAACTTTGGTTGTTGACTCAATTCACTAGGATCAACTTCGATTGTTGACGCACAAAAGAAACTTGAATATGTATTAGTAAATTTATTTTTGAACTTTTATTTTTTGGATCAACTTCGTTTGTTGACACCTAATTTTGATGGCGATGGAAGTGGCGACGGAGGGTGGCGGCGGCGGCGACGCTGGTGGTGACAGCAGCGATGACAACATCGTCAATGATGGTGGTGGTGGTGGAATATCAGTGGTGGTGGAATATCAGTGGCGGTAGTAGAATATTAGTGGTGGTTATAGTTAGTAAGTGGTGGTGGTGGAGTGGTGGTGGCGGCGGTGCTGGTGGTGGTGGTGGTGGTGGTTGTGAAGTAATAGAGAAAGAAAATTGATAATGGATAAGGTTTTTAAATGCAAAATAATATTATAAGTGAGGATATTAAGGTAACCTATTTTTAAATGGATAAGGTTTTTAAATGATAGGGGTATATTTATTGTTGTATAAGGGTATAATTATTGGGTGTCAAAACTAGGGGTATTTGATTAATATACCCGTGAAAATATGCTCAAAGTATGTTGGAAATCCCAGAAAATGGCCGGAAGTTGGCCAGGAATCAGTCGGAAAGTAACTCAGGTGACCAACAAAGTCAAACCGGTTGCCGGTCAAAACGGGTCATCTGGATTAACTCGGAAAGTCAGACCGAGTCAGGTGAGACAGGATTGAGTCAGTGCCAAAGTAAGCTAACTGACTTGGATGGATGGGCTGAGTGGCCAAGGACAGATCCATTGCAATCTTGCACATGCCGTACTCAATCTTACGCCATCATTGCGCTTTATCATAAACAGCTGCATTACTTCACATCCAAAATCCTGCAAACACTTGCACCATTTTCTTTTGCTTTTCCTTCTTGAAATAGCACCACCAACACAACATACAACCACTTCTTATGCTCGAATCCATCACCATTCAGTTGCAACATCACATAACTCCTCTTTGATCTAGCCATCTATAAAAACTTCAGTTCAACTGCAATTACAGCACTAACACCAAGTGCATCACCAATATCAGTTCAAAACTGATTTCAACATCTGTAACTTCTAACATTACAACCCGCAATTCCTCGGCTACTCAATTCATTTCATCTCCTGAAACTAACCAACACTTGCAAATTGTTGCACTTCCCTGTAGCCTACCCTTGATACATCTTCGCTGCAAACTATACTATTCTTAGTATGATCTAGTGAGAGTTTAGCTTAAACAAACTGATATTGGACGGAAATCGAACGAAAATTGGATGGATAATAGTAACTACTGCCGTAGCATCCCAAACTTCATTAATACATTCTTAATTCTTCCATAGGGTTTCATTACAACTTAAATACCAAAATGATTGGATAATAAAACCCTAATATTGACTAATCTAAAACAGACGCGTGTCCCAATCTCTGGTCGACAACAATCACCAAATGGGTAGTAGACACGTCACTGATTATTAAGGCATACAAACCATTATTCGGGGCAGCCACTAAGTAAGCTAGAGAAGTAAAAGGTATATGAAAACACCCTTCCATCAGCAGATCCTTATCCCTGTAGGATCAGAATATCGCTACAACATTTCTGAGAGATTCTAAAAAAACACTATGTGAGCGTCGCAGAATAACCCAAAGAATAATCCAAAGAATGATGTAACGAATGACGAAAACAGGAAACACGGAAAGAGCGTGATAGTTCTGCGATGGTTACAACTCCTGCGAGAACTAGCATTACAACTACCGCGAGAGCATCGCGAGCCAGATCCTAAATTAAAGGACAACTTAGCTATCATCCACTATGTAACTACCCTATATAAAGAGACCCAGTAGATTCAGAAAGGAGGATGATGTATTTTAGTGTTGAGAAAGTCTTGAGGAGAGAGAAAATTCAAGAGAGCGATTATATTTTTGATTTCTTCCATTTCTTGTAAACATTTCTGAGAATCAAATAATAAAGTGTCGTTTAATATCTTCAAAAATGTGTTAATTAGTGTGAATTCTTATCAAGGGTGTAGTATATGATTTCCTGCAACTACATTTTAGCGCCCAAAACATGGATTAAAAGTTGAAAATTATATGAAAAAGCAAGATTAAAGATCAATATTCGAGTTAAGAAGATGATTGAACAAATTGGTGAAGCAGTTGAAGAAAAAATTGAAGCAAAGGAGGATTACAGGAAGTTGGAGTGCAATACGATAACAAAAACAATGATCAACCAATTGTTGCAAATTGTTGCACTTCCCTTGCAAATTGTTGCACTTCCCTTGCAAATTGTTGCACTTCCCTGTAGCCTACCCTTGATACATCTTCACTGCAAACTTTACTATTCTTAGTAAGATCTAGTGAGAGTTTAGCTTAAAAAAACTGAGATTGGACGGAAATCGAACGAAAATTGGATGGATAATAGTAACTACTGTTGTAGCAGCCCAAACTTCATTAATACATTCTTAATTCTTCCATAGGGTTTCATTACAACTTAAATACCAAAATGATTGGATAATAAAACCATAATGTTGACTAATCTAAAACAGACGCGTGTTCCAATCTCTGGTCGACAACAATCACCAAATGGGTAGTAGACACGTCACTGATTATTAAGGCAGACAAACCATTATTCGGGGCAGCCACTAAGTAAGCTAGAGAAGTAAAAGGTATATGAAAACACCCTTCCATCAGCAGATCCTTATCCCTGTAGAATCAGAATATCGCTACAACATTTCTACGAGATTCTAAAAAAACACTCTGTGAGCGTCGCAAAATAACCCAAAGAATGATGTAACGAATGACGAAAACAGGAAACACGGAAAGAACGTGATAGTTCTGCGATGGTTAAAACTCCTGCGAGAACTAGCATTACAACTACCGCGTAAGCATCGCGATCCAGATCCGAAATTAAAGGACAACTTAGCTGTCATCCACTATGTAACTACCCTATATAAAGAGACCCAGTAGATTCAGAAAGGAGGATGATGTATTTTAGTGTTGAGAAAGTCTTGAGGAGAGAGAAAATTCAAGAAAGCTATTATATTTTTGATTTCTTCCATTTCTTGTAAACATTTCTGAGAATCAAATAATAAAGTGTCGTTTAATATCTTCAAAAATGTGTTAATTAGTGTGAATTCTTATCAAGGGTGTAGTATAGGATTTCCTGCAACTACATTTTAGCGCCCAAAACAGGGATTAAAAGTTGAAAATTATATGAAAAAGCAAGATTAAAGATCAATATTCGAGTTAAGAAGATGATTGAACAAATTGGTGAAGCAGTTGAATAAAAAATTGAAGCAAAGGAGGATTACAGGAAGTTGGAGTGCAATACAATAACAAAAAAAATGATCAACCAATTGTTGCAAATTGTTGCACTTCCCTTGCAAATTGTTGCACTTCCCTGTAGCCTAACCTTGATACATCTTCGCTGCAAACTGTACTATTCTTAGTAAGATCTAGTGAGAGTTTAGCTTAAAAAAACTGAGATTGGACGGAAATCGAACGAAAATTGGATGGATAATAGTAACTACTGTCGTAGCAGCCCAAACTTCATTAATACATTCTTAATTCTTCCATAGGGTTTCATTACAACTTAAATACCAAAATGATTGGATAATAAAACCCTAATGTTGACTAATCTAAAACAGACGCGTGTCCCAATATCTGGTCGACAAAAATCACCAAATGGGTAGTAGACACGTCACTGATTATTAAGGCAGACAAACCATTATTCGGGGAAGCCACTAAGTAATCTAGAGAAGTAAAAGGTATATGAAAACACCCTTCCATCAGCAGATCCTTATCCCTGTAGGATCAGAATATCGCTACAACATTTCTGCGAGATTCTAAAACAACACTCTGCGAGCGTCGCAGAATAACCCAAAGAATAATCCAAAGAATGATGTAACGAATGACGAAAACAGGAAACACGGAAAGAGCGTGATAGTTCTGCGATGGTTACAACTCCTGCGAGAACTATCATTACAACTACCGCGAGAGCATCGCGAGCCAGATCCTAAATTAAAGGACAACTTAGCTGTCATCCACTATATAACTACCCTATATAAAGAGACCCAGTAGATTCAGAAAGGAGGATGATGTATTTTAGTGTTGAGAAAGTCTTGAGGAGAGAGAAAATTCAAGAGAGCGATTATATTTTTGATTTCTTCCATTTCTTGTAAACATTTCTGAGAATCAAATAATAAAGTGTCGTTTAGTATCTTCAAAAATGTGTTAATTAGTGTGAATTCTTATCAAGGGTGTAGTGTAGGATTTCCTGCAACTACATTTTAGCGCCCAAAACAGGGATTAAAAGTTGAAAATTATATGAAAAAGCAAGATTAAAGATCAATATTCGAGTTAAGAAGATGATTGAACAAATTGGTGAAGCAGTTGAAGAAAAAATTGAAGCAAAGGAGGATTACAGGAAGTTGGAGTGCAATACGATAACAAAAACAATGATCAACCAATTGTTGCAAATTGTTGCACTTCCCTTGCAAATTGTTGCACTTCCCTGTAGCCTACCCTTGATACATCTTCGCTGCAAACTGTACTATTCTTAGTAAGATCTAGTGAGAGTTTAGCTTAAACAAACTGAGATTGGACGGAAATCGAACGAAAATTGGATGGATAATAGTAACTACTGTCGTAGCATCCCAAACTTCATTAATACATTCTTAATTCTTTCATAGGGTTTCATTACAACTTAAATACCAAAATGATTGGATAATAAAACCCTAATGTTGACTAATCTAAAACAGACGCGTGTCCCAATCTCTGGTCGACAACAATCACTAAATGGGTAGTAGACACGTCACTGATTATTAAGGAAGACAAACCATTATTCGGGGTAGCCACTAAGTAAGCTAGAGAAGTAAAAGGTATATGAAAACACCCTTCCATCAACAGATCCTTATCCCTGTAAGATCAGAATATCGCTACAACATTTCTGCGAGATTCTAAAACAACACTCTGCGAGCGTCGCAGAATAACCCAAAGAATAATCCAAAGAATGATGTAACGAATGACGAAAACAGGAAACACGGAAAGAGCGTGATAGTTCTGCGATGGTTACAACTCCTGCGATAACTAACATTACAACTACCGCGAGAGCATCGCGAGCCAGATCCGAAATTAAAGGACAACTTAGCTTTCATCCACTATGTAACTACCCTATATAAAGAGACCCAGTAGATTCAGAAAGGAGGATGATGTATTTTAGTGTTGAGAAAGTCTTGAGGAGAGAGAAAATTCAAGAGAGCGATTATATTTTTGATTTCTTCCATTTCTTGTAAACATTTCTGAGAATCAAATAATAAAGTGTCGTTTAATATCTTCAAAAATGTGTTAATTAGTGTGAATTCTTATCAAGGGTGTAGTGTAGGATTTCCTGCAACTACATTTTAGCGCCCAAAACAGGGATTAAAAGTTGAAAATTATATGAAAAAGCAAGATTAAAGATCAATATTCGAGTTAAGAAGATGATTGAACAAATTGGTGAAGCAGTTGAAGAAAAAATTGAAGCAAAGGAGGATTACAGGAAGTTGGAGTGCAATACGATAACAAAAACAATGATCAACCAATTCCATGGAAATATTAGAGGAAACATTCATAAACGAGATTTTGAAGGAAAAAGAATTATGACGGTGGAGAAAATATCACCTCTGAAGGATTGGGAAAAGCAATAAATTACATTCACAGCAGCAGAAATATCAAAAGAAAATTTGGATCATACATCTCCATTAGTAATCATGGTATCCACTATGCGAATGAAGAAGGAGAAATCAACAAGATCTGCAGAAGAATGGGCTGTGAATAGAACTTTGGTGGATGCAGGAAGTTCTGTAGATATTATATTCTATCATACATTTAAGAAAATGGGATATACGGATGAAGAGATGTCTTGTTCAAATTATCACATTCTTGGTTTTGGGAAATCTATAACAAAACCTAAAGGAGAAATAATGGTATGCATTTTGTTAGGAGAGATTGAAACACAAGTAACATTATGTGTGGTAGATGTGGAGGCACCATATAACATGATATTGGGGAGACCATGGATACACGCAATCAAAGCTGTAGCATCAACATTACATCAATGCATCAAATTTCCTATGCCTAGTGAAATTGGAGAAATTAGAGGAGATAGTGATCTTGCGAAATTGTGTTATCAAATTGAAGTGAGAAACTGTGAAGAGCGTCCAAAATTGTGAAAAGCTCGCAGAAAATTGGCAAACGAGTCAAAGAAGGAAGAAGAATTTAAAGTTTACATGATAAAAGAAAGAGAAGGAAAAGGAATACCCAGCGAGATATCACAGGAAGATGATGAGCCCGCGAGAGTCATGGAAACTCCAACGCCAATGGGAGAACCTAAGGCCAGTTACACCACAGCATAACTAACAAAAGAAGTAAATGTTGGAAGTGTAGAAGAACCTAAAATGCTGAAAATTGGAACTAAAATGGATGCAGATGAAGAAGAACAAACCATAAATCTTTTGCGAGAGTATAAGGATATTTTCGCGTGGAGTATGGATGAGATGCCTGGAATAGATCCATCAGTTGCATGTCATAAGTTATAAATTAACAAAGATATGAGACTATTCAAGCAAAGGATAAGGAAAATCGCGACAACTTATCACTCAAAAATAGAAGAAGATGCTCGATGCAGGAATTATAAGACAAGCAAAATACCCGGAATGGATTGCAAATATGGTAATGGTTCCAAAGAAGAATAAAGGGATAAGAATTTGCATAGATTTTACTGACTGAAACAAAGCTTGCCCTAAAGATAGCTTTCCATTACCAGATATTCCACAAATGGTCGAATCAGCAGCAGGATATGAAAGAATATCTTCATTGGATGGGTATAAAGGATATAATCAGATCCCTCTTGCTGAATAAGATCAAGAGAACACCGTATTTTTTGCTCCAAGAGGATTATATTGTTACACAAAAATGCCATTTGGGTTAAGAAATGCTGGTGTAACGTATCAAAGTATGGTGGAGAAGGTGTTCGCAAAGTGGATACACAAAACTTTAGAGGTGTACATAGATGACATGTTAATAAAGAGTAAAGAAGCTAAGAACCATGTGCAAGATTTAAAGGAGATTTTTGATCAAATGCGACTCTTTAACGTCAGGGGAATTTTTAGGTTATATTGTATCAAAAGAAGGAATTCAAGTTGATCCAGAGAAATTATAGGCAATTCTCGATTTGCCAACGCCAGCAACAGTGAAAGATGTACAGAAGTTGAATGGGATCTTAGCATCGCTAGGAAGATTTATCTCGCGATCTTCAGATAAATGCAAGCATTTTTTCAATATACTCAGGAAGGGTACAAAATTCAAGTGAACAGATGAATGTGAGAAATCTTTTCAAGGAGTTAAATAATATCTAATGAACACATATATTTTACAGAAAGCGGAGCCTGGAGAAGAATTATTGATTTATCTTGCGACAACATCGCACGCATTAAGCGCAGTATTATTGCGAATAGATGCAGGGGTAGAAAAACCAATTTATTACATCAGCAAAACATTTAATTCTGCAGAGAGAAATTATTCAAAAATTGAGAAGCTGATTATGGCATTGGTTTATGCAACCTTTAAACTTCGCATATATTTTCAAGCACATAAAGTAAAGGTATTAACAAAGGTGCCCATTGAATCAGTAATGAAGAACTCAAAAAGATCAGCCAGAGTTGAGAGATGGAATGCACAAGTAGGGCACTTTGAAATCAAATATGAAGTCCTATCCTTGCCAAAATCACAAGTTGTGGCAGATTTTTTAGCAGAATTTCCTCTAGAAGATGATGAAGTTGTGGAAGAAATGATGGACATAGAAGAAGAACTTGGAGATCCAAAAGATCTATTAAAGGGACCCAACATGTGGGAAATATTGGTGGATGGATCATCAAATGGTGAAAGAAATGGAATTGGAGTGGTCTTTATCTCGCCAGAAGGAGAAAAAATGGCTTTCTCATTTCGTTTGGATTTCACATCCACTAATAATGAGACAGAATATGAAGCTGTGGTGCATGCTCTAAAGTTCGCCGTAGAGATGAAGTTGGAGAACGCAAGGATTACAAGTGACTCGCAATTGGTTATTCTCCAGATAAAAGGAGAATACACAACAAATGAACCATCTCTGAATAAATACAAGAAACTTGTTGAAGAATTGTCTGCGAGAATACCAAAAATAAAATGGAGACATATATTAAGAAAAGATAATAGACTCGCAGATGCCTTTGCGTTCATATCAAGTATGATGACAAACCCAGCTGCGAAATGCATAAGAATTCAGACGCTTGTATCACCTTCAATTAATAAAGAAGAAGAAGAAGAAAATGCGGATGTAATGATAATACAAAATGACGCAGAAGAATCAGCCAGCGACACTATCGCAGATTGGAGAACAGAACTTCACGCATACTTGGCGACAGGAGAAACACCAAGAAATAGATTGGAGGCGCACAAATTAAAGAGTCGTGCAACAAATTATGAATTAAGGGATGTAGTATTGTATCGAAAATCTTTTAATGGTCCATTACTTAGATGTTTGATATAGGAAGAAGGAGAAAAAGTGTTAAAAATGTTAAAAATGTTGCATAGCGGCGATGCTGGTAATCATAGCGTAGGAAGATCTTTGGATTATAGAACAAAAATGCAAGGCTATTATTGGCCGTATATGCATGAAGATGCAAAACAATTATCAAAACGCTGTGAAGATTTCCAGAGATATGGAAAGAGGATACATGCACCAGGGGCACCATTATCATCTTCAAAAATTATGTGACCTTTTGGAAAATGGGGCTTAGATATTGTGGGACCCTTTGTGCCAGGTTTAGGGCAGAAGATATACTTAATTGTCGCGACAGATTACTTCACAAAGTGGGCAGAAGTAAAAACAGCACAGCACATTCGTGATAAAGATATATTTACATTCATCTTCAAAAATATTTTCTGCAGATTTGGAAATCCAGCACAGTTGGTTTCTGATAATGGAAAACAATTTGAAGGACAAAACATATAATTGCTACTCAATGCATTTAAGATAAGATGTGGAAAATCTACTCCTTTATACCCACAAGCTAATGGCCAGGCTGAAGCAACTAAAAAGACAATCAAAAACATCTTAAAAAAGAAATTAGAAGGGTGCCATAGAGCATGGTGTGAACATGTACATAATGCAGTCTTGGCTTACAACACAACCAGGAGAGAGGCAACTGGGATGTCACCTTTTTGTTTAACATATGGTGTTGAATCAGTACTACCAATAGAAGTTGTTATTCCTACAACAAAAAGAGAAGTTTGGGAGAAGAATCTTAATGCTAGCATGATTCTAAGAGAACTTGATGAATTAGAAAAGAAGAGAGAAAAAGCATTACAACATATGGAAAATTATCAGCGAACGTTGGCTCACGAATATTACAAACGAGTCAAGAAACGTGAGTTTTTGTCGGGAAACCGAGGTTACGTTCATCTCGAACCGGCATGTTTCCATAGAAAATTCCACGAAACATCCTACTTTAGATAACTTATCTCGAATCCGTCTCTTACATATTTAGATTAGCATGACCGGATAATACTAGCACGAATATATAATCAATACGATATGGACAATCACACACGACACAAAAATTACGTGGTTCACCTATGTAGGCTACATCCACAGACAAAACCACCCCGAGAAGCTTCATTATCATAAAAAGTTATTACATCCCACACATCATATAATCAACTAGTTATATAACCCACTAGCGCTAAACGTTAGAAACAACAAGACATATTACGAAGAGTTTACCACTTCCTTTGTTCTTCTTCTTCCATAAACTTCTACCGCCATGGTTGCTTCGACTTTAGACGATAACATGAAGAACATCATGAATTCTAGCTTCTCCCACATGAACCCTAGAAACCCTATATTTCTCCCATACCCGTTCTCACCACAAGTCTTTCTTATCACATAGATTTTACCCCATCACCAACCATTGGAGGACACAACGGTTGTGACTCAATCACTCCCATTATTGAGAGAGGATTCTACTAGAGAAATAACCTAGAGAATGGATTTCTACTCACAATATAAGCCCTCTTATATAGTAGACAAATCCTTGATCCCCAAGTCTTAGAGAACTCCTAAAAATAGACTCACACCTTAATTAGGAAACCCTAAACTTGGAAAATACTCTTCCAAACCGTCATACAAGTTTCCTTATCCTAGTAAACCTTGTAGACATTCCAAACCCGAAACTGCTCTTTAGCCACGGTTTTGACAGCATTAGATCACCGTTTTCTTCTGCAAAACTGTTACCTAAAGTTTGTTTTCAGCCATATAGTTTTGTATTCGGAACAAAACCTCAACAATCACCACCTTTTGTGACGTGAACAAAACCTTCATCTTCACTCCAACAAAGCATGAATGTTTACCACCTTATACAAGGCCATCCTCGCGGACATCATCACTAGCACGAATCGAAATTGTGTTGTACTTTGAGCTTGAACCACCACCTAAGCCAAATTCCTCCGTTGCACTTGCACCACCGGAATCGCTATTTGTCAATCTTCTAGCCTCACCACAAACAACTTCTTCATATAATTTATACAAGTTTATGCATGACTTGTATCAAACTACTTCGTCGCCATGACCACTCATTATTCCACCTTCGTAGAATACTTCTTCTTCGACACATGTCTAACACTTGACATTGTTTGAACTGAGCTATTAAACAATTCCATACGGACTTAACCAACTCCAAGAACCAACAATCTTGAGTAATCCTCCATGTAGACAAAAAACATGCTAGAATCTTCATATGTTGTGTATAAACGATTGTCACCTAGCACCACCATGATTCAAAACATTCTCTTGACAATATTTGCAGACGCCAGTTGAACCCATGAACGATCTTCTCTTGCAAAGAAAACACCTTCAACACGAATCATAGTCACATCAAGAAAAGTTGTCGACTCTTTCTTGATGTCATCCTATTCTTTGTTCGGTCTTGATTTACTCATCATCTTCATGAACTATATCATTCTGCTACGAACCAAGATTTTCTCTACTTTGAAACCTCTTGTTCAAATTACCGAATCACTGCCATCTTTATCCACGCTCACCGCACCACTTGTCGGGAAACCGAGGTTACGTTCATCTCGAACCGGCATGTTTCCATAGAAAATTCCACGAAACATCCTACTTTAGATAACTTAGCTCGAATCCGTCTCTTACATCTTTAGATTAGCAAGACCGGATAATACTAGCACGAATATATAATCAATACGATATGGACAATCACACACGACACAAAAATTACGTGGTTCACCTATGTAGGCTACATCCACGAACAAAACCACCCCGAGAAGCTTCATTATCATAACAAGTTATTACATCCCACACATCATATAATCAACTAGTTATATAACCCACTAGCGCTAAACGTTAGAAACAACAAGACATATTACGAAGAGTTTACCACTTCCTTTGTTCTTCTTCTTCCATAAACTTCTACCGCCATGGTTGCTTCGACTTTAGACGAGAACATGAAGAACATCATGAATTCTAGCTTCTCCCACATGAACCCTAGATTTCTCCCATACCCGTTCTCACCACAAGTCTTTCTTCTCACATAGATTTTACCCCATCACCAACCATTGTAGGACACAACGGTTGTGACTCAATCACTCCCATTATTGAGAGAGGATTCTACTAGAGAAATAACCTAGAGAATGGATTTCTACTCACAATATAAGCCCTCTTATATAGTAGACAAATCCTTGCTCCCCAAGTCTTAGAGAACTCCTAAAAATAGACTCACACCTTAATTAGGAAACCCTAAACTTGGAAAATACTCTTCCAAACCGTCATACAAGTTTCCTAATCCTAGTAAACCTTGTAGACATTCCAAACCCGAAACTGCCCTTTAGCCACGGTTTTGACAGCATTAGATCACTGTTTTCTGCTGCAAAACTGTTACCTAAAGTCTGTTTTCAGCCATATAGTTTTGTATTCGGAACAAAACCTCAACAGTTTCAACCAGGCGATTTAGTTCTGCGAGAAACACCATATTACCAGCGAGAACTTGGGGAAAGTTGGCGAGAAAATGGGATGGACCGTATATCATTAAAGAGATAGTTAGAATAGGGGCATACAGGTTGGTGGACCCAAAAGGCAGAGATGTTGGTCAAAGACTTGGTAGTCCATGGAACAGATTATATTTAAAAAGATATTATCAGTAATAAATTTTTAATAAAAAATGGGCTAAACGAATTTTTACAGCTGCGAGTTTATTCGCAAGATTATTCAAGATTACATAAAGAATGAAAGATTGCGATATACGCAAAAGAAACAAAGAACGGGATGAACCTTTATAGCGTACACCCTAGTTCGCGAATATAATTTCGCAAGAGGCAAATGTAAGACCTAAAGTACATCATATTAGGGGGTTTCTCTTTGTGTGGCTCAGGGATAAGGTTATACCGCTGCTGGAACCTAAGACATGGAGAATGGGGTCCATCTCTTTGAGATACCTATCCAGGAGAGATACTTTGGATTTCCAACTATATAAGGTTATACCCTGGTTGGACGACCAAGGGTCTCTTCTAAGTGGTGCAAAGTATGACCAAGGCGCCGAGGTACACGGTTGAGCCAAGAGTGCCCGGGATGGACGAACCTACCCTGGCCATTTTTGGTAAGTCTTGGCTATGATGCACTCGGCCTCAAGAAAACCCCACTTAGGGTGCAGTCTCGTAACTATAAGCCATATAGGCATAAAGGATAAGAGGCTGCGAAATAACTGGTTGTTGTTAAGACTGGATGGGAGGAGCTAGTCTTGTATGGCCGATGTTCCCTCCTTGAAGGGGCAACCAGGGGGAGTAAGGGCGACACCCTCCATTAGGGAGATGATAAGTGTCTTAAGATGGCAATGTCATGGGGATCTGTGTTTGCAAGAACATTTAGGCCTGTCATATTGTCGCGTGACAAATACAGAGGCAACAAGCCATTAGAAAAATTTATGATGAGGTCAATGGGTTTTTACATGTAAGTGTAAAGACGTCCTGCGATTTCATCGCAAGACGGCTATGTCATGGGGCTTTATTCTCGCAAGGGAATTTAGACCTATCATATAGTCATAGAGAATTGATAAAATACATGAGCTAAAGCAAGATCAATGGTTCTCTACATACGAATGTGAGGACGTCCTGTGATTTTGTCGCAGAAAGAAACGTGGCGAAATAAGACCTTTAATTAGGAAGGCAAAATAAGACCACAAGAATAATCATACCCATTAACTATTTCATTTTTCTAAGATGCAGGAAATATTTATTCATTCCAAGAAAGATAATGAGGGGCAAGTATGGGAATCGATAAATAAAATATCATTATCTTTCTCGCAGAGTATTGAGAAGGACAGAAATTTAACAGAACTCCAGAATGCGTTTTAAAGTTGAAAAGGGTTACATCATTCGCAAAAAATAGAACTAAAAGAATGCAAAAAAAAATTCAAGAATTATCTTTGCCAGAGTTATTAGCCTCGCCAACATTCTTCTCATGATCAGCTTGAGTTTCTTCCTCATTTAGTAACTCATTAACGGTTGTCCCATCGCCATTAGCTACTTTAGTAGGGGGATATTTTTCTTTATCCACTGAATTTTTTTGAGAAACATCTTCTTCATCACTTACATACTCCAAATCACTAGCCATGGGAAGAGGAATTTCATCATCATCTACTGGCAGAGGATCGACTGATACAGGGGAGAGACCGTTGGATATTAAGATATCATTCACGAGAACTTCAGCGCTGAGATGAACTTTGCAAAGGAAGCCTTTGTCACGATTCCTAATTTTCATGTTCTTATAGTACCCAGGATAGTCATATATTATTTCTGCACGATCGCGAGATTTGACATAATTGGCTAAAAGTTCACCATTTTCTTTGTGGACTGAAGCTATTTTATCAGACAAGTCAGAAATGATGGTTTGAAGACTTTTCTCAGATCTGCGAGAAAAATAGATAAGCCAAAAAAACATTCAGACGAAGATCTTACAAAAATATAGCAGAGAAATTTAAACAGAAAAGCTAACAATTAAGGCAGTCAAAATGACTACCTTCTCTTTGTGAAGATAAGTTTTGAATTAGTGATAAGACACAACTTTCCCACTGGTTCATGGCATCATCAAATTTATCTCCAATTATACCCTTCAGGCGAGATTTTATATTTTCTTCTTTAGAAAGGAGATAAGCATTTTATTTCTCCAATAAGGAATGAGATTCTTTCAATCGGGAAAAACGTTCTTTGAGTTTACTATCCTTTACACTTAGAGTTATCCTACCCTGGATGAGTTTATCCTTCTCATCTATTGATGATTCAGTTACTTCTTTGAGTTCTTCTTTCAACGAAGACAGAGATTGTTCTTGATTGTTACAAACTTTCTGAAGAATAGTTAAATGTTGTGAGGAGATCACTATCTTATTTGAGAAGATATGCTTTTCTTGAGATAAAGTCTCATTTTCATCTGATAAAGTTTCTATCGCCAAATTAGCCTGGGTCAATAAATAAGAAAGACGAGTAATTTCGCTATTTAACAGACTTTGTATTAATTGGTTATTCTCATTGGTAAGATTATCTATTTGGTCGATAGAATATGAATGAAGGTTATCTAATCTATTATATTGGTCCATCCAAGAGTCTTTCTCAGCACGATCTTCTTCAGCGATAGACTCAAACCGGAATCTCTCCAAGAATCGTGTCTGATTAACAACTAAATATATGAGCCAAGGATTTAAAGGAGAATTAAGCATAGAAAAAAACAAGAATTTACTAAAATAGAAAAAATAAGAGGTAAAAGAAGGAAAAATATACCTTTTAGTTCTTCATTCTTATTACGAAGATTCTCGCAATTCAGTAAAGAGTTGCGAAGATTGTGCTGAAGAGTATCACACTCTGAAGACTTAACCCGAAGACTCTCTTTTAAAATTTCAATCTCGTTTTCTAGAGATGTCATCGCAGCCGTCTGTTCAGAACCAAAATACTTGCTTAAAACTTCGCAGACGCCACGTTTGACAGGATTAATGGAGAATTTTCTAGTTTCATCCAGAATGTCAGATAAGACTCTAAAGGTAACATCTACATCAATCAAAGATTTTTTAACAAGAGGTAGAGATATAGGTGGTGAAGTGGTAACAATGGCGAGTTGAAGGTTTGAATTATTTGTGTCATCAGGAGGGGGAGTGTCTGGAAAGGTCACATTTGGAAGTGAAAATGAATCAACTTGAGAAGTGGATACAGTAGAAGAAGAAGGAGCTTCATTCGAAATAATATGGGGAGTTTCACTTATGAGAGGATTAATTGAGGCATGAGTAATGGGAGTGACACCATCGCAAGCAATAGGTTGGGGCACAACTTGCGATGCTATAGGAGTGGATTTTGAAGAATATAATGAGGGAAGAGTAATTCCGTATTAAATGGGTTTAACCTTGCGAGATCGCTTGCGAGGTTCAGAAATATTCTCATCATCCTGCAAATAATAAACTAGATAAGAAATAGAGGCAACAATATATTGTTATTAAGAAAACGAGTGTTTATTACTACCTTATTACTCGCAAACTTCCTTTTCTTCTCGACGGGTTTTTGTTGAAAATCTTCCTGAAGATAAGGGTTTTGGACTACAACTCTGGTGTTGGGAACGGATCCGCTGAAGCAAAGACATAGTATGGGAGTTATGTAAAATCAGATAAAAACATATCGAATAAATAATGATGAACATAATCTAAGTAAGTAAGACCAAATTTAACAACACTAGAAGAAGAGATACCATGATAACTCCATGGAAGTATTAGCATAAGAATCTTTGAGATAAGAAAGTTGCAGACGGAAAACAGAATGAATAGACGAAGAGACGAAGAAGATAGAAAAGTAAAAGAGGAAAATTAGTTTTGTAACCAGATTCTACCTTTTATAGGAAAAAGGAGATGACCTGTTGAGGAAATACGTGCCAGTAAAAAAAGGGGGGATTCACGACACGTGTAGGCAGTTAAACTAAATTCACGGAATGTTGTCGAAAGGAAAATACAGAAAGATAGGAAGTTGCGATATTATGAAGGGTTGGATATCCTCATATCCTCTTCACTCCGCGAAGAATACATGAGGAGAGGCAAGATGTAGGATCAGAATATCGCTACAACATTTCTGCGAGATTCTAAAACAACACTCTGCGACCGTCGCAGAATAACCTAAAGAATAATCCAAAGAATGACGTAACGAATGACGAAAACAGGAAACACGGAAAGAGCATGATTATTCTGCGATGGTTACAACTCCTGCGAGAACTAGAATTACAACTACTGCGAGAGCATCGCGAGCCATATACGAAATTAAAGGACAACTTAGCTGTCATCCACTATGTAACTACCCTATATAAAGAGACCCAGTAGATTCAGAAAGGAGGAGGATGTATTTTTGAGTGTTGAGAAAGTCTTGAGGAGAGAGAAAATTCAAGGGAGCGATTGTATTTTTGATTTCTTCCATTTCTTGTAAATATTTCTGAGAATCAAATAACAAAGTGTCGTTTAATATCTTCAAAAATGTGTTAATTAGTGTGAATTCTTATCAAAGGTGTAGTGTAGGATTTCCTACAACTACAATCCCTAAGGATTGAATTTAGGGAAATGGTGAGCAATGTGTTTGGCATCCTCCCAGGTAGCCTCTATTGGTGAAGTATTAGTCCACTGAATTAGTAGTTGAGGCATAGAGAGACCATTACACAAAATTATGCTGGAAGCAAGGGCAGCTACAGAAATGACAAGATACTGGCCATCTGTATCCAATATAGATAGTGAAGGAGAAGAAGTGTGAGTGGTAATAATATGTTGCTTTAGTTGTGAGACATGGAAAACAGGATGAATCCTTGCCTCTGATGGTAGTTATAGTTTGTAAGCAGTTGGACCAACTTTATGAATGATTTCAAATGGCATTTGCAGCCAGCTTTAAGTTTCTTCTTCTGAAAGCCACAGATGCTTATCTATAGGGTTAGAGTTTCAAATAAACCTTATCCCCTACAGAGAATACAATATCAGTCTTCTTTTGGTCAGCATAGAACTTCATTCTCTCTTGAAATTTATGGAGAGCATCCTTGAGTAAGTCTATCACTGCATCTCTTTGCTTTAAATAAGAATTAACCTCAGCAACAGAAATGGTAGCAGTTGAAGGAAAATCCAAATGTGGTGGAAGATACCCATACAATGCTTGAAATGGATACATCTTCAAGCTGGTATGGTAATTGGTTTTATACCACCATTCTGCAAGTGGAAGCCAAGAGTACCATTTTTTGGGTTGGTGACTATGCATGCATCTCAAGTAACTCTCAAGGCAAGAGTTAACTCTCTCATTTTGATCATAAGTCTGTGGATGGTAAGATGTACTGATATGCAGTTGAGTGCCAAGGGCTTGAAAACGATTTTTCCAAAAGTTGCTTGTGAAGATTTTATCTTTGTCAGATACAATGGAATATGGCAGACCATGCATGCAACTTGAAAATCTGTGAGATGAATTACCTTGCAACAGAAGAAGAAGCAGTGTATGGGTAGTGTAGTCCAATGAAATGGCTATACTTTGTTAGTATGTTAACAACCACCAGAATAACTGATTTCCTTCACTCATTGGTTATCCCTCAATGAAATCCATTGATATGTGTTGCCAAGCATGCTCTAGAATGGGGAGTGGTTTCAGTAAGCCAACTGAAAATGTATTTTCCCTTTTATTTCTTTGACACACATCACAAGATGAGACATATAATAGGATATCTTTCTTCATGGTAGAAAAAAATAATTAACTCTCATATAAGTAGCTTGCATACCATAATGGCCACCAACAGCTGAGCAGTGGAGAGAGTGAAGAATGTTGGATTTTGTTGAAGAAGAGCTGCCAACATATAACCTTTTTTTGTACCTCAATACTCCATTATATATGAATAGGTAGTGGTAGAGTGGGGAGTAATTGTGCGCTGAGTGATAAGCTTTTGGGCTTGCTGATCATCAGTATAGCTAGTAATGAGTTCTTATGCCCAAGAAGGTTGTGATAGGGATATTGAGTTGCATGAAGCATCCAAATGAGGTCTTCTATAAAGGGCATCAAATACTTTGTTCTCAGAACCTTTTTTATACTTTACTTCATAATCAAAACCTAAAAGTTTCATAATCCATTTCTGTTGCAAGGTTGTAGAAATTATTTGCTCTAGGAAGTAATGTATGCTCTGATGATCAGTATTAATAATGAAGTGCTGACCTTGTAAGTAGTGCTTCCATTTAGTTACTGCTTGAAAAATTGCTAAATGCACCTTCTCATAAGTGGATAAGGCAGCAGCTCTAGGACCAAGTGGCTTGCTGTAAAAAGCTATAGGTCTACCCTCTTGCATAAGCACAGCACCAATGCCTAAGTCACAAGCATCAGTTTCAAGGATGAACTGTTTAGTAAAATTAGCCAGATCTAAAACAGGATTAGTTTTCATTGTCTTCTTGAGTTGAAGAAAAGTTTTGGTTGCTGCGGGAGACCAAGTGAAAGCATCCTTATTTAAAAGATCAGTAAGTGGTCTGCTAATGAGGCCATAATTATGCACAAATTTCCTATAGTACACTGTGAAAAGGCGAGGGTACCCTAAATATACCTCAAGCTATTACTTTTCCTTCCTATAGGTCCTTTCCCCGAAAGTGATTGTCTATGGAATGAGTCGAGACAATACAACAAATCGGTTCACACTTTATGTGATTGTCTATGGATAGGAGATCGAGACAATATGACAACAAAGTGTGTTTACTTAATACAAAGGTTCAGACTTAACCAAACTCTATAGGATTCACGTATCAAGTAAATAAGAATTAACGTTTGTGCAATTTACTTTAATTATAATAAAACAATTATAATGCGGAAATATAAAGTTAATGACACATCAAGATTTTGTTAACGAAGAAACCACAAATGCAGAAAAACCCCGGGACCTAATCCAAAATTGAATACTCTCACGATTAAGCCGCTATACAAAATAAAACAACTTCGTATAGGTTAATACCAAGCAACTAAACCTATAGTTCACCTAGTTCTGTTTGTATTCCCACCCATCCAACCTGTAAAAAAGTCACGTACTTGGACCAATTCCTTTGGTTCGTATTCCAAACAGTAAAGGAACAACAAATCTGTTTGGTATCAACTCTCTTCGACCAAGTGATATGAGTTGCACAAAGGTTCCCTTGTTTATCTTAACATAAACTCCTTTGCCATGTTCCAAGATCTATCTTATGTTCAATCACCTAAAGGCAATCATTAATATTAAGCCAATCAATACCTTTAATCACAAGGAAACGTATTGATACCGATCTTCCTCAAATATTCTATCAAAATACCCAAAAGGATAAATCAATTATAGTCGGATCCTCTTTTTCCCAAACAAGTATTGTGCACACCAAAGATTATAAAAACCAAGTCAGAAATCTTCAATATCTTCTTTGTCTTCAAATCTTCTTATATCTTCAATAAACACATGCACACAACTACTTGAATCTCTTGTGATAAATCACACACAGAACGAAGTCTGTTAACAATGGACTATCACAAGATCGTCTTTGGATCTAACAACAGTCTAAATATCCCTGTCGAAACCTTGAACTAGTTTGAGTGAATCTTATATCAGAAGAGAAGATTCTCAAGCATAAACAAACTAGGTGCAATCAAAGTTCAACCACCGTTAGTCAATCAAATCAATAAGAAAACTAAAGATAAACCATAATATCTAGTTTCCCACCAACGGGTCGCGCTAGAGCTTCTCAATCCCAAAGAAGACTTTAAATTGAGAGGCCGTAAGAGATTTCACCTAATTAGATTACTCTCCTCTCCGATAGGCGGCTTCACCAGTAACAAGGATAAAAGAGGAAGTCTATGTCACGCAGGATTAGTTTTCTAGAAATGCAAACTCAAAGTATTTATAGACAAGGAAGTTTGGACACCAAGGAATTTCCAAAACCGAAAATATTCTCAAGATATTTTTCATTACTTCACCAAATTCGGTTTTCATAATTCCTGTGAATGCACTGTCCAAAAATACATGATCGAAATCTCATTGGAAAATATTTAATTAGCAAATGCACATTACTAATTCTTATTTTCCATATATAATTAAAACCTTAATAAAAAGATTCTTAACTTATTTAAATTCGATCTTGGGATTTACTTCCTTCTTAGCCGTTAAGGAATATCTTTGAACAAGATAGAATAAGCATTAATGCACCGTGTTCAAAGTGTATCGATATCTTACTCTTGCAAGCCATTTTTCATACTTGCTCACTTGAAACCGATTTACCACGCTTCCAAACAAGTTTAGAATTGGTTTATTTGACTTTCAAGAACTATGTGATTGATCAAATAACACTCAATCACAACTCATGGGTTTACGGTTCTACCAAAATAAGTTTCGGTTCTACCGCCATGTGAGTACTGTGTATAATTACACTAGCTTACCAAAGGTATGGCTGACTAGGTACTAGGATCGGTTCCCCACATATATTTTGTATCTAACTTGTAAGCACTACACATGTCCATAGGATCGGTTCCCCCTTCCCAAAAACGTGTTGCACATGTTAATAGGATCGTTTCCCCTTTCTTCCATAAACCTTGCTACACCTCATACAAGGATCGGTTCCCCTTGTGATGCACTACACCTCTTAGTAGGATCGGTTCTGCTTCTCCCAGTAATAAGTTCAGACACTCACAACCCGATCATACCCCAGGTGATTACTTAAAATCGGTTCCACTAATAAAAGTCATACCAATACATAAGTCAGGCCTCATGTGAATAGTTTTACCAAGAACACAAACAATTCATGAGTTTTTATACTAATCACACATATTGGTCGTTCATAAGATATGCAATGAAGAACAACCCCAATAACGCCTGACGATTTCCTTTTCGGTTCACAACATATATCATGAACTTACTTCCTTAAAACACATGTAAACATTGTTCTCTAGGATGAAATCCTCACCTCATACCCATACATAATCACAATAGCATTCATACGATTATGTCGATGTCTTATATACAAAGTTTAATGGTTAAGCAAAAAACTTCATATTTTATTCCTTAATACTATGTCTATCTAGAGTGTTCATGCTTCGCATTTTTATGTTTTCAATATGCACGACTTGAAAGATATGTTAGGGAATGAAATAGTTCAAGTCAAATATCACTAACCTCAAGTGGAAGGATGATTTTGTGGTTGTAGCTCCGTACTTCTTCACTTCTTCAAGTCTTCGCAATACTTGTAATGTCTCACCCTAATACTTTCAAGATAACTGCTTTCCGTAGAGATTATTGTTAGATATCTCTACTCGTGAATTTATGATGATCTTGCATATTTTGGAGTGGAAATTAACGCAAATGAGTCAAAATTGATTTTAGTTTATGGGTCATCATAATTTATATTATAATTCTGTAAATTATAGATGGTACCATACATTACTACACGATAAATTATTCTGGATTGTGATGGTTACCCTTGTTCTTATTGGCAGGAATCCCTTGGCTTTATGATCCTAAAGTGTTGCTATTTAAATTGATTAACAAATAGTCTTTCTAATTTTAGGTTAAAATGAAAAAGTGATAGTATAGGGTATCATAATACAAACATAAATAACAATTAAAACATGATAAAAAAACATACCGATAGAATGATACAAAAACATTTTATTTCAGGTGCTCAAGAATACACAACAAATTTCTGCAAGAAGATATGAGAGCCATAATTTGATGAGAACCCCTTTGCTCTTACCGATTCCATGGGTGTCATTAACTTATTTACCTGCAAATTTTATACTCCCTTCGTCTTCTATTAATTGTCATAATTGACAAAATCAAAATATTAATGGAATTATACGAAATGTCATGACTAACCCTATTTAATATTATATTATTACTAAAATTAAAATTATTATATTAAAGAATTTAAATGAGTGATAATATTATTTTAGGAAATGTTTTAAGAAGATAAAAAACAAGATATTTTGGTTTTATAAAATTGGGATTATATGGTGCCTTTCTGAAGAGTTTGAGATGTTGCATAGCCAGCCATAATTTCAATGTTAAAAGTTAGTAATTTTGTTTTTCACAGAATTGGGATTGTCATTCCGAAAGGTGTTTGATGTTGTTTTGATAGTGGTAAGAAGGTTGTCGTTCACTCGGACTCGTTGAGATTGGTTTAATACTTAAAAATAAAATATATACACATGTTTGTCACGATATCGAGAGATACTGAGACTCAGGATTCCACCATACTCATAACATAAGGTTCAAATATTAATTCTTTTAACAATTATAGCTCAATAAAGACATGGACTCTTATTTTTGCCAAGGTAGATTCTCAAAATAATAGTTGTAAATCCTAAGCATGGGACATCAATACATCTAAGAAAGCATGACCCATCAAACGAGATGACAACTAATTAATCAAAATCCTAATTCAATTTTAATTAGTACAAAAGTCAAATAAGAATTAAATATAATTACCACACGCATGAAATATGGCTTCCTCCGTCATCCCAGTATTGGGGTTTAGCTTCTCATATTATTCACGTGCTCAAAATAGTTGTTCATAGCTCAAATAGGTGAAAAACAAGAGAAAACTAATAAAGAAGACAGTTTGCAACGCTGTAGTGGCGTTACAAACAGCTCTTACAACGGGTGTTGAAATGTTACAGTGAACAGATGACAAGGTTATGATAGATGTGATGTATTATTGTTAAACAACGATACTTCTTTTGTGCTATTTGAATAAGACTGCCTCTGCGACTGTTCTCGTCTGTCCAATGTTCTTCGGCTTCTCTTCTTCACCAGCAGCAACAGAGAACTCCTCTGCAAGTCTTCTTTCTTCGATTCTATGGCCTTTGACCGAACCTCTAACTCCGACAGACCTGTGTGGTACCAGCACCTCCTATTTAAACACTGCAGCCACCTAAATCCCGATAATCTCTTCCATATCCCTCCCTGACTTTTAACCCAAGACACGGGATTTATTTCCTTTATCCTATTATTTTCTTACGCGTAACTGAGTTATAACAAACCCTCTCAAGTATGGAAACAAATCTCGATCAGAAGATATCTTCCCAACAAAGTCCACATAACTTCCAAGTGATATTCTCCTAGGCTTTGTTTTATCGAGACGTATTAAAAACTCCTTATTTTTCTCCTAATCGGTCTCTGATGTGCTCAAAACTTTCCGTACTCGGTAGATATTAATCCCAGAAGAATATATCTTCTTTCACCGTTCATAACTTCCCAAAATATAAGCCAACAGAATCTCGTCGTATCCTCCGTCTCTGTTTTAATCAAACTCGGTGATTCCGTCCTCTCTTTGCGTATCTGAAACTCCTAACACTCTGGTTTACCCTAAACAGGCCAAAATACATCCAACTCAGCGATTGAGTCTCAGCATACCTCGTCCAATTCTGCTCCGAAAAATATCGCAGGTGAAAAGAAAGCTTCCCGCCAAAATGCAGTTTTGAAAATGAGAAGAAGGGCGCCCCTTATGAACTGCCGGGGTGTTGATAGTAATGGGGTGCAAATAACAAATGAGGTGACCCTTATTAGTGAAGTACCCCTTAGTAAATGAGGTGCCCCTTATCCAAATAAGGTGTGTCTTTAGTGATTTTCTCCCACGAGCGCAAATACCACTTTCCGAGCCAAGTTTTTCCAGACATGTTTATTTCCCCAAAAACACCTTGAAAAGGCGAGGGTACCCCAAATATACCTCAAGCTATAACTTTTCCTTCCTATAAGTCCTTTCCCCGAAAATGATTGTCTATAAACTGAGTCGAGACAATACAACAAATCGGTTCACACTTTGTGTGATCGTCAATGGATACTAGATCGAGACAATACAACAACAACGTGTGTTTACTTGATACAAAGATTCGGACCTAACCAAACTCAATAGGATTCACGTATCAAGTAAATAGGAATTAACGTTTGTGAAATTTACTTTAATTATAATAAAACAATTATAATGCGGAAATATAAAGTAAATGACACATCAAGATTTTGTTAACAAGGAAACCGCAAATGAAGAAAAACCCCGGGACCTAGTCCAGAATTGAATACTCTCAGAATTAAGCCGCTATACAAAATAAGACAACTTCGTATAGTTGAGACCAAGCAACTAAACCTATAGTTCACCTAGTTCCCTCAGTATTCCTACGCCTCCAACCTGTAATACAGTGACGTACTTGGACCATTCCTTTGGATCGTATTCCAAATAGTAAAGGAACAACAAATCTATTTGGTATCAACTTTCTTCAACCAAGTGATATGAGTTACGCAAAGGTTCCCTTGTTTATCTTAACATAAACTCCTTTTCCAGGTTCCAAGATATATCTTATGTTAAATCACCCAAAGGAAATCACTAAGATTAAGCCAACAACACTCTTCAACCAAGTGATATGTGTTGATGCTAGGGCTGTCAACGGGTCCGAGTCCTCCCGGGTAGTACATGGCCCAGAACCGGACCCGGCATATCAGCATCGGTTCCGGGTCCTAACGGTTCCGGGGCCGGTTCCATAATGTGTTGGCCCATAACCGGACCCGTTTAAAGTCCCGGGTACCCGTTGGGTATTAAAAAAATCTTAAAATCTTAATTTCTTTCTCTTTTTAACTTGAATATAAATTATTTTTATAAAAATTTATTATTGTTTCTTTATTAATGTACTAAATAAAGATTAAATGTAAGAAAAAAATCAAAAATCAAAAAAATTCAAAGCCGAAACTTGCAAAATACCTATAATTTTGCTAAAAAGATGATTAAAAGGTTAAATAAACGGGTGCCCATTACCCGCGGGTACCCGACGGGTATTACCCGTTTGGACCCGTTAACATTCGGGTCCAATCGGGTAATTACCCGTCGGGTCCTAAGTTGCTAATGGGTCCAACTTTAGGACCCAGAACCGGACCCAATTAGGTGGATCCGGTAACGGGTAGCGGGTAACGGGTACCCATTGATAGCCCTAGTTGATGCCGATCTTCCTCAATTAATCAATCCAATCTACCACAAGGATAAACCGATTATTAATTGAATCATCTTTTTCCCAAACAAGTATTGTGCACACCAAAAATTATAAAAACACCAAGTAAGAATTCTTCAATATCTTCTTTGTCTTCAAATGTTCTTAGATCTTCAATAAACACCTGCACACAATCACTTGAATCTCTTGTAATCAATCACACACAAAACGGAGTCTGTTAACAATGGATTATCACAAGATCGTCTTTAGATCTAACAACAGTCTAAATATCCATGTCGAAACCTTGAACTAGTTTGAGTGAATCTTATATCAGAAGAGAAGATTGTCAAGCATAAACAAACTAGGTGCAATCAAGATTCAACCTCCGTTAGTCAATCAAATCAATAAGAAAACTAAGATAAACCGCAATATCTAGTTTCCCACCAACGGGTCGCGCTAGAGCTTCTGAATCCCAAAAAAGACTTTAAACGGAGTGGTCGTAAGAGATTTCACCTAATTAGATTACTCCCCTCTCCGATAGGCGCGCAAGATTAGTTTGCTAGAAATGAAAACTTAAAGTATTTATAGACAAGGAAGTTTGGACACCAAGGAATTTCCAAAACCTAAAATATTCTCAAGATATTTTCATTACTCCACCAGATTCGGTTTTCATAACTCCTGTGAATGCACTGTCCAAAAGTAGTGATCGAAATCTCCTTGGAAAATCTAATTAGCAAATGCACATTACTAATTCTTATTTTTCATATATAATTAAAAACCCTTAATTAAAAAGATTCTTAACTTATTTAAATTCGATCTTGGGATTTACTTCCTTATTAGCCTTTAAGTAATATCTTTGTACAAAATAGAATAAGCATTAATGCACCGTGTTCAAAGAGTGTCGACATCTTACTCTTACAAATCTTTACCATGCTCGCTCACTTGAAACCGATTTACCACACTTCCAAACAAGTTTAGAATTGGTTCACCTGACTTTCAAGAACTATGTGATTGATCAAGTTCCACTCAATCACATCTCATGGGTTTCCATGTGAGTACTGTGCATAGTTACACTAGCTTACCAAAGAAACGGATGACTAGGTACTAGGATCGGTTCCCCATATATATATGGTATCTAAATTTTATGCACTGCACATGTCCATAGAATCGGTTCCCCCTTCCCAAAACTTTGTTGCACATGGTCATAGGATCGGTTCCACTTTTCCAAAACTTTGTTGCACATGTTCATAGGATCGGTTCCCCTTTCTTCCATAAACCTTGCTGCACCTCATACAAGGATCGGTTCCCCCTTGTGATGCACTGCACCTCTTACTAGGATCGGTTCCCTTCTTCCCAGTAATAAGTTCAGACATACACAACCCGATCATACCCCAAATGATTATTTAAGATTGTTTTTACTAATAAAATTCATACCAATACAAAAGTTAGGCCTTATGTGAATAGTTTTACCAAGAACACACACAAGTTGTGAACGGTTATACACATCACACCTATTGGTCATTCATAAGATATGCAATGAAGAACAACCCCAATAACGCCTGGCGATTTCCTTTTCGGTTCACAACACGTATCATGAACTTACTTCCTTAGAACACATGTAAACATTGTTCCCTGAGATGAAATCCTCACCTCATACCCATACATAATCACAATAGCATTCATACGATTATTTTGATGTCTTATATATAAAGTCTAATGGTTAAGCAAGAAACTTCATATTGTATTCCTTAATACTATATCTATCTAGAGTGTTCATGCTTCGCAGTTTTATGTTTTCAATATGCACGACTTGAAAGATATGATAGGGAATGAAACAGTTCAAGTCAAATATCACTAAACTCGAGTGGAAGGATTATGTTGTTATTCTAGCTCCGTCTTTTTCTTCACATCTTCAAGTCTTCGCAATACTTGTAATGTCTCATCCTAATACTTTCAAGCTAACCTATATGAAGTTGACTCTAGTACATATAAATCAAGCGACTCTTAAATGAGTTTTGCTTCACTAAAATATGACAACCAAACTTGACATACGAACGCTTGGTGGGTTCAACCGAGCAATGCTCTAACAATCTCCCCTTTTTTCAATTTTAGTGACAAAACTCTTACAATCATATGGATAAACAAATTACAAGAGTTCATTACACATACGCTTGATTTCGAATCCACATCACATAACCTGCATTCATTCAATCCTCAAAAATGCAGCAGCTGTACTATAATAACAAAGCTTATACTCCCCCTAAAGGTGATTTAGGTATATATTCAATCTGCACATCTTTGTTATCCCATTCATATGATATGTTACTCCCCCTTAGTCTGTGCTTTTCCTCATTCGTTGGATAAACGTTCAAGCACCATCGTCATCTTCCCTAGTGACACAATCAACCATAGATTGACTCTAGCATCACTTGTTTACTCCATATATTTCTACCCCTTTTTGTCACAAAAATGACAAAGCAAAGAACAAACAATGGACAACACGAAAAGGATCTTACAAATCTCAATAATAGACTTGCAACCTGTTGAGTTAAGCACGAGGGTTTCACACACCATTTTTGATAACCAATATCAAAACCGAAACTATAAGTAATTACGTTTTGATATGTTATCATGGAAATAATTGCCCGAAGCAATTTTCCTAACTAGTTTAGCAAACCAAAAATCAACTAAGCAACTTAGTTCCTTTGCTAAACCGATTGTATAAATACAACCGCTTCATTAGATAAGACCAAAACACAGATAAACTCCATTTTTCTCATCAGGTTCTAATTATCCATATAACTTAGACCTTTAGATTTCAAACAAGCCAAATACTAGGTTAGTTAACTAGCATTTCCTTGTTTAGGATTTCGATTAGACTTGAATAACCGAAACCTCCACTTTGATAAGTCTAACTAAGATCAGAATTAACTTAGCTTAGCATATCCGGAATCGAATTGGACTAAACAACTCGTCCCATTAATATATTCATTCGTTAAGCCAAAAATAACTCATACAAACCAATAAATCAACTTGCATAAATATTCACCTCAACTGGATACAATAGAAATAACATACAAACCATAGTTTCACTATTGCATCAAAATTTTGTAAGCTTAAACAATTCATACTACACAATAAAGTAAAGTAACAATTGTTTTACTTAACTGGAAGCAATTGAATCAACATAATATTAAAGCACCGCAATTGCACCAACTTTTGTAAGTCTAAACTATTGATATCACACAAACAAAGCAAGATAGCAAAAGTTTTACTTAACCGGAAATAATTGAATAACACACACATACATACAATCATAATGGAATAAACATATCAATTGTACCAATAATTTCTTTTAAGCAAAAGCAATATATATCAAACAAAAATAGGCTTTTCTTAAAACAGGAAAACAATTAACTAACAAGATTGTTACCTCAATTTCGCATCAAACTTCTACATATATGATTCCATCGCTTTATTCTTCCTGGAGAATTGATATCGAAATACCATCATGTTGTCATTCTCATGCCAAAAAAAAAAGAATAGCAACAACCAACCTTTACCAGAGAAAGGTTGAAAATCGGTTTTAACAATTGCAAGCAAAAGTTGAAAACCGTCGATTATGCTAAACCAAAACCGATTCAACATATTGTGACCTTTTCACATATTGTTTCTACAAGAATCCCTCATGATCCTTTGATAAAGCCTACCAACTTGGGCTAGAACTTAATCCCTCTAAATGAAAAAGTCACCCAAACCATAAGGGTACACAACATATTATGAGATCGAATACCAAGGCATAAACTAAAATCAAACATCCCATAAACATACATAGCATATAAAATAAGTCATTAAAGTACCGGCTATGTAAATCAAAAACTATCACAAGAAAAATTATAAATCAAATAACTTTATTCATAATAGTTTTATTCAATAGACTCATACAATCAATGAAAGCGATCAAAAATTGATGTCTATTTTTCTTATCTTATCTTTCAAAGATCATCTTCAATTTCCTAAAAATTTTCAGGATCTTCATCGATAGCATCCCGACTGATGTCTCGAATTCTACACACAGTACCTTGATTATGTTCACAGGCTAGAGCATTAAACTTTCGATTAATATTACGAGAGAACTCCCTATTTCCGATTCCAAGTTTGATCAGCTTCCTTTGGTTACGTATAATAGTTCTCAGAAGTGCTGCCTGTTTATGATGAGTCTCTATGGTACTGAGGAGAAACTGTCGAAGATTGATGATATCAATCTTGGCATCCAAACTGTTTTGGACAAGGAGATTAGTAACATCCTCCTTTTCTTTTTCTGCATCTTCACAACCAGATTTCTTGAATGTATTATCAAGATGAACTATTTCCTTAGAGTTCATTCCACTCAAAGCTTTCAGAAGATTGGCTTGAGATCCGGTTTGAGAATACATCCTTTTTGTATACCTTTTTCAGACATGCTGAGAATTTATACATGAAATACTTTTAACACATACCAAACATAGATATCATCCTTAAATAAATAATTCTGAAAAGATATTTCCATCTAATGTGTTATACACAGCTTTCTCAAAGAAATTATCTTTCGAAAATAATACCACATGATATTTCTTACCATAATCCTTTTTACACGAGTTGTTGTAACACAACATTTCTACTCATAAGATTATCAAAAGTTCCTAGTATAGATCGTGTAATATCTCTACGTTGAATAAGATATGTTGTTAGGATCCTAATTTCCCAGATTCATGTGCTTCCTTACATCCGAAGATTGGGCAAGGTAAGGATGCACAATCTAATGCATATTAAGCATTAGGATGAGGACTTACCTCATCTACCTTCCTTTTTGAAGTAAATTTCTCCTCTTCTTTGACAATGAACCCTTCCTCTTGATTAGGACTATTCCATGATACAATCTCTTTAATCATCTCCTGAGCCCAGGATGGAATATTTTCTGAACTAGAAGCCTTGTAGTCAAAATCATCCACTTGACACATTGTCAATATTTCTTGTTCCAGACAATCAATATGTTTCCTCAAGGTGTTCATTCCTTGTTGGAAATAGCTTTCTAAACACTTGTGTAGATACATCTTTTGACATTGTCTTGTGAGAAAACCTTCAGTAAAGATTTTATTCCTCAGATGTGAGTGTTAAGCGAACAGGAGAGAGATTCACACTCTGTAGTCTGCAGATGAACTTTATTGCATAAGTTCATTATTTCCTCCTTGTAATCGATCAGATTGTTTTGGAGACTGACAGAAGATCACTTTTCTTCACAAATCCTTACATTCAATTGAACTATAAGTTCTATGACATCATCTAGACTATCAATTGTTTTTCCCTTTTCTGAAAGTTTTTTAATTTGTTTGAAAAATCTCCTCATCATCTTACCAGATTCAGAGTTTGGGCATATGAAAGAATCGAATCTCTTTTTGGATGATTTTCCATCACAAATTGGACTTGAATCCATATCATGTTTCTTTGGTTTTAAAATAAAAATTTTCTGATCAGCAACCTGATATGCAACTGAGTCTTTAGTCATAGACTTTTTCTTAGCCTTTTGAAAAGACTTTTTGAGACCGATTTTTATTAGCCTTCCTTGAGATGACATTCTCATTATCTTGTTCGACGTTAACTGAATCATGCAGAAGATTTATTTCTTATAGGATGGATCGCACCAAACACAGATTGTCTTTTCGTGTTTGCCTGCTCTGATACTAATTAAAAAGGCGAGGGTACCCCAAATATACCTCAAGCTATAACTTTTACTTCCTATAAGTCATTTCCCCGAAAGTGATTGTATATAGATTGAGTCGAGACAATACAACAAATTGGTTTACACTTTGTGTGATTGTCTATGGATACTAGATCGAGAAAATACAACAACAAAGTGAGTTTACTTGATACAAAGGTTCGGACCTAACCAAACTCAATAGGATTCACGTATCAAGTAAATAGGAATTAAGGTTTGTGCAATTTACTTTAATTATAATAAAACAATTATAATGTGGAAATATAAAGTAAATGACACATCAAGATTTTGTTAACAAGGAAACCGCAAATGAAGAAAAACCCCGGTACCTAGTCCAGAATTGAATACTCTCATAATTAAGCCGCTATACAAAATAAGACAACTTCGTATAGTTGAGACCAAGCAACTAAACCTATAGTTCACCTAGTTACCTCAGTATTCCTACGCCTCCAACCTGTAATACAGTGACGTACTTGGACCATTCCTTTGGATCGTATTCCAAATAGTAAAGGAACAACAAATCTGTTTGGTATCAACTTTCTTCAACCAAGTGATATGAGTTGCGCAAAGGTTCCCTAGTTTATCTTAACATAAACTCCTTTTCCAGGTTCCAAGATCTATCTTACGTTAAATCACCCAAAGGCAATCACTAAGATTAATCCAACAACACTCTTCAACCAAGTGATATGTGTTGATGCCGATCTTCCTCAATTAATCAATCCAATCTACCACAAGGATAAACCGATTATTAATTGGATCCTCTTTTTCCAAAACAAGTATTTTTCACACCAAAGATTATAAAAACACCAAGTAAGAAATCTTCAATATCTTCTTTGTCTTCAAATATTCTTAGATCTTCAATAAACACCTAAACACAATCACTTGAATCTCTTGTGATCAATCACACAAAAAACGGAGTCTGTTAACAATGGATTATCACAAGATCGTCTTTATATCTAACAATAGTCTAAAGATCCCTGTCGAAACCTTGAACTAGTTTGAGTGAATCTTATATCAGAAGAGAGGATTCTCAAACATAAACAAACTAGGAGCAATCAAGATTCAACCTCTGTTAGTCAATCAAATCAATAAGAAAACTAAAGATAAACCGCAATATCTAGTTTCCCACCAACGGTTCGCGCTAGAGCTTCTCAATCCCAAAGAATACTTTGAACTGAGTGGTCATAAGAGATTTCACCTAATTAGATTACTCTTCTCTCCGATAGGCGCCTCACCAGTAACAAGGACAAAACAAGAAGTCTAGGTTACGCAAGATTAGTTTGCTAGAAATGCAAACTTAAAGTATTTATAGACAAGGAATTTTGGACACCAAGGAATTTCCAAAATCAAAAATATTCTCAAGATATTTTCATTACTCCACCAGATTCGGTTTTCATAATTCCTGTGAATTCACTGTCCAAAAATAGTGATCGAATTATCCTTGGAAAATCTAATTAGCAAATGCACATTACTAATTCTTATTTTCCATATATAATTAAAAACCCTTAATTAAAAATATTCTTAACTTATTTAAATTAGATCTTGGGATTTACTTCCTTCTTAGCCTTTAAGGAATATCTTTGAACAAAATAGAATAAGCATTAATGCACCGTGTTCAAAGAGTGTCGACATCTTACTTTTGCAAGTCATTACCATGCTTGCTCACTTGAAACCGATTTACCACACTTCCAAACAAGTTTAGAATTGGTTCATCTGACTTTCAAGAACTATGTGATTGATCAAGTTCCACTCAATCACATCTCATGGGTTTCCATGTGAGTACTATGCATAGTTACACTAGCTTACCAAAGAAACGGCTGACTAGGTACTAGGATCGGTTCCCCACATATATATGGTATCTAACTTGTATGCACTTCACATGTCCATAGAATCGGTTCCCCCTTCCCAAAACATTTATGCACATGGTAATAGGATCGGTTCCCCCTTTCCAAAACTTTGCTGCACATGTTCATAGGATCGGTTCCCCTTTCTTCCATAAACCTTGATGCACCTCATACAAGGATCGGTTCCCCCTTGTGATGCACTACACCTCTTACTAGGATCGGTTCCCCTCTTCCCAGTAATAAGTTCAGACATACACAACCCGATCATAACCCAGGTGATTACTTAAGATTGGTTTTATTAATAAAAGTCATACCAATACAAAAGTCAGGCCTTATGTGAATAGTTTTACCAAGATCACACACAAGTTGTGAACGGTTATACATATCACACCTATTGGTCATTCAAAAGATATGCAATGAAGAACAACCCGAATAACGCCTGCCGATTTCCCTTTCGGTTCACAACACGTATCGTGAACTTACTTCCTTAGAACACATGTAAACATTTTTCCCTAGGATGAAATCCTCACCTCATACCCATACATAATCACAATAGTATTCATATGATTATGTTGATGTCTTATATACAAAGTTTAATGGTTAAGCAAGAAACTTCATATTGTATTCCTTAATACTATGTCTATCTAGAGTGTTCATGCTTCACAGTTTTATGTTTTCAATATGCACGACTTGAAAGATACGACAGGGAATGAAACAGTTCAGGTCAAATATCACTAACCTCGAGTGAAAGGATTATGTTGTTGTTGTAGCTCCGTCTTCTTCTTCACATCTTCAAGTCTTCGCAATACTTGTAATGTCTCATCCTAATACTTTCAAGCTAACCTATACGAAGTTGACTCTAGTACATATAAATCAAGTGACTCTTAAATGAGTTTTGCTTCACTAAAATATGAAAACCAAACTTGACATACCAAAGCTTGGTGGGTTCAACCGAGCAATGCTCTAACACACCTACAAAGACACGAAAAGCCGTAATAAATACAAAATCGAGCACTAACAATATATACAATTGAGATTATATCATACACAAAAATGTGTCTATCAAATACCCCCAAACTTATTATTTGCTAGTCCCCAGCAAACTAAATCTAAAAAATAAAATCCTAACTCACTGTCGCAGGCATCGTCGATTGCATTTAGCGTATGCAATAAGCCTTTGAACCACTAGGTGGCCCTAGTGGCTGAGTTATAGTCTCAGGAGGGCTTACAAGAGATATACCCACAAAACCTTTACTTCAGACCCTATCTATCTATGTTGAACCTTGGAAATTCACTATAGAATCTCCTTAGTTGGCATACTTATTGACTATAGGAGGAAGTACCCTGATGCGAAATTCCAATTGATATACACGAGTTTGCAATCAGATAGTTATACTATGGACATCTATATCCGGATTCAAACTAATCACATGTCTAGATTAATAGATGGATATAAAGAAAACATAGATGGTTTTGATGTTGACTAGGTGAACGATGTTTCTCATATCTGTCTGAAGGCCACTGCCAAAATGAACTTATCCTAATGGACTGAGATACTAGTATGACTAATATCAACACAACTGGCATATACAAGGGAACCAGTGGTCGATAATCCTAACTCTAGGTCAACACAACTGGCATATACAAGGGTACCATTGGTCGACTTTATTGAATTTATTCCGGTTGGTCTGGTGGTCTGATTTCATTTTTTTTTTAAACTTTTTTTTTTTGGTATCTCAATCACTCTATTTCATCCTAGCATTGGTAACAACTTGAATCGTGAGCCCCACCTAATCACTTAGAGAAACATATTTTAAAAAGAAAACAAAATAAAAACAGAAGTGAAAAACACTCAACGAGATATGGCGAAACTACCATGTTATTTCTAACACCTGAGCTCTGTGCTTTATGAATAGACACTTATAGATGTTTCCATCTACTCAGATTGGTTCCTCAACTCCTACAACAAAAATGCTTCCATCCACTTAGATTGGTTAGTGCCATCCTTAATAAACATAAATTTTTAGGCTTTGGAGTTTATTTATTGCAACTAAATTTTTCTCCCATACCCCCAAACTTAAATCTAACATTGTCCTCAATGTTCTAAAGATGAAATTAAAAACATGAACAAGGAGAAACTATTACCATTTGAAGCAAAAGAGATAAGGAAAGATATTACCGTGTCACATGAATATTGAGAAACTATTACCATTTGAAGCACTGGACTACAATTATATCTACTTAACTTACTCACAATATAGGAAATGTTTGTACTCTTACAATTCATAAAATTCATCAGACATCCTATAACTCTTGAGTATTCAAGTTAAGATACTCCACTACCCTTATTTTTCTTGAGTCTACAAGAATAATCGTACGGAGTACAAGCAGGCTTATAATTAGACTGATTGTATCTCTTAAGCACAATTTAACATAATGAGAATGACTAAGACTATAAATGTTTGATTATCTTCTAATCCTCGTCCCTAAGATTACATCAAAATGTCCTAAGTCTTTTAAGTCAACGTTCTCATTTAGTGCATGTTTTAGTGGAATTAATCACATCTATGTTTGTATCAAGTATAAGCATATCATCAACATACAAGCATACAATCACACAGGCATCCTTAACAAGTTACTTGTAAATATACTTGTCAAAATCATTAACTTAAATCCACTACACATTATTACATGATCAAATTTTCCATGTCACGATTTATGTGCTTATTTGGAACCATACAAATATTTGTTCAACTTACAAACTTTGTCTTCATAACCTTTCACTACAAAGTCCTGAGGTTGGTCTATGTAAATTTCTTTATCTAATTCACAGTTTTAGAAAAGATGTCTTAACATCCATCTGATGTATCTCCAAGTTGTTTATGGCAGCAATATTAATTAGCATCTCAAGAGAAGTAATTCTCGTCACAAGTGAATAAGAATCAAGGAAATCTACACCTTCTTTTAGTTTATAGCCTTTAGATACCATCTTATCCTAATATTTTTTTACAGTTCCATCTACCTAACGTTTCCTCTTAAATACTCTTTTACATCCCATGGTCCTGGAGGTAAACTAACAAGCTCCCAAGTCTGGTTCCGACGGACTGAGTCCATTTCACTAAATGAAGCTTCTTACCATAATGGGGTTTAAGTAGATGTCAAGGATTCTTTACAAGTCTGGAGCTCGGACTAATCTAGGCATGTTAGGCTCAACCTTAACTTCGTCTTCCTTTAAGATAAGTTTTGACTATTTGAAAAACATCTAGGGGATCAACAACACATCCCTAAGAAGAGACAGGTTTCAAATTAATCATGTTCAAGGAACATCCCTAGACTCCATAAAAATATTCACACCAATGTCAGAAAAATCACAACACACAACCAAAAATCTATATGCAGTAGGGTACTCAAGAAACCTTATCTAAACACCTCCACACTTTGACGTATGCATAAAAATGTTGTCTATCTTTCCATAATCATATGGATTTTTATCTGATCCTTTAAAGGTTACTCTATTCAGGATATAACAAAATTATAGAATGACCCCCCCCCCCCCCCACAAGTTTGCGGTTATCCTTTAACCAACATAGCATAAATCATTCCTTAATAGTTCTGTTCTTACGTTCAACTATACCATTAGACTATGGTGAATAAGGAGGTGCGATCTCATGAATAATGCCATTTAACAAGTTAGTGGTAACATATATGAATTTCATACTTTCCTTAGTAGTTATGTCCTATATGAATTTTATATTTTCCATCATGTTTAGACCTAACCAAATTAGTGGTAACATATACTTCGCTTTCAATTTCAAGTTTATACTCTTAAGGCTTCTAAGGAATCATCCTTACCCCTAAGCAAATATATAAGAGAGTACATCGTACAATCATCTATGAAAGTTACAAACCACCTTTTACCACCTTAGTTTGGGTTGAACTCATTTCAACTAGGCCTAACTGAATTAATTCTAAGGGCTTAGAATTACTCTGAACATTTTTGCTAAAAGGTTTTATAGCATATTGATTTCACTTTTGTGTTCAAAATCCAAACTAAATTTGGATATGCAGCCTATGCTAGGCATTTTATGCATTGACTTATAATTTGACGGTTCCAAGTCTACCATGCAAAAAATTCAAAGACATACAAAAGAAAACACAAGAATCAATTATGTTCACTTCATCAGATTTTCCTTTAAGCTTATGTAGACCCTAAGTCATATAATTGTTTCCTAAAAAATCACTTCCCTTAGTTATAACAAGTTTTCCACATTTAATTAAGATCTTTAATCTTTTACCATCTTCAAGAGAACAAGATACAAGATTCTTGCATATGCTCGGAACATGAAAACTTCATTCAGTGTGAGAATATTACAGATATGAGCTTATGCTCGTCCTTTTCCTTTTATGCAACCTCTGTCGCAGATGAGTTACTCATATTGAGTTTCTCGACATCCCTTATCCTCTAATAAGAGGTGAATAGGTCTATGTTTCAACAAACATACTTAGTGGCTCCAGAGTCCACCCACCAGTCTCTCACATTGGTTATTAAAATAACTTCCGACATCATGCCAATGAATTCGTTCTAATTTGTTTCAACTAAATTAGCATTAACTTTCTACTTATTAAGGTTTTATGTTGTCTACACTTTATTTCCATATGGCCAGGAATTTTACAAACATAAAAATCACCATTAATTAAAGTAATGTCGGGTTCAGTTTTACGAAACATACCTTTCTTATGAAGACTATGCTTAGAGTTGTGTTTGATGTTATCGCATTTGTCAGCTTTGGAAGACTTGTGTTCATCCACATGCACATGCGCCTGGAAGCCATGTTCCTTTTCAATTTCATGTCACAATATTCGTTTATACTCTGACAACCTAATTTTAAAAATACATATTATCGATTCTAAATGTTGGGTGCAATAATCAAAAACAAGGAAAAATCAAATAAGAAAAAGTTATTGATACTTAGCTCCTTTATAATGGAAGTGATCAATTTGATGAAATAGACGAGCTCTCCAGATCTCCGCAACAGCAACAAGGCAAAAACTTTGGAAAAACAGAGTGATTCACGTGTTCAACACGTTGCCCTTAAGACATTAGCACCCGGCTACACTCAAGAGTGATGCTATAGCCATCACAGGACGGATATCTCCAGGATAAAACACCCTAATACACCTAATACTAGCATATGTAGTAGATGCTCAACTTGAGCTTGGCAACTCCGAAAAAAACCCTTAAGGAAAATCGCGAACGCATAAGAATACATATAAAATATCTTCCCTTGGGGGTCCCTCTAAAATATAGAGCAACCCCTTTCCCATAGTTTTTAGAAAAGTAGTGAATTTGTTTATATAATTGACAAATACAACTTAGAAGAGCAACTCTCCGATGTGGGACTAAAAATCTTATATAGTCTCTTAAAACAACTAAAAAGTGGAAACTCCACGGTGTGGGACTAATAAGTTTTTCATTCATAAAAGAAAATAATAAATTATAATTTTTATTAAAACTTTAAAAATCATATTTTATTAATCGTTTTCCAATACTAAATCTATAACAATCCATGATTTAGATAATCATGGATTCTAAAAATCCATATTATTGAATCAAATCTATGTTATCGATTCTAAAAATCATAATTAGATAAACTAATTCCCATAACAATCCCATTTACTCTGATATTATATAAGTGAAAATATCTCGAGTGATATGAATATAATAATGTGTTTTTTTACCGATTAACAAAAAAATACATTATAAAAGATAAACAAACATCTTCAATTCGCTAAAACCTTAATCTACGAAAAATGGATATCTTCACGCGCATTATTTCTTCCGATTACTGAAACTGAAGTGGGAACAAGGGAGCACATCATCCCAAAGGGGTGCCCAATGGAAACAAATAATATTCAAGTAATCGCTAACATGCTCCACGGTTATAAAATAATAACAATAATTTGAAAACGATAACAAATTGAAACATTCAGAAATTCATGTGACAAGAAGCAAGTGTTATTCTAACATCTCCAAACTCATTGAAGAAGATGATGTGAGAACAAACCCTAATAAATAATAATAACATCGTCCATACAGAGTGCCCATACAAATCATGATTTAGAATATTACCATTGTTTATACCCAGAAATATTTCCAGGCACTAAACACGATGATGTTGGTGATGATGATCAGAACTAGGGTTATACACAAAAGAAGCTTAAAGATGATAGACACGAATTTAACGTGGTTCGGCATGGATTGCCTACATCCACGAAAGAATCCCCGTAGGGAGAGATATTTTTTGATATATGGGTTACAATCATTTCTGATCCCTTTTAGGGTTTGCTGGTCTCTTTTTCCGATCCTATTGAGTTATAATTCCCCTTATTTATACAATTGCAAATTAGGGTCTTACCCTCTTTGTGAGGTAAACATAAATGGTATTAACTTCCCTTGCATGCCTCCTGACATAAATTTTATTAATCGGCCTTACATGCCTCCTTCCATAAATTACATTAACTTGCCCTGCATGCCTCCCTATATTAATTCTGCATGCCTCATTTCTGTTGTTGATTGCGACTGTCAAGCTTTTAATGGTATGACCCGCTGGAAGAATAGCTTGACTGGAGACATGGTTGGAGACTGGATAGTTGGCGACATGGATGGAGACTGGCTGACAACACGACTAGCAACAAGGCTGGAAACTAGTTGCCAGCACTGCTGGCGATCTGGATGGAAGACTTTGCCTGTGCACAAGGATGGGCAGCATGGATGGAAGACATGGCCCGGGAGCATCGCCGGGGTATATGGCCGGGGAGAATCGCCGGGGGACATGGCCGGGAAACATCACCGGGGACATGGATGAGGACTGGCTAGGAGCACAACTTGGAAACTTGGTTGGAAACTGTTGACCGAAGGTTGATTTTGATCGTTGACTTTGTCGGTTGACCAGTCGTTGACTTTATGTAACAATGGGCCGGCTGGTGAGCTGCGTCGGTTGGATGGATGGCAGGCTTGGCTAACAGCTGAATGGTGGCCCAGATAATATTCTAGCCTAATATATGGTAATTTTATTATGGCACAAACATTGCCTCCTCCTAACCTCCAACTTGTTGCGGGGTTAAGAAGTTCGTTTTCTTTTTTGTATTGACAACCAATGATAAAATTCGCCCCCAAGAGTGAATTATTGTTGTTGAATCGTAAAACAAGTTGCCTTCGTTGATTGTAAAAATCACCACCAAGTCGCCCCCAAGTGAGTCTATTATGATTGGAATATCGATGGGCAACAAGTGAGAACGAACCATTGTTATAGACAAAATTTGGACTGAAGGAAAAACTGGTCTGCTACAGAAGCGTGACACTGGAGCAGCTACACGACACTGGAGTAGAATGGTTGCTGGCAAAATATAATCCAAACAATCACTGGTGAAACTGGATTACAGTGATTGATGTGAAACAATTGTATTCTTGAAAGTGAGCTGCAGATGTTGATGTAAAACTGAGTTGTTGATGTTGAATCAAAATTGGGCTGCAATGGTTGGTGCAAAATTGAATTGCAGAAGTTGTATAGAATTTAGATTGGTAACAGTTGTTGGAAAATACGATCTAACTTTACAATCACTGAGATAAAACATGTGTCGGCTGTTGTTTCAAGAAAACTTGAATATGCAGGCTTATCGTAATTTCTGACCAAACTGGGTAGCAGTAGTTGTTGGTATTAAACTGATGTCAAGTACAGACTGAGCTGCAGTAGTTGCTAGCAAAAGGGTGTGATTCTTCAATAGTTGGGATGGTAACAGACTTTGGGTGATGCACTCTTCATTTCTTCATGAACAACTCTGTAATAACTAAGTAACATCACCCTGTTCCTCAATCGATTAAACCCACTCCTTAATTCTTCTTATTCATCACTAATCGAAGTTCCAGTTCATTTTGAGAAACCCTAAATTGTTGATTCATCCTAAAATCAATTCTAGAACAACTCCACAACTTCAATTAAATAACGACCCAATTGTTCTTCATCCTTCAGCAACACTATATCATCATCAAATCTACAACACTCTAACCTCAGAAACCCTAACTTCATTTTATAGCTGCAACTCTATATTCCTATTCCCGTGTTCAATCAAGCACATCAGTAACACCTTCTCATTTAATTCATTAACACACTAAGCTTCTTGTGAATCTCTCAAACAAAATCACCCTCAATTCATCTCTCGAGCATCAATAGAGAAAGAATAGGGAAATAGAAGAAGATAAGAGAATAATAAATTCTCTTTGATCTAGTTTTGGATAAAACCAAATAAAAACTATGAAGGCGCCCACAAAACGGATAAGGGAATCAACATCGGTCTAAATTAAAAAGAATATTTTTCCCTTATCAAGAATCCGATGTTTTTTTCTTCCTCTGGTATCCGAATGACACGTTCGAGTAGCCCAATTCGCATAACTTGTCAAGACATATTCAATGATACTAGTTTCGTATCTAAATTATTCTTAGAATAATTTCTATTAATCAAAACTAGATCAACTAATTGAGTCATTAGCGGCTAAAATGTCTCTTGATCATCTCTAGCCCAGTCAAATAGCTTTGATGTGCTTGAGGGTCCTTACAATAGCAATTTGACAAAGTCTAGTTATCCTCAAAATTCGGACTTATGCAACCCAAAGTGTAGCCTAGATTATTATTCACCTCACAAGTATAAAACTTGTGGAATCAACAAAGTCTGAGATGAAAAGGACTTTGATGATTAAGATCTACAAACAATCAAGATCAGGATACTCGGGTTATCAAGGAAAGATATCTGGACTTGGCTTCACGATTCCCAATGAAGTCTTTATAGTTGTTAAACCCTAAAAGAGTTTCTAGAGAGGACGACTCTAGATACAACTAGGACACACCAAAAAGTAGTGTCAGGATTCAAATATCCCAGTTGCTTGGAGTTCCCCTTTTATAGACATTCAAAGCATATGTTGTTTTAGGTTTAAGCTAGGATAACTTTGGAACCAATCAAATAATATCCACTGTTAGATGAATCTTTAAATCTGATTTATATAAGCAAGATATACACTCTAGTTAGGTGAAACCATAACTGAACTGCATACAAAGACTATGTTCAACATGATTAGCCGAAACTAGCCGGTTGAACTTAAAAGCTTAACCTTCATTTTCATGAACACATAAGACATTAACTCTGAGTCACAAACATATGATCAATTAAGTCTAGTGTTTATAAAGAATTAATCAAATGCTAATTATCTCGAAGAAATAATTTACACACTTGAAAATATAATCGACATGATTAATAGATATACGAATACAAATACATAATAGTCCGTGAGTCAGTTAAGTCACAGTATGCATACCAGTTTCGAAACTTATAACCAAACCGAGTTTCAGAGTTCACAAAACTTTTTAGGTTTGCGTACCAGTTTGCAAACTTTCCACAAAACCTAATTTCTGAAGTTCACAGAACTTTTAAGGTACGGGGTTTGGAAACTCAGAGACTTTCACTGATTCCAGA
This sequence comes from Papaver bracteatum, assembly GCA_023529315.1. Classification (NCBI taxonomy): domain Eukaryota; kingdom Viridiplantae; phylum Streptophyta; class Magnoliopsida; order Ranunculales; family Papaveraceae; genus Papaver; species Papaver bracteatum. The sequence goes on along the minus strand of JAJJWX010000501.1, from coordinate 216,123 downwards.
GTTCACATAACTAAATCAGTTTGCGTACCGGTTTGGATACTCACCCCCGGTTCCGTAACCACATTTCGATAATGGTTTTCATACTAATATGCATACCGATCTGGTTCCCGAGTCACATAAATTTTTATATGTTATACATAAGAATATGTTTAGCACTAAACCGTATGTCGATATGTATATAACTACTCCGCTACTTGTACGAATACATGTAATACGGGTTCACACTTATAACAGTTTTCCCATTAAAACAGATACCACTGTCTTATATCCGAATCAATAGTAGTTCTACATTTCTCTAAATAGATTCGAAACATTCCTGAATAACATCAATGACACATATCACTGTTCCAGGCTATTTCCGAATGATAAACTTGAAACACGATTTTGATTTCGAACAATAAATTGTCCTTAACCGAAATTCATCAAGTATGAACAAATGTTCATTAAGCTTAGTTATTATATTTTGAGAAATTATCAAAATAATCTTGACTCAAAATTCTTTCATATGCATACTAGTCTAATTAGTTATGCGACATCGTCTCAAATGATAGAAGTGAATATAACCTGAGATATAGGTGGTTCAGTCTTCACTTACCTTTTGTTGATGAAGTTATCCAAAAGCTTTGGTTGATCTTCGCCTTCAAACGGTAGAATGCAGTGATGACTGATGTGATCCTCTGTTTCTCAACTATGTTTCTATCCTAGTCCGAGACTTAACTAATTGTAGACTAGAAATCAAGATATAGTTTTGATAACTAAATTTGAAAACAAGCTTGAGATAGCAACACTTGTGAGTTTGACCGAGCAATGCTCTAACCGAATATAAAACGTTTCGAAGTTGGTTCTTGAGGTTCCCTTAAACAAATTGTTGTTCTGGTGTACCTTATTAGCAACAATGAATTCCAAAGAGAACTCAAGGAAGTTAAGTCTCAAGTGTCTTCCTTTGATATTTACTTATTACATATCTCACAATCCATGTTCTTTATCACTACGAAGGTGCCTATGGATAATTTATCTCAGTCACTTGCATGAGTGTTTAGATTTTTTAAGTTATTGTTCATTGGAGGAGCAACCAATCAATGTACGATGGGTGCTGGTGGCAGTTGGTGTTGATCTGTGGTGGTGGGTGGTCGGTAGAAGTGAAAACATTGCAGACAAAACGCTAAGAATGGACATTTTCTCTTTCCTCGCAGATTTAATTGATGCAACTCTTTAACTGTCTATATATACAAAACTCTTATTCTCATAGGCTTTCTATTTTGAATAATGACCAGTATGATAATCGACAAGACTAAATTATTTTCCACTCTTAATTCCTTATGTTTTGTTTAGGGATCAATATTGAAATGAATTTTAGAATTCAAGTGTTTATGTTAAACTCATCCTCTAATTCTACAACAGTATTAACTCTTAACGTTGTCACCTTTGTTAAATTTTTCTTTTTCGCTTCATTCAAAATTTTGAATGAACGTGAATCGATATAGGAACTCAATTAGGGAATAGATGGTAATTCAAAATCAGAAGACCTAGCGGGACTCTGACAAAAAGTTATTAGCATAACAAAATGTATACAAAGGAACCATTTGTCTTTTGTTAACCTTATGAAGTTTTATTCTCACAGGGCCGGGCCAATAGGGGAAGCAGGGAAAGCCCCACTTTGGGGTAACAAGGCATAGGGGGCAACACAATACTTGCTTTGCTTTTTGGGTTTTCATCAAAATAAAAACTAGTAGAAGGCTAATTCATGTATTAACTGATAAGGCATGAAAGGAATAGTTTCAGGGCTAAAATGGAAGTTTTTTAGTTGCATTAAGTAATCCTTCCCGCGGCTAGCTTTAAAAGAAAAAACAAATCAGAGCTATTACGATTTAAGTGTATAAAGCTATAAAAGTATTCTAGCTCCCATATTCAACATCTCATTCTTATTTTGTGGTCGTGTATATGCTAATTCTATTTATACTATTATTATTGTTAAATCATAGTTAGAAAAAATGATCATTGATGTTAGGTAATTTTTCACGCCAACAACTTCAGATTAATTTGAGTCTTAATTTGGTTATAAATTTTGGAGTTGAACTGAATTGAATCTCAATGAAATTACCATTGCCTACAAAAACTAAACGTAATTATTATTAGTTTTGCTTACTTCATTAATTGCTAGTGTTACTATTTTGAAAAAAACAAAGAAAAACAGGATAGAGGATAAAACTAACGTCTAGTGCTATTATGGGTACTTCTGCCAACGTTTTGACTTGTTAACCGTACATGACATACATATTTCAGGCACATGCATAATCAGTTGATGTCGATGTTCAAGGCTTTATTCTATAAAAATGTTCTAGGTTTTTAGTAATCCAATTTATAGTTATATTCAAAGTAATCGAAATCGTTATTCGGTTCTACTCAGTTAGGGGAGCTTGGAGCGATGAGCAATTAGATCGGACTTAGAAATCGCCATAACTCGTTCTAATACTCGGAATCTATTTATTTGAGATTTATACCTTGCTGCTCATAATTCTTTATTTGAACCAAATAATAATTAAAATTTTAACATTATCATGTAATTAAGTGTGTAATATTGTTATATTGAACGTATTATCATGTATTTCAAGGTTTTTCTATTTGATAACTCCCATTTGAGGGGTTACGAAAATTTTCTTTTCTAATTTTTGTGCATGCAAGTCCAACTCGGAAAAATCGTTAACTCGTGTTTCTAAAAAAATTGGCTCAAATCGGAAAACTCGGCCGCCTTAATCGGTAAAAATCAGGAATGGCTTCGAATCAGAAAACGCTTCGGTCATATAGCTTGTAGCGATTACTCGGGGAGTAATCGTCCTTGGAGAGCGATTTTAACTACACTGGTTATATTGAGAAATGATAAATTGTATTCGTTCCACTAATCCTAATTTTTATTTGCTGCAGATATGCCTCCAGTTAAAAGAAGAAAAAAACAAGCTTTACGATCTCAAAATAGAAAAAAGAGTTAATGTAAACTCTCAGCATGTAAAAATTATATAATTATGGGGGGGGGGGGGGAATTGTCTTCTTCGGGGCAAAAAAATACCAAGGACCGGCCCCGATTCTCGATTGTGAGTCTTTCTACGCTAACTGTACTCATACTTACCATTTAGCCTATCAGTTGTTCACCGGAGTCTGATCGAGAGGCATCCAAAATTGGTCAAATTTACTCCAAATCCAGTACGAAATATTGGAAACTTATGCTATAGCATAAGAATATTCAGTTGGCAGAATATTTAGTTCCAACGATTGTATGAAGATTTAGTTATTTGAGTATACGTATATGCATTATAGGTGAGTACAGAAACCCAAAGTAGAGATCTAATCCACAGTATTTAGAATATACCACACGCTGAAAAGATTTGGACACACCAAAGAGTGTAATGATCTCAATTCCCAATAGCCGAAATGATTTGGACGAGCCGAATGCTGTTTAAATATTTCATGAAAGCCCCACGAGCAAAAGAAAATTCGAACATGCAAAAGCGCGGCCATATCCTTATATCCTTTGTGCCGAAGGCGCACAAGCAATACTAAGCCAGTGATGTTAGTTATGAATATATTCTGTATAATGTACATTTAATTTACGTCGTTTTGCACATCCATTAATTTTAGGTTTACATAGTCGAACTGTTGTAGGGCTTGTAGCCCATGTATGTGGGGCCCAATATAGTATCTAGGGTTCTCTTATCATTAGTATAAAACATAGCTAGGATAAGTTTTCCTTTGTTAGTGGTGGTCAGGATTTGTCTACACAAAGATAAATCAAGGGTTGTGGTTCCTCATACCACCCCTTACATCTCGCACAAAATTATAACGGGGAGGTTCGAACTCATGACCTATTGTGTCATAAGAGTGGCATCTAACCAGTGTTCCACCTTGGTTGGAACTGATAGAAAAGATAAATTAGCAGTGGTGGTTTGTTCAACTTAAATGCCATAAGTTTTCCTTTGTTAGTGGTGGTCAGGATTTGTCTACACAAAGATAAATCAAGGGTTGTGGTTCCTCAGACCACCCCTTACATCTCGCACAAAATTATAACGGGGAGGTTCAAACTCATGACCTATTGTGTCATAAGAGTGGCCTCTAACCAGTGTTCTACCTTTGTTGGAACTGATAGAAAAGATAAATTAACAGTGGTGGTTTGTTCAACTTAAATACCATAATTTCTTTATTAATTAGTGTTTCACTAATTGCTCATAATAAATGACTAATCATTTTTTAATTATAAATATTTTCTTAATTAATTATAATATTTATTTCTATTAATAAGTAATTTTGATAAATAATATCAATAGACATTTTCCGCGAAAATGAGTAGTAGAAGAGGTGGAGGCCGAAATATTAGTGGTGGTTAAAGGCGGAGCCAAGCACAATTATATTTATTTTGTTCTTTTAACGTAAAATTGGATACAAAGTCCATTTTATCACATGTATCCAACTGGCCAAGAATTTTTTCTCCCTATCTCCTCAAAATCCTGGCTCCGCCCCTGGTTTGTGGTGGAAGAAGTAGTGACGGTGAATGCTGGTGAGTAGTGATGGACAATATTAATTTTATGTTTTCGTTACAACATCAATAACATCGTAGTGTGAAAGATGTGGTTGGTTGTGTTTAACACTTTTGATAAATGAAGGTACCATATATTTCATGGATGATATCATACAAGACAATATTTTCATGATCGTAGTTGGATCACCCAAATGGTACCCCTGTTATCTTTGGTACTATATCGTATAAATCATGATTTTTTAATGTTAAAATAAAATTGATTGCAATACAAAAAAGAATATATACACGGAAAAAAAAATGAAACTAATCAATTGACGAAATTTTTCTCAATCTAAACCTCATACATGGCATTTGTGATTGAAAATTAGAATTGTGTCCAACAACCTACATGGGATGGACGGCAGCGATGGTGGCAGTGTTGGAGTCAAAAATTGACATTGAGGAGGCCTTTTTTTTTTAAAGAAACATGTAAACTTTGGTGGACTAAACCATATATATATATGGACAAAATACTATTTATAAAATAAATAAAAAATTATGTAGTTACTAAAAATTTAAGGGGTTAGAGACAGGTTATTCAACCCTTGCCTCCCCCACTAGGTGTGGTGGATAAAAAAAGTGGATTCATATGGTTTTATGGTGGTGACGGGTATTGGTGAACAAAAACATATTATGCTAATTTCGTAACGCCACAAAATGTGTAATGTTATATTATAAAGTATAAAACGTGGTTGAGCATTTTAATGTTAAAATAAACTCGATAAAATACATGTCCATTTTAAAAAATTGTTGCAATCAATTGCCATGTTATGTAATAACTAAACGAACGACACGAATCAAGATCAGAATATATGAAATTATTTATTATCGATTTGTTTATGTAAAGAGTGGTCAGGATTTGTCCTTGGCAAAGATAAATTTACCGTTGGGGTTTGTTCAACTTAACCATTTTTAAACGTTTTATTAATTAGTGTCTCATTGATTGTTCATAATTATTAATTAAATTTCTATTATAAGTGTCCCTTTAATAATCTAACATAAATACATAATTTTATTAATAAATAATTTTACTAAAAACTATATTAATTCTAATGGTGGTAGTAGATAAACAACCTACATGGGATGTAATAATAACTTAGACCCGATGTAATAATTATGTTCTTTTTTTTTTACTAAAAACTATATTAATTCTAATGGTGGTAGTAGATAAACAACCTACATGGGATGTAATAATAACTTAGACCCGATGTAATAATTATGTTCTTTTTTTTTTAGTTTTTCCACAATTTATTTATTTAAGAAAAATGAACATTGCAAATACATAACATCAACAAAAATTAGACAGATTGCGTTTGACAATAATGGCTACTGATGGTCCGGAAATGGCAAAAGAAAGGAATTGTTGTAGAAGAATTGATGGGATATACAACGGATTAATTGATAAGAATGAAAGAGGTATAACTATTTCGATTCTGAAATCACATAAAGTTCACAGTAAAAGATGACATCAAGTTTGAAGTTAGTAACAAACATAATATGGCTAACTAAAAAGTTAAAACAAACAAGATATATAACCTTAGAAATCCGTGGGACTTGAAGAGGCCAATTTTGAAAACTACAATCTTAGAAAGCAACGATCCACAATACCATAAATTTTTTTATAAATATTCAACGTAGAATATGTCAACTTTTGGTAAAGGATCTATTGACAACCTATTAATTTGACATAGGATCAGGGAGTACAATATGTGTTCAAGGTTCTTTATGAGGTAATGTGTCGCCAGATTGTATTCCAAGTGAAGGTAGGAACATACAGAAGTGACAAAATGTCCAAGCTTTTGAAGTTACCAAAGCATTCGTTAAGACGAATTGCCGGACACAGTACTTTGTTTAAGATTTAATGGCAGTGGTTCGCATATATATAATCCCTGCGAGAAGGTAATGGGTACACATTTTAAACATTGTCATCTAATGGGTGTTGAAAAATTACAGAAAAATCATGTCACATTAGATAGTTTGTATCATTCGTTCGATGCAAAAAAATACTATTCTCTGCCTATTTGGAGGATCGACAACATGATCATGATAGATGAGTCATCTGGAGCGAAATAAGAGCATATGGAGACTTTATGGACGATATTGACTAGTTGATTTCACTGAGATGAGCGCTGCTGACGACATATTTCCAAAAAATATTTAATGTTCCATGTTCATGTAGAGCATTATCTCATTATAAGCAATGAACCTAAATTAAAAAAATGTCCGGAAGTTAAGATTATATTTCTTTCTTTTGAGCAAATCTCCGACGTTAAAATATTAAAAGAAAAACAAAGAAAAAAAGAGAGGAAAATCCCAACTATTTTTATGAAAAATACATATTAAATCATAATGAGTTGATAAGTATTCGGGACACAAATTATACGATATATTAAAAATGAACCAACATCATGGCCCGTGCCGTTACGGCACGGGTTAAGGGCTAGTTACTTGTATATAAAGCATACTATGCTATGTAATACGGCTGCTTCCCCCATCAATAGAATCTCTCTTGCTCTTTGATTTTTTCTCTGTTTTTCCTCAAACACGTCATCAGCAACGAGTTCTAACCTTGCTGCTAATTTTTTTTTTATATTGTTATCAAACTACCGAAGGAAATGCAACTCTTTGTTGGATCTGTATTTCTTCTCTAGTTTCTCAATCGAGCATCCTGCCAAAGACGTTCAAAAGATCAATCTCTCGAATTCTGATTCTCTGGTTCCGTTCATTATCATCAAATCAACAACCACGATCGCGGATCTTCCTATTTTGTTCATTCTGTTTTTGGATCTAGAGAATCAATACACCGTGTGAATAGAAAAGGTTTGAGATATTTTTTTTTATTTCTTTTTTCTGTTTATTTGTCTCCATGTTTATATAATTTTATGTATCAACCAATCCATTTGATTGCACCGATCGTTTACTTAAAACATGTTTGCAACATGCTTGATTAATATGCCCACTGATCCGTCAGGTCCCACACCCATCCACTATCTCTGATTTTATACGAAATTCAATATTGGGATTGATTAATCAATTGAGTGATTGTTTGTATTGGGATCAATCTAATATAATATGGATATGTTTGTGTTTGGGTAACTTTTGGAATCAAATGCGTCGCTTGGAATCCCCTGGAAAGGAGAAGATGGAAAAACGCTTGTTGTTTAGATCGGGGGAAAGCGAAGAAGAAAAGCCGTGAAAATAAAAGACTCGGAAGCGATCCAACTCGGCCCCAGTCCTGTTCCAGCCGAGCCAAACTGTCCAATCCGGTCCCGTCCTATCCCCATTTGGTGGCGGATCCAGTTCCAGTCCAAACTGTTTATCCCGTTTGAATTTGGTTCTGGGACGTGCGTGATCAAGGTCGTTTTGGTTTTGGCTATATAAGGTGGGAACCAAATTTTGAGGTATGCAATTATAACGCGAGTTTTTTTTTATATGCTAAGTTTATTTACTCGCTAGGCTTATTTATTTGTTTTTAGAATATGCCTAATTTTGTTTATTTTTGTCTTAAAATAAGTCAACAGCATATAAACGGTCAATTTAAATTATTTTTATTGATCTTAATGTTAATCATTAAGAATTTTGGTCTTAATGTTATTTATTCTCTTGAATATGATATTGGATATAGTTGAATGGTGTATTTTTTTTTTAATTGGTTGTACCAACTCAATTCCAATGTATTCATTTGGGGCTTAGAAGTATTTGAGCACCATTATTGGATACTTGATATTTTCCCAAAAAAAAATTTGAACGTTCCGTGGAATTTTCAAAACATATGTTCAAATAAAATCACATGTATTCCAATTTTTTTGTGGAAGAACTCCCAATTTTTTTTTTTATTTGAGTCGGAAATTTTTCATTTCTCTACTTCATCCATAATACTAACGAATCGGTATATGTTGAAGTATGACAACAAGAGAATTAAATTTATTTATTTTTAGTAATATATTGAACCTAAAGTAATTGGTTGACATGTGTAGTGAGATTCTCTTGACCTAATGAGATAAAGAAATTTCTCAAATTAAGCTAAATGTAGCAAAAATGAAAATGGAAAGAACCCCAAAGTAATAAGGGTTAGACGTAATGACTCATATAAAGCGTGTGAAAAGGGACATATATATCATGAAAAAATATATATATAATTTTTTTATCCAACAGTAATGACACCAATGTATAGGTATCAATTGAACATGGGATCAGCTAAAATGTAATTCTAGCTTCCATCATAAATGAAAAAGTTGAAAATGCACCTGGTCATAGGTATTGGTATATACAATGTAATGTGTGTATCATATTAGCAACCAATTTTCACATCAACTTTAATGGCAACAAGAAATTTTCTTAGCCAATTGACTATCTTATTAAGTTGAACTAGATCCAATGTCTGTACTTATGGAATGAAAACACGAGATATAAATTCTCTAAAGAACTTGAGATATATTGGGTGACACGTAATATATATTCACTCTAAAGTACTTGAATTAAATCCCACTTTTATTATATAATAAGGCCACACCACCTGTTAAAACTCTCAAGACCCAAGTGTCTAACTCATAATTGTTTTTCTTCCATTATCTTAAGGAATTTAAACTAGTTGTTAAACTACTTCCTTATAATATGACTACGATGATTGGATCATTGAGCGAAGCATTGTTCAAAATCTGTTTCCAAGATGAAACAAAGTCACAAAAGCTCTATATTTACTGAGAGCTAATCACCTTGTTAAATTCCAAAGAAACCCATGAGAGTGGATATCATATGGAAACTCATAGTGATGAGAATGTAATTGATTGCATCTTTTATAGTCTCTAATATATTTAGAAGGAAATATATTTTAGAGAAACTAATGAGTCAATCTAGTGCAATGTAATTCACTATAATATTTGGATTATTGAATCATATTGACTCCGACGATGAAATGTCGGAAACTGACTCATACATGCTTTGGGTATAACCATAAAGAAACTTTGGTTGTGACATAATGATTGTTTTGAAAGAACTCATACAAATATCACTTTAATTGAGTGAAAAAAAATGGGAACAATATTGACAGAATGCGAAGTAATGACATATCTTTCAATAAGTGTTTTCTAAAGTACTAGATGCACAACCCCCTCCTCCCTCACATTATGCTTTTAAGTAAGAGAGCATATCACTCATTTTTACAAAGTCTTCAGTAAAACAGGATCGAGACCATCCTAAGAGGCAAATGGTAAAAATTTCATATTACAAAGAAAACAAGGTGAACTTCAGAAAAATATTCATGCAGAATGCGGACCATTAAACTGACTGATTGATCTGGTGAATTTTTTGACATTGTGGACTAGTTATAGTTCCCAAGAAATTTGTGTTTGAAAACTCCTAGAACATATTACACAATGCAAAGTGCAAAGTCTAACCTTCCTTGTTAATGCTAGAGAATTTACATCAAAAGGACTTGATGAATATTGCATGTTTAATAGGATCAATGCAGATCATCTTATACCCAATGGTCTCGCAGAGGCTACCATCAAAGGTTATAGATGGTGCCTAAGGAATAGGTTATGCGTACAAACCTATCTTTTATTGCTTTGGGGATACGCAATATCACACGCATCTTACTTAATTCCTTTTTAGAACCCAATATTAGTCAACCTTTTCTGCGTACCAGTTGGTAACTGGATTTAAGCCTGACATTCGTGTTCTTACGCATTTTTGGTTGCACTATATATGTGCCATTGCGACTCCACATCGTATTATGATGGGTGTTCAAAATTGTTAATTAATTATGTTGGAAATGAGTTCCCAACAATTATTCGCATTTTAAAACTTTTGGCAGGAGATCTCTTACTGCTAGATTTGCGGGTTATCATTTTAATGAGACATTCTTCCCGTCGTTAGGGGGAGATAAGAAAAGGTATTTTCTAAGGAAACCACAGGAATTATCGTGGTGTGTTCCCACTATGTCTCATGTTGATTATTGTACTCCACAAATGTAAATGTGAAGTGACAAAGAATAATCGATTTTCAGAATGTACACTGATGTCGCTAAAGTGAAAAGATCACACATACCAGCTGCAAATATTCCTGCAAGGTTAGAAATCCTCAGTATGGGGTACACCATAGACTAAGGTGTTGCGACTACACTTGGTGGAAGTGTAGTTAAGGCCGTGGCTCCATAAAGAAAGATGGAGACGCCATTAGGTTCAATCAATGCTCACCTAGAAAGGAAGTAGATGAGTAAGGCACAACCTAATTTATATCATCAATGAAATCATCTCATTTATTGTCTCTGACTATGTCCATGAATCAATACTGGAGGACGCTCCAAAGTTTTAAATGATTCTAGAGAACAATGAAATGCTGACGGATTATGAGAATGCACATGAGTCAATGGAAGGATAATGCGTGCACAGTGATGATATAATCCATAAATAGTTGCTCCATAAGTAGAGCACAGTGAGATTGAACCATGCTTTATTTTGATTAATTTCAAATAAATAGCATATTTGGCCTACACAATCCAGGTAGAACTTAGTTCTTTGGAAAATATACGGGTATTTGGTGTGTTAGTGCTAACCAACCAAGTGTAAATCCTATTGGACATACATAATTAATTTGTCATAAAGCATAGTGAGAAGAAAGTAGTCTTAAAGTACAAAGACTCGCCTTATGGCGCAAGGATTCTCACAAAGCCCTGGAATTGTTCTCTTGTAATGAACGTTATACAGTTCCGCTACTTAGTCAACTTGGTAATTTTCAAAAGGACTTGAAATGCAGCATATATATGTGGTTGTTACGTATCTCTGAAATAATCAAGAGATAAAAGATATTTACAAAAGTACTTGATAGACTTTTGTTGCCCAAATCAAATGACTCTAAACCACAGAGTGCATTTATAGTTAGATATAACGCTCACTTATAGATTGTAGCAATCAGGCGGATGTGGTATACCAGTCTAAGTGACTATTTGATTTGGAGGGGATAAACAAGTAAGTTATTTTTCCTTGCGTATTCACAAGAAAGTTCATGGGAATTGTAGCTATTTATGTCGATGGTAAAGACATGATAGGTACTCTTGATATAATAAGAGACCTTAAAATCTATTTAAAAATCCGAATTTGGGATGAAAAATCTAGGGAAAGCTCGACCGAGTATTGAGCTTGTGGGATATTATTCCACCAGTTTGCATATGTCTAAAGTTTTCAGGCAATTTAACAAAGACATGCATCCCGATAGCACTCCCATGATTAGTCGATGTTCAAATGTAAGTAAGTGACCATTTCGTCTAAAGGAAGATGAAGAATATGTGTTGGGAGATGAAATTCCCATATCTATGTACAATAGACGCATTTTTGTACTTAGTATAATAATGTACTCGATTAAATTTTACATCCTCAGGGAACTTGTTAGCTAGATATAGCTCCATGCCAACGCAACGTCATTGGAATGGTATAGTGAATGTACGTAATCATGTACTTAAAAGTAACCATTGACATAAATTTTATTTTTTTCCCTGCAAAGACATTAAAAGAAATGCTAATGAAAGTGCAATCCAAAAGTTGTTGATTATGAAGGAACAATAATCTCTTCTCCAACGAAAGTAATCAGAGGGAGATATGGTAGACTATTTTTTAAGTCATTACCAATATTCAGTTTCGAAAAATACATGACTAAGGGAACTGTCTAGAACAACTATGAAAGTCATCAGAGGGAGATGCCGACATCAGGGGGAGGATCCAAGGATACTATGTCAACATAATTTACTTCGAAATTGAAGTTGTGTCGTACTCTTTTTGCCTTAGACCGAGAATTGTTTTTCCCAAAGGGTTTTGTTACTCGACAAAGTTTTTTTAGCGAGACGACACTAAAAACATCAAGTATGTTGAACGTTGAAGACATAAAGATCGTGTTGATATTACTGAAAGTATCTGAATCAAAGAAATGAAACGCGATAGTCTGTTAAGCAACGTAACTTTCAGGATCAACAACATGGTATTATAAGATTTCAAGTCACCAAGGTATAGTGTGATAAACTGCTTTTGACTGCATTAGACTAATGAAAATTGTCTGACATCAGGGGGAGCATCTAATGGTGTGTTGAACTCTTTTCCTTCACCGAGGTTACTTTTTCCCACAAGGTTTTGTTGCTCGGCAAGGTTTTTGATGAGACAACAACAAAAACCAGGAAGTAATTTCCCAACTAAGGCTATTGTCTTTCCCACAAGGATTTTCTGTCTTAGGAGTTGTGAAGCAACTAATCAACTTCAACTAAACAAAGTGATCATCTGCAACGGATCACCTTTACTTGCATCTGTCACATTGTATTCTTTTCCCTTCGTCAAGGTTTTATCCCATTGGGTTTTCCTTGTCAAGGTTTTAATGAGGCAACATATTCGAGTCCAACTATGTTCTAAGTTTGCTTAATATTGTACTCTTTTTCTTTAGTTCATTTTTTGTCCCTCTGGGTTTCCCTGGCGAAGTTTTAACGAGGCAATCAACTTAGACTCATCGATCTGTGAAGATCGTATTTCATGTGATGAACTACATGTTAGGTAAGAGGCAACATGTGAAGTACTACATGTGAAGAGGTGTACCAAGGTTTTATCCCATTGGGTTTTTCCTTGTCAAAGTTTTAGTTAGGAAATTGATTTCGGCACAAGTCATCAAGAAGAGAACGACATTTGAAGAACTACATTCAAAGCACTGTATGTGAAGCACTATGTATAAGGTTTTGTCATTGAATCGCACAAGGGGGAGTGTTGTAGGGCTTGTAGCCCATGTATGTGCGACCCAATATAGTATTTAGGGTTCTCTTATTACTTGTATATAAAGCATACTATGCTATGTAATACGGCTGCTGCCCCCATCAATAGAATCTCTCTTGCTCTTTGGTTTTCCCTCTGTTTTTCCTCAAACACGAACTACTTTTTTGCATTTTTATAGATAATGCAAAAGTATGAAGCTTCGTAGTCGCACGAAAGGATAAGTCCAGGCCAAAGATCTGGCCCCAATTAATAATAGTAGGAAATACCATTAGGTCCTAGAAATAATATATTAGGATGAGTCTAGTCCAGTTGACCCAGTCAACTGTCTGTTTGGTCCTATTTGAAAATATAAATTATACTTTGGTCCTAGAAATAATGGTTTGGTCCTAGGGTGGATAATACCCACGCGAGATGATGTCATGGATGATGTAATTTTCTTTTTAAAGTGGCAGAAATAACCTTTTGGTGGACCATATATATACCCAATTAATAAGAGAAATGGAATCATTTTCTTTTTGTTTTCTCTCTCATGTTTCTAGATCTACTTTTTCTCTCTGTTTTTCTTCTTCTTTTGTTTTGATGAAGATCTTTATGATGAAGAACGACGACATGGTGATGATGAAGACGCTGATGAAGATGTTGATGAAGATTTATTTACATATCTATAAAGCTTGATTTTGACGATTACGAGATTGATTTTGCTATTTTTAAAGAAGATGAAGATTTGTGTATTTTTCTTCTCTGCTGCTGTTGAAGATGATTGAGACGATGAAGATGATGAAGACGACGATTATGGAGACGATGGACACGATGAAGATGAAGATAGTGGAGACGATGAACACGATGAAGATGAAGATAATGGAGACGATAAACACAATGAAGATGAAGACGATACGATGATGATTTCTTGTAGATCTATGTTTGTTTTCATCATGAACTGTGTTTTTTTAGGTTTTTATATGGAGTTCATTTCTGGAATGAAGTCTGTTTTTTTAGGTTTTTATATGGACTTCATTTCTGGAATGAAGTCTGTTTTTTAGGTTTTTATATGGACTTTATTTCTGGAATGACATCTGTTTTGTTTAGATTTTTATATGGACTTCATTTCTGGAATGAAGTATGTTTTTTTAGGTTTTTATATGGACTTCATCTCTGGAATGAAGTCTGTTTTTTTTTTTAGGTTTTTATATGGACTTCATTTCTGGAATGAAGTCTGTTTTTTTAGGTTTTTATATGGACTTCATTTCTGGAATGAAGTCTGTTTTTTTTAGGTTTTTATATGGACTTCATTTTTGGAATGAAGTATGTTTTTTTAGGTTTTTATATGGACTTCATTTCTGGAATGAACTGCTACAAGAAAATAAGTAAAGATTAACACGGAATGGTACTTTTGTCTGTTTAATATTTTTAAATAATTATGGACCAAACAGTAAAGGCGTTTTCCTAAAGGACCAAACAGGCATGGGCCCACCTAAAAAAAGACCAAACGATATTTTTCCCTTAATAATAATATGATTTCAAGTGAATTTCCTTGGTTGTGGTTAAAAGTTGAACAAAGCTCTCTTTCTAGAGCTTCTAGCCCCACTTGGAAATATTTAGACCAATAAGAATTTTCGGTTTTTCCCACCACCAATATTTGGTATTTTTGACACCATATCTATTAGCGCCCGTAATGTAAAACCTAAACCCATATTAATCATCAAAACCCTAATTATCTCTCACCTCTTTCCGTCGCGTGTTCTCCTCTTTCACTCTCTTTCTTGAACCTTTGCGATGTATTTACTGTTTCATACCCAACCCATTTATCATTCAGAATTGTTCTGCTGTTTTTGATTGCAGGATAATCAATAACAACATCAACGAAGAAATTTAATGATCTTCTATCATTTTAAATACTCTTTCTTGATTTTTCTATTTTTGGTGAAATCAAACCTTAATTTTTTTTACATGTAAAGTTCTTCCATCGATATTTCTTTAGATTACTGCGGTAATAAATCTTGAGATCATTTTATTAATTCTTATACTTCTTGCTAGCTTTACATTTAGTTATTTGTGTTACCAGAAAACCCTAATCTATAATGGGTTTCATCTGCTTACGGTGGTCGAAGATCGAGTGACACCCAAAATAGTACCACTTGTATGACCTAATTCTCAACTTTTGCTCTGATTTTTGAAATTGCTTTGTATAATGGTAAAGGGAGGAACAAATTGAGGCTATCCATCATAGATTTATGGTGCAAAATAATCCTCATATCTTAGAAGATATAGACTTTTATCTCCCTCAAGGAACCTACTGTAAAAATCCCCCAAGTATTTTTCTAAAGTACTGATTCAGATTTGTTTTTGGTTTTATTTTCGAGCCTATCAGATATTTATTGCTCTTTATTAGGGTAGAATCTTTTTGAATCAATCTTAAGTTTATGTCATGTACTTCCTAAGAAGCAAGAATGCTTAGTTGTTACTGTTTTGTATATTATTCCCCCCCGTGTTAGTTAACAATTCTTTTACAATAACCAGTTGTTGTTTTCTAATTGTTGGACTAATTGAAGAACTTGGGGTGGATAATAATTTGATGGAGCTCGATATGGAGAAAGTGATCCAAACCTTGAAATATCGGTGAAGAGTAATGCATGTAACTTTCAGGAACTTTCTGATTAGCTAGAGCTTGGTTCAAAATCTGACATCATTTTTTTAAGGCAATCAGCACGAGGACTTCCCAAGAGGTCACCCATTTTAGTACTATTATTGCCCAAGCACGCTTAACTGCAGAGTTCTGATGAGTTCTGGTGCATTAGTGATGGTATGTTCGATTGCTAAATATGACATCATTAGGATTCCTATGGTTGTACATACCAAATATGTACCAAATTACTATTTCAATCTTAATTCTTGATTTAAATTTTTGAAATTTAAGTGTTATGGTTGTGACACACTCAGTCCTAACTTTGTTTGGGTATTTTCAGCGGCAATTTTTTTTCTACCAATGTGGAAATTAAAATTTTCTTGAATTTTTCTAAATAAGCATTTGAATTTTTCGGTATATGTATTTTTTGATCATTACCCAAGTTATAATTAAATTCTCACCGTTACTTTTAGTTCTTACTTTTTTATCATTAAATTTGAAACCATTCATGAAAGATACAGTATTTGGAGTGTTTAATGTGGCACTGCTCTCTAAAGTATCTTCTTTGCTTCAACTGATCCATAATGTCTGTCATCTGATATGCATAAACTTTTGTTATGCTTACAATAGCCAGTCCTGTCATTTTCATAAACTGAAGGGATGTAAAGCACAAGGCATAGTCATACACCCACACATTTCAGTAAAGACGTAACAATGGAAAATCAGTGAATAAAACAATTGCAAAGTGAAAACATTGGGCATCACGAACATTTGAAGCCTATATAATACCATTTGAAAGTTTTGAAGAAGATACTTTTACCTTTTATTTGAATTGTAGATGAAGTAAAAAGTTGATGAGGATAAAGATAACGCGGTGATATGAGATTGTTACCTTGGATTTGTCTTCTAGAACTGACCAGTGAACACAGTTACTATATTGTTGTTGCATTAAGAGAGCTTGAATTTTGGGATTTTTTATTTGTGGAAATTTGTTCTTTGTCTTTCAGTATCTAAATGTTCGTCAAAGTCAGATTTATATTTTTGAATATGATTATTACCACTACGGGCGGTTGAAGAAACTCAGATCCGTGTAATGATCTCGGCCAATAAGATGAGCTAATAGTCATTGATTAAACACCGTTCAGATTTTAAAATAGTTGGTTTGTGATGCTACTCGATTTTTTTAATAGGAAATGAGATTTTATATTAATCATTGAATTTGTTGAACATTGAGTTTTTCTCTCATAATATAGATAGGATCCGCTCAGGAGGATCGTTTTCCAAACAAGTACTAGTAGACATGCTGACTACATCTTTTGCTAGTAAATCAGCCACACAATTTGTTTCTATGGGTACATAAGTGATCACCCAGTTATTGAAATACTTAAGACACTCAACACAATCTCTGACTATAGAGTTATTCTGCCATTTGACTACTCTAGCTTTTCCATTTAAAGCATCCACAACATTTCTGCAATCCATTTAAACATGAAAATATGATGGGATACACCAGGCTCCTTTGAAAGCACCAGCATTATTAAGCATAATTCGTCAAGTTCCTATACACTTATTCTCTTTGCAAATCTGTCTCTGCCTATTAGTTTGATTTATTAAGTTCTCATTCCATTCAAGGATTGATTTCTTAATCTACTGAACTATTTGATTAACCTTCATATGTGCATTTTCAAAAACAACATCACATCTTAATTTCCAAATATGCCATAAGTTGTGTCTTATATAGACTAGCATAGCAGTGTTAGGCATTCTACTATTAGGAGAACCATTACTAAACCAACTACTTATCCAATCCACCAAGTTTGTATCAAAGACCATATTCATCACTGCAACTTCCATATCGTCCCATACCTGCTTAGAAATATTACATTCTAAAAATAAGTGTTCCACTATTTCTATTGTTGTAATACAGAAAGGACAAGTAGAGACAACATCATGCATATGCCTAGAAATTCTACCTCTCACAAGTAAACAACCATGAATAATTTTTCACAAGAAATGCAAAGTTCTTTGTGGAAGTTTCATTTTCCAGAAAAGTTTCCAAGGGAAATTAGCAGGTCCATCAGAACTTGCTGTAATAGTATTACTTTCTTCATCAACAACCCTGTAAGCAGATTTGACAGTGAATAAGTCATTATCATTAGGTTTCCATATTAGCCTATCTTCACCATAAAGGGGAAACCTATTTTTTATGATCTCAGTGACAGTATCATTGTCAAACAAAAAATTAAGATTATCCATGTTTCACCTATTACTATTTGGAATAATGTGTTGATCAACAGTGTTCATATTATTAGACTGAAACCTAGTGGAAATAGTAGAAGAAATAGTTGGCACCCAAATATATTTCCAAATGGAAATGTTCATATATACCATTACCTACTTCCCAACAATAATTCCTTCTAATAACATCTAGATCTCTGCAGATTCCTCTCCATATCCAGCTGCCATTAGTATTACTACTATGAAGAGGATTATGATCTGGAACTTATGACTAAGAACTTTGACCTATTCATCATCAGATTCAGTTAACATTCTCCATGCAAGCTTTGCAAGGAGGGCACTATTTAACTTAGTAGTTTTCTAAATATTTAGGCCTCATAAAGCCTTAGATTTAGCAACATTGTCCCATTTAAAAAAAAATAGCCCTTCCCCCCTTGTTTTTTATTCCACCAAAAGTTCCTCTGGATGCTATCTAACTTATCTGTAAGTTTCTTAGGCATAGGAAAAACTGCTAAATGATGTGAAGCTAATATTCCTAAAACAGATTGCACCATAACAGTTCTAGTAGGATGATTCATATTCTTACCTTTCCAGCTAAATAATCTATCCTGAAATTTCTCTGGAAGATAAACAAATGTCTCCATTTTATTTCGCTGGATTAGAATAAGTACAACTAGTTACTTATCTTTAAGACCTAAAGTATTAATGTTAAGAATACTATTATCCATTTTTGGGCTGAAGGCCATACCTGATTTATTAGAATTGATGGATTGTCCACTATACTTACTGAAGTTCTTTATGATATTATCCAAAGTCCTATCTCCTTGAAGATTGGCTTTAGCAAAGATAAGATAGTCATCTGCAAAAAAACAGATGACTGATAGCTGGACTAGAAGTAGAAACTTTGATACCCCGTAACACTCCATCATGTTCAGCTTTAACCATTAGTCTATAAAAACAATCCATAACAATAATAAAGAGATATGTAGATAAGGGATATTCCTGTCTAAGACCCCTTGAAGGATAAAAAACTTCACCTGGAGAGCCATTCAGTAGCACAGAAGCAGAGACACTAGAGATGCATTCAAAAATCATATCACACTAAGTTTCCTAAGGATATTAATCAAAAAACCCACTCAATCCTGTCAAAAGCTTTTGACATATCAAGTTTGACAGCCATTAAACCTTTCCTAACTTTACATTTTTTTTCATGGTATCAACTAATTCACTGGCAATAATTATATTGTCAGTTATTTTCCTAGAAGAAATAAATGCATCTTGGTAAGGACTAATGAATTTATCCATAACCTTATTAAGTCTACTAGCAAGAAGCTTACTAATAATCTTATAATCTACATTACTTAGGCTAATTGGTCTAAAATCATGAGGTGTTTTAGGTCCATTGTTCTTAGGAATTAAACTAATGAAAGAATGATTCAACTGTTTTAAAAGATGGTTAGATTGAAAAAAAAGCTTGGACCATCTTAACAGTATCATCACCTACTACATTCTACATTTTTTGATAAAAACCAGGAGGATATCCATTTGGACCAGGAGTGGTCCATGGTTGCATTTGGAAAAGAGTATTTCTAATTTCCTCACTAGTAGGAATTTTAGTAAGCATTTTCTTTATTAGT
Organism: Papaver bracteatum; assembly: GCA_023529315.1. Classification (NCBI taxonomy): domain Eukaryota; kingdom Viridiplantae; phylum Streptophyta; class Magnoliopsida; order Ranunculales; family Papaveraceae; genus Papaver; species Papaver bracteatum. The sequence continues at coordinate 196,314 of JAJJWX010000501.1, read as the reverse complement.
TATACAAGGAAAAATATCACAAAGAAAATCATCAGAATTTGGTGGTTTCGTAGACCTACTAACAGCATAGAAATGATCCCTTAGTTCACTAGCAATGTATTTCCTATCAGTAATCCAAACACCAGTATCAAATTGTAGAGTCTCAATTTGTGTCCTTCTTTTCCTATATTTAACCTTATCATGCAAATATTTAGTATTTCTGTCATCACAAGATATAACATTCTCCCTAGCTCTTTGCAAGTAGTAATCATGTTTAACTTGATACCAATAGTCCAACTTGTTTTCTAGGTCTTTTAACCTACTTCTGACATCACTAGAACCATTATTTTGGGCAAGACTATTTATCCAAGACTGAATATCTCTAATTTGAGTTTGAAAATTACTAAATTTATTACGATTCCAATCATTAAGAATGAACTTTACATTCTTGAGACACCTAGTAAGCCTAAAAGCATGTGAACCATTTTCATTAGACCTCCATTTATTTTCAATAAGCTCAACACAAGACATATCATAAAACTAACATTTATTAAACCTATAAGGTTTACCAGTATCATTTACCTCTTTGTCACAAACTAACAAAATAGGACAATGATCACTAGCATGTAGAACCAGATGATACACCACATAATTGGGGGAAAAATTAAACCATTTTCCATTACACAGAGCATATCCTTCATTTCTAAGATCAAATTAGGGACACTTCTCTTATTAGTCCAGGTATAAGGATTGACACTATAATAAACATCAGAGAGATTAAAATTATTAAGATGATCATTCACAAAGTCTAGATCAGACTGACTAGGATTATTACCTCCTAATTTATCTTCTCTACTAGTGATAAAATTAAGGTCACACCTACTACAACCCAAGGACAGTCAAAACCACTAGCAAGTATGTAAAGGAAATCACATTGGTCATTAATGCCTTCCTGACTTAGGGATCAATACATTAAGATAACCAAAGATTTATCACTACTAGTATTGATCTGAGTATGACACACAATAAAATTGTTGTTTGCATCAACTATGTCAAGAATAATTCTATCTTTTCACAGAAGAAAAATACCACCAGAAGCTCCTATAGGATTAACATAGCAGTAATTCATAAAGCCTAAATTCTGTGTATATATAATCATTTTCTTATCATGATTTTTGGTCTCAGCTAAGAAGACTAAGTCTGGATCATTTGATTTAACTAAATCACTAAGATGATATCTAGTGAATTTATTCTCATATTCCTGCACATTCCAAGACAACACTTTCATGATATCTAGTGAAGACTAAGTCTGGATCATTAGTTATACCACAAGAAGAAAGGTGCCAAAAAATATTTAAAATCAGAATATAGCTTTGAAAATATCTAATTATGGCACTAAAGTCAAAATCCCCAAAATATAAGAAATTAGGTTTTAGAACAAATTTTTTAAAACTCACCTCTGATTGATTTGCAGCCATTCCAGGTCGATTCTGTGTAGACCCTCCACTAGTATTATGTCCAAATCTATCAAATGCCATATTTGCTCTCTATGATTCTAGATTAACATGATGCATCAAATGCTTACCAAGCCCACCATTACGTTCTCCTATTAAATCGATACAATCAATCATATTTAAATCCCTTTGAAAAATTGGATTTATATGTGAACTCATATCTCTTTGATCAATCGCCATATCACCATTCAATTTTTCAGCTTCTCTGGCTCTCTTAGACTTCCTAGCATCGTCTTCCTCCTTTAAAACTGTTTGTACCTTTTTCTCAGAACTATCGATATTCATTAGCCCATAATTACACCCAGCACCCTCATCTACGATATAGGATGCCAAGAACGTTTTTAATTCTTTAGTTTGGCTCCAAACTAAATACTCAACATCCGTCATTTCTTTTACTTTTAACTCTTGGGCTAATATTGCACACTTCTCCTTCACATGATTTACAACGATGAATTCTTTACAAGTATTGTAGGGTTGATCTTCAAAGTGATAGATAACCCATATTTTTTGACCATATGCAGTATCGATCCACCATCCTCTTCTCAACAGCTCATTTACATCAACCTCTACGTAAACATTGTTTGAGACACTTCCTCTAGGCTTTCTTCTCTTTTCTTCCGGATTAACTTTCCTCCCAATATCTTTGCAGATATCTACACAAAGCTTATCAGTTAATAGTATCCGACTAATAATCCTCAATTTTACACACCATACTTGGCTTTTAAAGACATGATCTTTGATAGGAATCTCTGAGTTATAAGTGTAGGATCAGAATATCGCAACAGCAAGACCTTGCGAAGTCACCATCAAAAGTACATCATGGCCAATCCACAGGCCGACTCATGGAAATGACGCAACATATGACGACAGTTTAAACATGTGAAAGACGTGAAGAGCTTGCGATATTTAAGGATGTTGCGAATTTAACATTTAAATAATTGCAATAATCTCGCAATCCAGATCCAAAAATAAGGGTCAACTGAGCTGTCATCCACTATGTAAACACCTATATAAAGAGAAGAGCAGGAGAGAGAAAAGGGGATATACATTTTGTGAAGATACACTTTGTAGAGACAAACTTTGTAAGAGAGGGAGATATTTGTTTTTCTTTATCATCTTCTTCCCCTAAATCCAGATCTAGAGCTCCAAATACTCATTAACGGAGATTCTAAATGTGACATTTATGTAATTCCAAAAATCATAGTGAAGAACCATGGATGTATATCAAATTGATCGAACCATGTAAAAAATCTTTGTGTCCATTTTATAATTTTAGTATTTTAATCTTTATTTTCATATCAAATAAGTTTAGATCTAGAAATTATTATCATGATATCATATGGGGTGTGTTGTGTGATTTCCTGCAACTACATTTTTGGCGCTAGAAACAGGAACTACTTGTTGAATAGAGGAAGATTCAAAGAAATTAGCTAAGGGTGATGATGAGTTCAACCGGATATATAAGCTATAAGGGTGAAAACAGAAATTCCAATGAGAGAACGACAACTAACATCAGGAGCTCACAAAATCAGGGATTTAGAAACATTCACATAAATTAGTGCCGCATCAAAGATTATAGACCAAGAAAGTATAGCAAGGAAGAAATATAATGAATCTGCATCAATTAATTGTTCAAACATGACAAATTCTCTCTTATCTTTTTAAACTATATGTTCATAATCTAGATCTGGAAGATTTTGAGTTTTAAACTACTAATCTTTGTCTTTCACAAAAATTGCTTTTTAGTTGATAGTTTGAATTAACAATAATTTTGATCATAAATTTACATCCATAAACTTTGAATTTAATTATAATTTTGATCGTATATAAAACTCAGGTGAACAGGATTTTTGTGATTGAGATAAAAGACGAAGGAGGAAAAAGAAGAAAACATGTGGCAGAAGATACAGGGGACTATAGAAGATAAAATATATGCGAAGTTATCGCATAACCAACTCAAAAGAATTATGACAAAGCGATGGATTCATGAAGTTCACATAGCTAATCAAGGATGAAGTATACAAGTTTGACGATTCGAGTCTCTTCTTGCACTAAACAACCATAAGATAGACGAAAAGTGGTCTTGGAGAAGACAAAAACTTAGGTGAAAATGAATTCTCATGCGAAGACAAACTTCATATATGTAAACAGCCAAAAGCAAGGAAAGGCTAATTGATTAAATTAAGTAATATATATGAAATATTACTTTTTTCATATATGTAAACTTAGAAGTACATTGCAGGCGAATACAAAATGTCTCTGCGAGTATCAAGACCTTTATGCAGGGCAGAATATACTACATTTTCAATAGCAAGAACCATACTGCTTGGTATCTACATAAACATATCACCAGCGAAGCAACAAGAGAAATACCATATAATTTGTCACCAGACCCAACTCCAGCTGTCAACGAACAGATAGAAATATTGTATATTGTATCGCATCATAAAATGGTTGCGAAGAAAAAGAACATAATTGTGAATAAACCAACTCATATCTAGGACCCGGCAGGTCAGTTCGCAGGAGTCCTATGGGAGAAATATCAACAAGGAAAATGAAGCAAACATTTAGCTAAAGGACCGTATGAAAACAAAAAGGAAAAATTCAAGAGAAAGAACTATGTGATTCTACTTGCGAGATTCAAATATATCACTTCGTCCACCTATTCAGAACATCTACCAATTCAGCAAAGTATTGTCATCAGCTTACCTCGTCGATCAACTAATTCAAGGGCAACGAGAAATACATCCAGAAAGGATTAGATGAAGCAAACAAAATCAAAGCAAGTCAGTTATGTACGTCGTCACCAAAACTGCCAGTAAGAAAAAAATAAGAACTCTAAACTAGTCATCCTAATTATTTCTGTGAGCAAACTCGAAAACCAGCGAAGCCAAGCCAATCCTTGAACAGAGAAGAAGGGTCATGCGAAGAAAAACCAAATTCACAGTATTGAACTTCGCAGATGTTATTGCAATATTCACATATGTTATCTTCGCAAACATTTCTTTGGCAAATATTTTAATTCGTCAACTATGAAATTGGGAAGATAAACCAAGTTCACACAAACAAGTTTGTCAACACGAACCAGTATGAAACATCTAGAAGCATGAGGCCGTAAAGAAGCAACAAAGAAAAGAAACGATACTGATATTCTAGTTCGTCATCAACAGCAGTAAACAACTAATTTAGTTAGGATAATCTCCACTTAAAGAACGAAGAAAAGATGGATGGTTATATTTACTTCGCCCACAACCTTGGCAAACCAATCAATATACTTCGCAATAACAAATCAGTCTGCATCCCAGCTCAGTTCGAGTCAATATCAGTTCACATCAAAAGTACCAGTGAGATAACAATTCCGGCAATGGATAACCTTCATCATTGCGTGCTTACAAAGTGACTTGACCAGAATATATAAGGATAAACCCACGAAGTGAACTAGCTTGAATAAACTAGTTAAGAATTTGGGTGTATAGCTTTAATCACTTTAGTCAAAATCAATCAGTGCCTGCGAAGAAGAAGAAAGGACGAAGAGGAAAAGGGTACAAAGGATATTAAAATGAGAGTAAATGAAACTAATCATGATGTTCCAACATAAACAGAAGCAGACACAGTTGGTTGGGTGTGCCGAGTTAATTCAATAGGACACAAGATCGATTCCCATCTCTCGCTTAAATTTTTGTTGTTGCGAAAGATTTCCTAAACTAACCAGGTTCAGACCCATCTTTTCAAAATCCCACTAAAGAAAACCAAGCAGGAAACAAGCTTGCAAAAATATTTTGCACATGGAATGTAAGGATGGAATTATTCGCACAAGAAATCAAGCTTGCAAAATCCCACCACTTCATATTCAGGAAATGGTCAGAAAAGAAGTGTTGCGAACTAGAGGATATGTGTTCGAATCTCCCCATTCGCAAACATAAATTTTTCCCTTCGCAGATGATGTTCGCTTACTTCATACAGATGTTAATTTCGCAAATTCTTTGATTATTTCGCAAGAGAAGATTAGAACAATTGGTATAGTGCGAGAATATGCAAGAGGCAAGTCAAGAGTTCATTTATCATTCCTTCTCATTTCGCAAGCAAATCATATACTTCGCAAGAGACGACAGCAACAGAAAATCACATGAAAGCTAAATACCACTCTTCTAGAACATTTTATTTACAGAAAATAAAGAATTTTTGATTTAATTTACAAAAACCGATACAATCGCAAGATTTCAAAGAATATTTCAAAGATTATTGATTTGATTTATAAAACGCGATACAATCGCAGAATTACAAAGATTTCACAACTACAAAGATTTCAGAATTACAATGTATTAGAATTTCTCTTGAATATTTACTTTGCTTCAAATGATATGATATTATGAGAATGAAAGAATGAATGAAAGAATAAAGAAATGTGAAAATATCGCAAGAGATGATCTAATCTAAGATCCAGAATGGGACGAACCTTTATGGCGTACACCCTAGTTCGCGAATAAAATTTCGCAAGAGGCAAATGTAAGATCTAAAGTACGTCATAGAAGGGGGTATCTGTTGCATGGATCAACGATAAGGTTACACCACTGCTGGAACCTGAGACATGGAGATTTTGGGTCCATGAAATCCCATCCAGGAGAGACACCTTGGATTCTCAACTTGAGCATATGACTTTAGTTGGGAAACTGAGGTAATAAGAGCTCTCCTAAGGGGTGCAGAGTATGACCAAGGTGCCGAGGTACACGGTTGATCCAAGAGTGCCCGGGGTGTATGAAACTACCCTGGCCATTCTTGGTAAGTCTTGGCTATGATGCACTCGGCCCGAAGAAAACCCCACTTAGGGTGCAGTCTCGTAACCGTAATCCATATAGGCAAAAGGGATAAGAGGATGTGAACACAACTGGTTGTTGTTAAGACTATATGGGAGGAGCTAGTCTTGTATGGCCGATGTACGTCACCTTGAAAGGGCAACCAGGGGGAAGATAAGGGCGGCACCCTCCATTAGGGAGCTGATAAGTGTCTTAAGACGCAAATATCATGAGGCTTTTTACTCACGGGAGTATTAAGACTTGTCATATTTGTGCAACATTCCTGAAGAGGCAATAATACAAAAGAGAAGATAAGACGAGATCAATGGGTCATTGCATGCAATTGTAAATACGTCTTGCGATTTCGTCGCAAGACGGAAATGTCATGGGGCTTTAATATCGCAAAAAAATTTAGGCCTATCATATTATCGCATCAAAAATACAAAAGACCAAAAAGTTAAGGCAAGATCAATGGATTTCCACATGGGAGTGTAGAAACGTCCTGTGATTTTGTCGCAATGAAAAAAGATGGAAAAATAAGACCTTTACTTAAGAAGGAAAAATAAGACCACATGATAAAACAAAAAATTTATAAAGTACTAATCATTTTTCATGCAGATCATATTCATAATCTCTCAGAAGTACTATTCATAATCTCTCAGAAGTACTATTTATAATCTCTCAGGAGTACTATTCAGAATCTCTCAGGGGTATTATTCAGAATCTCTTAGGGGTATCATTCAGAATTTCGCAGGATTACTATTCATAATTTCGCAGGGGTATTATTTATAATTTTGCAGGATTACTATTCATAATTTCGCAGAATGTGGTAATTTCGCACAATTAAAAGAACCTTGAAGAGATTATACTATCATGAGGTAGAGGCAAGATAAGGATGAAGAAAAAAACTCGCTCATTCAACATTTTCTCAAGGATTCTACCCTCATAGATAAAGAACAGAGGCAACTATGGATTACCAAGAAAATATTTTGTGTTCTTTATCTTCTCGGCAAGAAACATTTCTAAAGTGGACAACAATCCTCACCAAAAATAGAGTAATAATTTCGCATGAATAGAGGCAATACTTATTACTATCATTCAAAGACGGATACTTCTTATATTTCGAGGATTGAGTACTTCTTATACTTCTTCAAGGATACTTCATACCTCGCATACTTCAAGAGATGATACTTCTTATTTACTTCGCAAAGCTTCGGAAATTCGCAAAAGAATAGAAGCGAGTACGTACTTTTCAAGTCCAGTATTCTTTCGCTCGTTCCTTCATCAACAAATATCAAAGACTACTACAAAAAAAATGGATTTTTCCTTAAAGATCGCTCTTCAAGCAATATTCAAGAAAAAAAAGGCAAGATGTAGGATCAGAATATCACAACAGAAAGACCTTGCGAAGTCACCATCAAAAGTACACTGCGAAGCCGTCACAGACTGACTACAGAAATGACGCAACAGATGACGACAGTTTAAACATGAGAAAGACGTGAAGAGCTTGCGATATTTAAGGATGTTGCGAATTTAACATTTAAATGATTGCGATAATCTCGCAATCCAGATCCGAAAATAAGGGTCAACTGAGCTGTCATCCACTATGTAAACACCTATATAAAGAGAAGAACATGAGAGAGAAAAGGGGAGATACATTTTGTGAAGATACACTTTGTAGAGACAAACTTTGTAAGAGAGGGAGAGATTTATTTTTCTTTATCATCTTCTTCCCCTAAATCTAGATCTAGATCTCCAAATACTCATTAATGGATATTCTAAATGTAACATTTATGTAATTCCAAAAATCATAGTGAAGAACCATGGATGTAGATCAAATTGATCGAACCATGTAAAAAATCCTTGTGTCCATTTTACATTTTTAGTATTTTAATCTTTATTTTCATATCAAATAAGTTTAGATCTAGAAATTATTATCATGATATCATATGGGGTGTGTTGTGGGATTTCCTGCAACTACAATAAGGATGTAAAACCAACAGACACCCTAACACATTCTATGGAGCATTTTTCAGAACTTTCTTCTTGTTATCTTCAGAGCGAAACTTGATAGCAAACAGATTCACCCCTTGAGATATGATTTCAAATCTCCCATAGAAGCGCCATAAATCATTTATTTCCTTCTTGACCTCTTTATGAGAAATTGGTTTAATTGACATAATCTTCCCTAGCAAACTTGTTGACCATTCATCAGCTGCATCCTTGGGTACTTCAGTAGTAGCAACAATCCTTCTTACGGACTTTGCACACTTTGGCTTATGGCAGTTGATTGCATTTGTGAAGATATCATTGAGAGTTGATTGTTCCCTTGTGAAGACATATTAGCGTCGTTCTTCAGATTTTTGTTTAGGCTTAATGATAAAAAGATTTTAGGATTTTCTTCATACAGAGAAAAATCTATGGGATTATATAGAAGAGGATTAATCAAAAAATTAGGGATTTTCCATGCATATGGTAACAAAATAGTTTTAGTTATTTCCGGTGAATATGGTAACAACTTATCTTCAGCTTGACTTTCTTGACCAAATTTTGAATTTCTTGAGAGGCGAAAATTTTCCATTTATTCAAGCTACAATCACGCAACTCAAATAACACCGATTTGAGCTGAGTAGAACTCATTGACTTCTAAGATCTTGTTAATGGCGAATAGAAAAACTTATGGTACCGATACAACCACGAGGATCACCAACACTAATCTCCTTCTTTCTTTCTTGATCAAACTACTTTGACGTTTTGAGATCCTTATAATTGTACAAATCAGAGAGAGAAATATACACCATCAATGATGTAAATGCAAGCACGACTACGACAATCTTTAGAGTTATGATATACCAGAGAGAATCACTACTGATTACCACGACTGGTAGCTACACATGAATCAACTTGGAGACCTGCAATAAGATTAGAACGACATTACTAAAATCTCAACCAAATGGTTTGACAGTTTTTTTTAAAAGAATGAGAATATGAAACAACTCTTTATTTAAAAATCAAACACATGAAAACCAAACAAAAAACCAGGAATCTTGCAACAAGAAAACAAAGATAATTGGTAAGAACATTAAGACAACTATCAATCAGAAAAAATCATGAAAACATTAGGCGAGAATAGATTGAGATTTTTTAAAAAAACAAACTGAGTCAACTCAGATAGCACCGATCCTCAGAGCTCTCGCCCCAAACACTTGTTGATGGCTACTCGATTGACAATGCTCGATCACGGTTTTTTCAAACTTACTTCCATGTATGTTTTGAGTAGATGTCGGATATTGGTCATCTAGGGATGGATCAATTTGGTGCACCCAATTGGTCCACCAATCCCTTTACAATTGGATTTGGAGAGGGTGAGCTTTTAAAGGCGTGGATGGGAACACCATTCTATCTAAGGGTGGAAAGTCCACATTCAGTGTTTTCGGTCGGATAATATCCGCTATTCACCCGAAAATTCAACTGCATACCCTACAGAAGAACTATATAAAAATCCTGGCACTTTTAGGGGCGACCAATTTGTAATTAGGGGCGACACAAAAGACAAAATAGATTGAAAATACTTATATGCCCCTTCATAATCGGGAGGTTAATCCATAATCGGTAGTTTTGGTTAATGAATTTGAAAACCTATTCGGTTTTCCAGAAATTTTCACAAAACGTGTTTGTTCCCATAGGGTTTCTTCATTATCGGAAGTCATGATAACTATGATTTTGGGGCTACTCTATATTCGGTAGTTATACGAAGTATATTGACTACCAATTATGGTAGGATATGTGCAAAGAGAGCCACTTTATAATCGGAAGTCATGATAACTCTTCCTTTACTAACGATTATAGGCTCATCCCAAATTCAGAAAAAAAGAGGATTTTTGCAAAATCTGAATTTGGGACTACTCTCTATTCGGTAGTTATATAAACTATCTTGACTACCGATTATGGTTGGATATTTGCAAAGAGAGCCAGAATAATCGGAAGTCATGATAACTCTTCATGTCTTACCGATTATAGGCTCAACCAAAATTCCAAAAAAAGAAGGATTTTTGCAAAATCTGAATTTGGGACTACTCTATATTCGGTAGTTATATGAACTTTCTTGACTACCGATTATGGTAGGATATTTGCAAAGAGAATCACTGTATAATCGGAAGTCATGATAACACTTCATTTACTACCGATTATAGGCTCAACCAAATTTCATAAAAAAGAGGATTTTTTCAAACTCTGAATTTGGGGCAACTCTATATTCGGAAGTTAAATAACCTAAATTCCCTAACGATTATGGTAGCATTTTTGCCAAAGGTCTACTGTATAATCGGGAGTCAATATAACTTTATTTACTACCGATTATAGGATAATCAAAATTCAAAAGATTTAGGATTTTATTTTGGGGATACCGTATAATCAGAAGTCATACAAAATAAATTTACTCCCGATTGTTGATTACCTACCGATTGTATAGTTATCTACCTATTGTAAAAGGTAGTTTGGCCATTAAAAAAAACGCCTCGGAAATAACCTTCCGATTGTGAAATAACCTACCGATTATTTGATATTTTGTCGTTTTGTGTCGCCCCTAATTACAAATTGGTCGCCACTAAAAGTGTGGGCATAAAAAGAGCGATTCTAAACAAACCGCCAGAAAAACTAAAAAAAAACCGCCTCTCACATTTTTTCTGAATTTTGTGGCCCAAGTGGTCCCCAACCCTTGGCAGTTTAGCAGGGCCCTGTAATGTGAGTAGCGGTTTTTTTGTGTTGTTTTTCCGGCTGTTCATTCGGACTTTTTGATATAAAAAAGCGGAGTATTTTGTTGCTTGTCAGTTCCGAAGCTATTCAGACAAAAACAAGATTCTGAATGGGTCTAAAAATAGGAGGAGAAATAGAGAGAATTAACGGAAAAGAATTGAGTTATGAAGAATTTGTGAAAAACTATCTGGAGAAGAATCAACCTGTTGTTATAACAGGATTAATGGACGATTGGAAAGCTTGTAATGATTGGGTTACGAAAGATGGATTGCCTAACCTCAGCTTATTCTCTTTAAATTTTGGGAAATCAAAAGTTCAGGTATTTCAATTTATTACCCCAGTTTTTTTCTGTGTTTAATTTGTAACTGTTTAGGGTTGTTTGGCTTTTGTGTGCAATTTCTTTCAATGGGTTTTTGTTGATTTGGGGAGTTTCAATGTTTCATAGTACCTTTTGTTGGTGGGAAAGAATGGAAAAGGTTAGTAGGGTTTTAGCATTTGCCCAAAGGTGACAATGCAAAGACAAGAAAGCTTTGAAGGGCCTTTTCCATCTCACAGCACAACATCCTACTTGGTTAGCCAACATCGTATTTGTTAAGAAGAAAGGAAAGATATGTTAATAAGAAGATTAGAGTATATGGTGTCCAAAAGACGATTTTCGCCTTCATGAAATTGATTTGCACGTAGATGCTATTGCATCCGTATTCCGTGCTATTTTCGCATTTATAAATGTCCATAGTTGGCTAGTAAAACTGTTTTTCAAAATCCAAGGAAGGGGAACATCATCTTTAAGACAACATTAATTCAAATATCTAAAATCTGCTCAAAACCTTACCTGACAGTTCTTCTTTTCTAGCTTTGTAAGATGATGTTAAATGAGCTTTGCTACTCAATACATTTTGGCGACCAGAGTGGGATATGTTAGCTTTCTGTAGTGCATTTGGTTTATTGATTTTGTGATATTTTGTCACTTGTAGGTTGCAGATTGTGGGAGGAGAGAGTTTACTGATCAGAAAAGAGTCGAAATGTCTGTCTCAGATTTCATACGGAACTGGGTTGATTTATCTTCTAAAGAGTGTAGCAGTGCTTCTAGTTGTGAAGACAGCAATGAGTCACTATTATATTTGAAGGACTGGCATTTTGTAAAGGTATGTAAAATATATGGGATTTTACGTATAATTCGTAGAAATTACGATGTATGGGCCAAAACTTTTACTCTTCTAAAGTATACAAAGAAAGGATATTAGTCCTGCAAAACATATCCTGTTACAGAACTATTATTCAATATCCATTTGTTTTCTCATTGTTTTTGGTTTGTTGCCAGGAGTACCCCGATTACATAGCATACACAACTCCATTATTTTTTCGTGATGATTGGCTCAACTTGTATCTTGACAGCTATAATATGCATATGGATGAGACCTCTCAAGATAAAAACGAAGTTAATTGCTCGGACTATCGTTTTGTTTACATGGGATCCAAAGGTAAGTAAAACGATCTGATCTACCAGTTGGTACACACATATGACTTTTCCTCTCAATAAAGAGATATAACTTTCCGTTTTCTTTGGATGACTCAATGCTCATGAGTCTCATGACCTCTGCATCTAATAGTTAACGTAGACTATCCTGTAGGTACTTGGACTCCTCTCCATGCTGATGTTTTTAGGTCGTATAGCTGGTCGGCAAACGTCTGTGGGAGGAAAAAATGGCTTCTTCTATCTCCTTCCCAGAGTCAGCTTGTGTTTGACAGGTACAGGCATATTCTTCAGCAGCATCTTGGGAATATCTTTTCTGCATTTTAGATTTTTGGGTGTCAACCTCTAGGGAAAATGTTATTTTGAATTATAGTTTCATCTAATATTTATGCAATTTAACCCATAGGTCCTTTGTGGAGTTATTAGCACAATAGCACTTATAAGTTTACTTGAAATTTTCCAAAAAGAAAAGAGTTCATCATCAGTATGGGATGAATCCTTGCTAGGCAACATTTGATGTGGAGCCTATTTATATTTCACAGGCACATGAAAAGTTCTGTCTATGACATATTTGAAGATGTTTCTGAAACGAAGTTTCCAGGTTTCAATAAGGTAATTCACTGATTTGTAGCTTTTAGTTGTTTCTGTCTTCAAATTCATCTCTAAGCTAGAAACTTCCTTAAAAATATGTAAATTTGCAGGCTATCTGGTTAGAGTGTATTCAAGAGCAAAATGAGGTTATCTTTGTACCCAGTGGTTGGTATCATCAAGTACAGAATATGGTACACTTCTTAACCTTAATTATTCCATGAAATTCTAATACAGTGCTAGAGATAATTTGGGTGTTTGATAAGTTTTCCATCAACTCCACCTGGTAGAAAAATCAGGTCTAGTGTTAGCTTAATTTGTTCTATAGATGGTATGATTATGGGAACTTGAAAAATGTGATACAGTTGTTGAAACTATCTGTTAAATCTAACGTGAATCTTTTTCCATCAACTCCACCTGGTGGAAAAATCAGGTCTAGTGTTTGCTTGATTGTTCTATAGATGGTATGATCTATGGGAACTTGAAAAATGTGACACAGTAGTTGAAACTATCTGTTATACCTGCCGTGAATCTTGTTTGTCGATTGCAATCTTGTGCTTACAACAGAAACTTCTTTTTATTGCAGGAAGATACAATATCCATAAACCACAACTGGTTCAATGCACATAACCTATCCTGGGTAGTAAGTATATCTACGCAGTTCCTCTTGTTACGTGACTTGAAAATTGAACTATACTGATATTTTGGCAACACTAAGTATTTTTTTTCACCATGCAGTGGAAATTACTTCTTAAAGACTACAACGAGGCAAAAGGGTATATAGAAGACATCAGAGACATATGTGATGATTTCGAAGGTCTCTGTCAGCGCAACCTTGCTATCAATACAGGGATGAATTTTTCCGACTTCTTCATCTTCATCATTCGTTTCTCATTAGCCAATTTGTTTCAACTATGCTCCTTAGTGAATGACCGTAAAATTAAGGTCCATGATCCATTTATGGCTCAGCACACACTGTCTAACCTTGCATCCATAAAGCAAGTGGTCTCAGACATGGAAAGTTTCCTTCAAAATTTGGGTTTCTGTTTAGATGTAAAAGAAGTATTGAAGAAACCCGATTTCATGAAGCTGTGCATAGCAATGGGTGTCACATACAGAAGATTGAGAGATGGGCAATGGAAACACAATTTTGATAATATGGAAGTTGATTGCGGAGACTTCTTACACTCCATTGATGATTCTTGTGGTAAGGTCTACTCTCCAAATGATCTTATCAAACTCACGAACCATGTTGCTACTGATCTTGGTAGAATTTTTGGTGAAGTTAACTTTAATTATTGATTTGTGTTATGTACTGAGGTGTACGATAACAAGATTGGATCGAGACTTATGCTGATAAGCAGATTTGATATAAGAACCCTAACAATAAACCAAAAACTCTCATTCCTGAGAGAACAGTCACTGCCTCATTCCTGAGAGAGCAGCTCTTTTCTTATCTATTTTCATTCATAAGTTTCTCAATACAGACTCAATGAGCTTATAAAGCCCTCCCTCCCTAACCTAGCATCTAACGGCTAATAAATCTCCAGGTGGTTACATCCCAGCCCAGTGTTATAACTGAAATTAACCTACTAATTACATATTAAGCTAATTAGTCGTAATTAATAACTACTAAATACATTTTAACACAAAAGACTAATGACATGCCGATATTGGATACGTGGCATCCTCCTCTTAGGCTAGGGATATGACAATACCTTTTCCTCCAAAACATCCTTGTCCTCTAGGATGAAAAATTGAGCAGCAAGGTTGCCGTCCAGAATCCTTTCAGGTGTGGCTGGAAGACTTTGATAGTAATAGCAAAAGCATCTTGACTGCTTCTTGTTCTTGTAGGTTGAATCTGCATAAGAGTTGTATTTCCACTTGTTGCTGTAGATACACTTATTTACCTCCCTCACCACGTGTACTAGCATCCCCACGTGGAAGCCACGTCACAAAGGTGGGTGACACACAGGATCATCCGTGGGTCTAGATAGTGCGCCATCTGTCAAGATAAGCGATCGAAGATGAAGGAGCATCAAAGGAAGGTATACCCGCGTAGCACCAAAGAACTTCCCTATTACACTTTACCCCCTCACGAGGCAAGATGTGATCAACGGCTAGGTGAAGCCCCACTGACAGACGCGACATGGAAGGACTGACACCGCCTGGCGCGAATGGCATGTGTCGATTGGACTGACGACAAGAACAAAGGCAGGCCAGCGTGATGAGCGTAGGAATAATAGAAGCCGCGGGATGACAGAGAGGTCCGCGGACTATGCACAGAACACAAGAAGATAAGGATACAACAACTCTTTCCCAGTCTTAGGAAGAGAGAGAGACATAGATTGGTCAGCGTGATGATCTTAGGAAGCATAGAAGCCGCGGGATGACCAAGAGTTCCGCGGACTATGCACAAAGCACAAGAAGATAAAATTATAACAGCTCCTTTCTAAGGGACCCACGTAGGAGAGCTATATATATGACCCTTCCTGTTACATGGAAGGGGGTCGAACAATTGGAGAGAGAGGGGGGAACAATTAGAGAGAAAGAAGGGAAGAGTAAGTATGAGCGTTAACCTTCAGGTTCCATGATCACCCAAAGTCTTTCGACTAATCTTGTAATCTTTTACCATCATAGTGAATCACCCTCAGACCTGTGGATGTAGGCCTTAGAGCCGAACCACATAAATCTTTGTCTTATTTACATTTCGTATTGATCTACCCTAATATTTGTATGCATCTCTTAGATCTGTCGTTATGGATGTTGAGGAGATCATGAAAAACCCGTGGGGTTTAGAATCAATGAATCAACATCTATCCCAGCATCTCACAATATATTCGTACTTTAATGCATGCACTCTGTACATGCGAAGATTGGTTGTGGACACGTTGATGCCTACGTGATTTTCGTTTTCACAATTTGGCGCTAGAAACAGGGACTTTTGTCCCTATCAAAAGATTTATCTCTCTGTGATTTTTTAGACAGATTTGCGCTTTAAACTCGTTTTTCGCATCATATCTATGTTCTTTGTATTTTCTACTCGCAGATCTGGGCCTCTTACGACTTTTAACCGGCATATCTGTGTTTTGGGCTACTTTTTGCATATATTTATGACCAATGTATTTTCTACCAACAGGTCTGGGCGTTTTATAACCTCTGGACCGACGGACTTATGTTTTAACTATTTTTTATACTTATTTTCTACCAGTAGCCTCATAACGACCCTAGGACCCCATTATTTCAATTGAGTCGGTACATCTACCCACGTTTTTTTTATTACCCGCATGATCAGTAGTTTGAATGCATTCTTTGCCGCTAGGAATCCAACTTGTGGGTACCGTGAACTAATAACTAACCCGTGAATCTTGCCTCGTTTTATCTCCGTGCCGTAGGAAAATCGAAGGTACCATCAAAAGAGACGCCTAGGACTATGCCAATAATAACAAGGAGCAAACAGACAGGCGAAAGACTCATAGTCGGGGGAAAAACGCAGAACGGATCGGAAGAAGCATTACTCTCAGAAGCGGGCATCATTGCAATGGAAGCACAGAAGGCTGCGGCGGCAAAGGCTACGTCATCTACAGTGGTAGCTTCTCAAGTGGCTGTCTCCAAAGCGATGGCTACGGCCAGACCTAATGAGCCCCAACATGCATCAGTAGGCTCGGTGATCCAAGACCCTCCGTACGGGATGCCGCCGGTTAATGGACGAAATACACAACTACGAGCAGGATACCACGGGGTGGTAGAACCCATTGTGCAGCTGGTGGAAGAAGTTAATACCGCAGTCCCCGACGGACAATCCCAACTTCAAGCAGGAACGCTAAGTCAAGAATCAAACCAGTCTGCGCATATATGGGCGGAGCTAGAAGAGCTGAAAAGGAATCAAAAGACATACGCAGACGTGGTGACCTTGCTAGCCCAAGAAAATCATCAATTGAGAGAAAAGATCCTCCAAAACGCGGAGCTAGGGAATCAACAAGACGAGGCTAACTCACGATGCAATGCGGACCAAGAGAGATCCTCGAAAACACCCCTGCGGCAGGTAATCAAAGAAGAATACCCCGAAGAGGTGCGCGTAGCAACAAGAGGTCTGACCCAGACTATTACCCGGAGACTTCGGACTACTACGACGAAGATGAGGACACGTTGCTACAGCCTACAAAGAAGGCACAGTCATCCATGCAAGACGACCACTATTTGGCGATGGAGAGTCTTCGTGCAGAAATGCTAGCAGAAATCAACCAAATCAAGACCAGGCAAGGAGGCGGAAGGCTAGAGCAGGTTATGAAAGAAGCCAAGACTACACCCCTAGCGCACCGGTTAGCTACGGCTACTATTCCACGAAATGTCCAGTCCCATCCTTCGAATATTACGACGGGTCCGCGGATCCCGCGGCCCATCTACGATATTACAACAGGGTAATGGCCAGGTGGGACTATGATGAAGCTATACTATGCAGATATTTCCCTTCCAGCCTGAAGGGATCCGCGCTATCCTGGTTCGATAACCTCAAGCCAGGATCCATCGATTCGTATGATCGGCTCACCGAAAAGTTCTTGGCCACCTACATGTATAACAAGGTCGTCAATACATGAATGGACAAACTCTTCTCGCTTGCAATCAAGTACAGGGAATCCATTCGGGAATACACGGATATGTGGTACAAGATATTTCAAGCCATAGGACAGGTAGATCCCGTAGTAAGTATTAATTGTTACAAATGGGGACTGGACAGGATGAGCCCATTGTTTGTCGAAATCCACGGCATCATCCCCGCCACAGAGGGAGATTTGAGGATAATCATCGAAAAACATGCAAGGTTGGAAGAAATTCAGCGGGAGAACCCAAGAGCGCAGGCTCAACGACCTCCACGGACCAATTCCGCGGAACAAGCAAGCGGATCTAAAAGTTACCAAAGAGATTCGAAAGACGACTACAAGAGGTCTGGTAGAAGGTTCGAAGATCAAATCTACACGAAACTCAATAACAGCTACTCACGCATCTTAAAGGAGATCAAGGATCGCGAAAATTTAGACTGGCCTTGGACTAAGGGGAAACAACCACCAGCCTCAGAGAAGTCCAGAGAATACTGTGATTTCCACTACTTCAACGGGCACCCAACAGAGAAGTGCAAAAACCTCAAGATAGTGATACAAAAGCTGATAGACGCGGGGGATCTCAAGAAATACGTTGAAAAGACTGCGTCAGAAGACAGGGCCAAACGCAGCAAACAAGTCCAATTACCGAAGGCAACCGCACAAAGGAATACTATATCCCGCTCGTAGAATAAAGAACCAACCCTAATCGCAGGATAGGAAAAAGACTGAGGAAACAATTTGAGGACTATTGTGAGCTTTACAATTTGGAGGGGAAAGAGGTGGAAGATCATCAAGAATGGATGGACGCACCCCTAACCTTTGAAGCCGAGGACATTGAAGATGACATGGAAGACCACAACGATCCTCTGATCCTCACCTTGCCAATTGCAGGATGCAACATAAAGAAAATCCTCATCGATGGGGGAGTTCCGTAAACGTCCTATTTTACGATACCTTCAAACGTATGGAGCTCAATGACGAGCAACTCTCGGCCTCACACCACACCATCCACGGATTCAATGGTACGGCTACGAAGCCTATCGGAGATATTGTTCTGCAAGTGGATGCCGGCCCCATGAAAGTTGACGCTCGTTTCAGTGTGGTAGACACACCTTCACCTTACAATGCCATTATTGGGCGGAGGTGGATCCACAAGCTTAAGGGGGTCGCAGCTACCTACCATCAATACCTTAGGTTTCCTACCCCCCTAGGAGTGATGGAGATTAAGGGTGATCAAGCTTCCGCAAAGGAATGCCAGGCAATGTAGATGCAACTCAACAATGAGGAAGACGAGAAAAGGAGAACTCGTAGGGCTCGAAACAAAGCAATATCAAAGGACAAAGCCATCGATGAATACTTGAAAGAAATCTCAGGGAAAAGATTATCCAAGGGGCACTCCGTAGGAAACATGGAAGTATCAACATCAATTGCTGACCAGGACGCCCCTACGAACAAACAACCCGACCCTGCCAAATAGCAATTACAGAAAGTTCCTCACCTTGGGGAACCAAAACCCACGTTCACATCCTTGGAAGCGGTGAAGGAAGTTAACATCGGGACAGAGGGGAGCCCGAAGAAGATCAAAATAGGAACTCTGATGGATGAAGAACGCGAAGCCTCTCTGGTGAAACTGCTCAAGGAGTACGCGGACGTCTTCGCGTGGAAACTATCTGACATGCCAGGAATAGATCCAAAGATCGTACAACATGAGCTGCGCATTAAACCTGGCACACCCCCGGTAAGACAGAAGGTGCGAAAGGTATCCACGGAGTATCACAAAGCAGTGGAAACGGAATTGCGAAAGCTGTTGGAGGCTGGTTTCATAAGAGAAGTCAAATATCCCACCTGGATATCTAACATGGTGATTGTACCAAAGAAGAATGGCGAGGTCAGAATCTGCATCGACTTCACCAACTTGAACAAAGCATGCCCCAAGGACAGCTACCCACTACCCAGTATCGATCAACTGGTCGACGCGGTAGAAGGATACGAAGAGCTATCATTCATGGACGGGTACGCAGGGTACAATCAACTATTTTTAGCAGAAGAAGACCAGCAACATACATCATTCTACACACCCCACGGACTCTATTGCTACGTAAGAATGCCCTTCGGACTCCGGAACGCAGGAGCAACATACCAAAGGATGGTCGATGCTGTTTTCAAACCGTGGATTGGTACTACCCTAGAAGTCTACGTTGATGATATGCTCGTAAAAAGCAGATTCAAGAAGAACCATCACCAAGACTTGAGGGACATCTTTGAAGCTATGAGGGGGCACAACATGAAGGTAAACCCGGAGAAATGCACCTTCGGAGTAACATCTGGAAAATTCCTCGGATACCTGGTAACAAAAAGGGGCATTGAGGTAGATCCCGCAAGAATCCGAGCCATAGTAGACATGCCATCCCCAAAGAACCTAAAAGAAGTACAAAAGCTCAATGGATCCATAGCCGCTTTGGGAAGATTCATCTCCAGATCCTCGGATAAGTGCAAGTTCTTTTTCAACATATTGAAGAAGGGAACAAAATTTGAATGGACTACGGAATGCGAAGAAGCTTTCCTAGGCATCAAGCAATACCTAGCGGAGATCCCTATCCTTCAGAAACCAGATCCTGACGAAGTTTTGACGTTGTACATCGCAGCAACCGATGACGCAGTAAGTAAGCGCAAAGATTTGTCGGACCCATACAAAGGAAGAACAGCCAATATACTATGTCAAGAAACCCCGAACTCGCAGAAAGAAATTACACGAGGATCGAACAACTGATTTTAGCCATCGTATGGTCCACCGTGAAGAAGCTGAGAATGTACTTCTTGACGCATGACATACGTATCCCGTGTCGAGCACCCTTAGAAGCCATCCTCAAGGGGCAGGAAAGGTAGGACGCATAGCAAAATGGAGCACATACCTCGACCAATTCAGCATCCACTATGAGCTTCAACACTCTCAGAAATCCCAAGTACTTGCGGACTTCCTAGCAGACCTACCTATGGACAACGAAGAAGAAGTGCGCATACAGGGATGGAGAGCCGCGGGTGCCCCAGAAATTGAAAAGCAAAAGGAGCCAAACGATATCCTTGAACCAGTAAACCCACGGCAATGGGAGGTCTTCGTAGACGGCTCCAAAAATAGAGAAGGCGCTGGATTAGGCATCGTTATCACCACACCCACAGGGGATAGAGTCGTACACGCATTCAGGTTGGAATTCGAAGGACATACAAATAACATCGTAGAATACGAAGGAGTGGTCCACGCCCTCCGCTTGTTAATCGATATGGGGATACAAGAAGTACGGTTGACCAGCGACTCCCAGATAATCATACGGCAGATAGGCTACGAATACAACGTGTACGACGAAACACTAATGGCATACATGGCTTTGGTGCAAACGTTGGTTTCCCAAATACCAAAAATCAAGTTCCGACATCTCACGCAGAAGGAACTCAGGCACGCAGATGCCTTGGCTTATGTTTCGGCCATGCTCAAGAACAAAGATGTCAAAGCAATCAAGGTGACAAGAGTGTACGAGCCATCCATCAAACTCCAGGAGATATGTGCGAGTAACCAACGCAGGTCCGCAATGGAGAATGTGTCCGAGGAAGAGGATATCGGAGAGCTCATATTCGACGAATTCCAAGACGACGATATAATGCAACAAGCAGATGCGGACGACAATTACAGTCAGGAAGAGGATTGGAGACTCGGAATCCACTCCTTCATCCAAGAAGGGAAGCTACCCCAGGACACCAAACAAGCTAGGAAAATACAATCCAGAGCAGGGATGTATGAGCTAAGAGACGGAACCTTATACAGAAAATCATTCCTAGGGCCACTTCGTCGCTGTTTGTCCCGATCTGAAGGACACGGCATCTTGAAAGATATCCATAGAGGAGATGCAGGAAATCACAGCGGAATGAGATCGCTTGCAGATAAGGCAAAGACGCAGGGTTACTATTGGCCAACAATGATCCAAGACGCGGCTAGAATGGCGAAAAGGTGTGAGGAATGCCAAAGATTTGGCAGGCGAATCCACGCCCCAGCCACAAAGTTGAATTCAGTGGACAGTCCGTGGCCCTTCGCAAGGTGGGGAATCGACATTATGGGCCCGCTTGTATCAGGAACCGGGAAAAGAAGATTCCTAATAGTGGCTACGGATTACTTCATCAAGTGGGTATAAGCCAAGGCACTTGCGAGGATTCGTGATTCAGACGTCTTCACTTTCATATTTCAAAATATCATTTGCAGGTTTGGCATCCCCGCGGAGATAGTTTCCGACAATGGTCAACAACTACAAGGAAAAAATATCGACTTGATGTTCGACACCTTCAAAATTCGGAAAAACAAGTCCACTCCTATATACCCGCAGAGCAACGGACAAGCGGAAGACACAAACAAAACCCTAGCGCTCATCCTCAAAAAACAATTAGACGAGTACAAAGGGCGATGGTGTGAACAGTTACATAACGTTCTGTGGGCGTACAGGACAACTCGAAGATCAGCTACTGGGAATCTCCATTTCTACTCACATACGGAGCGGAAGCAATAATTCCCACGGAAGTTCTACTACCCACAACAAAGACAGAAGCGTGGGAGAAGAACCTCACCACGGACATGATGTTAGAAAAGCTTGATGACCTCGAAGAAAGAAGAGAGACCGCACTACGGAAAAATGGAAAACTACCAGCGCAGCAGTGGCCAGAGAGTATAACAAGAAAGTAAAACTTAGGAATTTTGTAGAAGGCCAGTATGTGTTAAGAACTATTCCCCAATACCAGCGAGAAAAGAAGTGGGGAAATTAGCACCAACTTGGGGCGGGCCCTACTTGATACACGACGTCGCCGGAAATGGCTCCTACTATCTGCGTAATCTGAAAGGGGAAATACTCAGGCATCCGTGGAACGCCAAATACCTCAAACCATACTATCCATAATCTATCACCTTCGTATGCATTTCAGAAGAAGAAAGTTGACTTACAAGTCTGCATGTTTCTATCTCTGATGGAGGAATAGCACGCCTCAACTTTTCAATCAATACAAATTTTCATCTTCAATTGACACAACTCTACTCTTTACCTATACGCATCTCGATGCGCTCAATACCCTACTTCGCCAATACCCATAACCAACACCGTATGAGACACATGTATATACCCATAAGCATTTCAATTTACACATGTATATACCCATAAGCACTTCAATTTACTCAGACTACTCAATACCTATCCTTACACAAAGAGATCAACAAAACAACCGAATACGAATGTACATTGAAAATCATTCCGTATATTAATAAAGTGTCAATACTATTGTTACCCCGTGGACGTAGGCCCTAGGGCTGAACCACGTAAACTTGTGTGCAGTTACTATCATGGTACTTCAATAAGGTGAATGTTCCGCACAAAGCGCGGAACATACACACTACGATATACCGGGAACAAACCGGACAACGCCTACACATGCCATCTCTTGAACTCCCCCATAAGCGTCTATAAGTGTACGACCAGGGGGTGACTTCCTAAGGAACGAGATACCCAAGAAATAATTATAAGCCGCGTTACTCTTGAACGCCGGCTAGGCCCCCACCGGTCAGTACTCCTCTGGCCCAGGAATTAGCTGAGCGGGGTGACAGGTCGCAAGACGATTCCGAGGACACCAACCTACAGAATTGCATTAACACTACAATTTAACAAATCTTACAAATCAAGATCCACGGATAGCAAAACCAATCCCGTGGACAACGCAACCATTCACGTGGATTTCGGAACTAATCCACGGCACTGTTTAAATACAAAGTTTACGGAATTACTTACTATATTAACAGGGATCTATAAAAATAGACGCGAATTCAACAAAATACAAGTTCAGATTTGCACATTGAAGTTTGATCTATTACAGGGCGGTTGATTACGAACCTAGCAAGAAAAGTAGCAAAAACGCTAAGAAAATTAATGCAACTGAGATCAATCCCCAACATACGAGTTACGATCTATTGGGAAGGAGCACCATCCGCTGGTTTCTCCTTTAACGACGAAGGAACACTACCACCAGATGAGGGGCCGGAGGAACCTGAAGGGAGACTGGGAATGGGACGCCGAGTATAATTCTTGCTTATTCCATGGGTCTTCTTGAGATCCAGCTCAATCTCACCAAGAGTCCTGTTAATCTCCTCCGCCAACTGCTTACGCGCCACGAAGCCTATAGCTACGCTCTTAATCTCAGCT
Source organism: Papaver bracteatum (assembly GCA_023529315.1). Lineage (NCBI taxonomy): Eukaryota > Viridiplantae > Streptophyta > Magnoliopsida > Ranunculales > Papaveraceae > Papaver > Papaver bracteatum. The sequence goes on along the minus strand of JAJJWX010000501.1, from coordinate 172,386 downwards.
TGAGTTAGGGAAAGGGAAAGATGCTCCGCCTTCTCAGTAGCATGCTTCATCGCTTCCTCTCGAGACGGCCAGACCCCGATGATAGCTAACCTTCTCTTCCAATTGAACTATTTTAGCATGTGCTTCGACAAATTTGTCATTTGCACTTGAAGTCGTCCTTGAGCTCACAGATATTAGAAGAAAGTGAGTAATAACAAATACAACAGAAGCACACTCGATAACGAAGACATATACCTTCACAAAGTGGTTAACCGCGGAGTCTCGTGCTTCTGCGGCATAATCATATTCATTCGAAAGCCTATCATAGTCTACCTGCAGGAGATTATGAGCATATTGACTCGCGCTAAGATCATCTCGAAGCATTGAGTTCGAGTGATGATATCGGTTAACCTCATCATTCTTCGATTCTAACCCCTTGTTAAGACGATACATAGTCACCTCTAAGTTCCTCTCATACTCGGCCCGACGAGCCACATCGCCGAGACGCGGGTAAGGCACTACTAAGAGCGCCGATTCCGCCCTAGCATCATCTCGTTCCTTGGCAAGACGTCGCATATAAACCCGCACATCGAGGGATGAGAAGAACGTGCTCGCCGCAATTCTTCTTCCATATCATTAAGCCTAACCTCTAGGGCGGAAATCGGCCACGGGCTTCCTCGAGCCTATCCCGCGTCCATAAGAGAGTCCCGTTGAGCAACTCACGATCGTGATCGTTTCGATTTTGCAAATTTACCCAACTAAATTTTGTCTGACGCCATTCTTCGGCCATAGCGTTATGAACATCCGCGCGAGCATTCCATTTCACTGCTTCGCTCTTAAGTTTCTCAACTAACTCAAAGCAATACGCCCCTTTTGGCGAACTCTCTCACTACGAAGCCACATCAATTCAGGTGGACTCCGCCCATCAAGACAATACCGCGGGAGGAGAGAAGAAGGAGACGACTCGTAACATATAGGGAACATCGGAAAAGCAAAGTAGGGGAGGTTCAAACCCGAAAGGGACGAAGAATTCTGCTCAAAGAACCTCTAACCTTTCCTTGACTAAAGCTAGCTCGGAACGGAGCGCAGCCTCATCCACGCCCGTTGTTCCTTGCGCTTAAGAAGATCCCTCAGTTCAGTTATCTCCCTATCTTTAGCAAAGGTCGCAGCTTCGACGCTCGAAAGCACTCCTTCACGGTGGCGGAGTTTCGCCTCTAGCTTAAGAGACTTGTCCTTGAAGAGCCGGTATAGAGTATGGTTACAATACTCACTCCTCATCACCTACGGATCAAAAAGAAATTAGTTCAAATAACATATCCAAGTAAGAGAAGGGTTACGAAGAATGGGACATACCTCCAATAGTTGTTGCTGAGGATAATTATACTGGTACCCATCAGCAACAACCATCATACCAGCGACAGTAGAAGGAGGATTCACCACCAAATCAACCCCGCTGGACACAAGATCCTTATCCCACTCTACATCTACAATCTCCGCAGAGATCGACTCCATATCTTTGGCGAGTAAAAGAGTCCGAACTCTTTTCCCCTTCAATCACAAAAAAGGTGGATGCGGCACGACGAGCAAACCCTTCTCTCTAAGCCAACCTAAGACAAAGATCATCACCATCCGCGATTAAGGATTGCGGGAAATCATCGAGAGGGAGAACCCAAGGGATTCACACCAAAAAAAGCGACACTAGCTTGACCTTGCGTCAAAATACCCCCAACACCGGAGGAGGTGCCACCATAACCCTCCTGATGAACCAAAGGAACCTCAACACTAGGCACAAATTGTCGCGCCACCACCACCGCTACCTTTAAGCACATCCCAGTCATCACTAGGAGAAAGAAGACTAAAATCCAAGACGAGTCCCATAGCCGCGCCATATCAAAAGACCGATCCCCGGACGTAGTATTACCAAAAGAAAACTCACCACAAGCACCCACGTCCCCGACCACATCGCTAGCCACAAAAGCAACTCCCTTGCCCTTGTCCGTGACTGTCTGTTGACCGACCTCCTCCATGACCACAACCCAAAGAGATTTTGCTCCATCACCTGTCCGATCACCATCACCACCGAGGACTTGATTACCATCGCCACCTCCAACTCCGCCACCAGCGGCCTCATTAACAATACCACCATCGCCACCTCCAACTCCGCCACCAAAGAACCTCATTAACAATACCACCATCACCACCGTGGCTTGATCACCAACGCCACCATCACCGCCACCAAGCAATATCTCCTTCTTGCAAAGGTGGAGAAGTCTCAATCCGCTCCTCTTCGTCGGACACATCCTCTCCAGCGTTCACCGGATCGCTCACATCTTCGAATCTGCGTAGAGTCTCCAAAGAGGAGAATTTGACGATTGCTTGGGGTTGATCTTTTTCTTTCTAACCACCTGCAGGACATAATAATAAATAACCTTGAGTATCTCCTTTCCTTGGCATAATCCATATTACTTAAGAAAAAGAAGGGGCATATATACGAAGAATACAAACATACCTTAGCAACACTAGCATTCCGCGGAAGAGGGTTTGCGTCGGAGTTACCCTCCTCGTCCGCGTCAACAACATCACGGTAGTAATCAAAATCCATACCTTCGAAACTCATCTCGCCAAGGGAAATAATGGGCGTAACGAGAAGGAGAGGTTTCGCGGTAGGAGCTGTCAACACTAGGTTGCCAACCATGTGGCCCAGAACCCACCCATAGGCCCACGGACCAACAACCTCAATAACGGTGGAAGACCATTTGTAATCATGATCACGCTTGATCCTCTCATCGCCAGGAATAGGAAGACCTTCGGCACCAGGAATCCTTGCCATCTTGGAGTCACTTACTTCGCTCAAGAGGCGAATTTCCCCCTTAACAGAGCAATATTCCGCAGATTCACGGACCACGGCTTGCGCGTCTTCCCGTTAACATAATCTCCAAAGGATTTGTTAAAGTTTTCAGGAGTATACCACCCTTTCTCCTCTTCTAAGTTGGGAGCATAGCAGTCATCATCGTTTGTCCCTTGCTACGAAGATAGCACTCTCGGAGATGACGAAGGTAATTTCCCGTCAATTGCTTTGCACCCACGGTTATGGCTCTTCTTAGCGATCCAGCGGCTAGATAAGACCCGGTAATAGAAATCATCACTAGCTTTATATAAAGGCAACATCGGACCAGCCTCAAAAGCGCCCACGGTCGTCAACAAATGAAAAGCATCGTCTCGATAATTAACAACCATCTCGTAATTTATGTCTTTATCGGGGGCATAGAAACTCACTTGGAAGTGCTGAAGACCGTGCTTCACTTTGAAGGCTTCAAGATCTATGTGCCCGAAAGTGAACTTCTTATTACCCATGGGTAGGGGACGAAATGTGACAAGCAGAGTCATCTTCATAAGCATCCCCCGCAACATCTTCCGCGAATCTGCTACCTTCTTCTTAGGAGGAACCACGTCTCCCAAAGACTCCATCTCTCGAGGCCTTCCTCTTCGCGGATGGTTCTTAGTTGTTCTGCCCGAGCTAGGCACATATGAAGACGGATGAAGATTAGCCCGCAAAGGAGGCATGGTACGAAGAGGCCGCACATTTAAGAGTTCGGTGCGCGGAGTCTCGCGCCTCTTAGAAGACTCATCTCTAGGACGGCTCGAGGCGTATTTCGACCCCCGGGCGGATCACCTCTTTGGAACGGAGGCCTCTCGGATAGAAGGCGAGGATAGACGCCTATCCCGAGGGTTACCCTGAGCAGAGGAAGGAGAAGCCCCTTCCTCGATGTGAGAATCTCCCCGAGGAGATCTATGAGGACTCGGCGGAGGAGTTTGATAAGGTACCCGCGGATAATCCGACATATCTGCGAACACAAACACAAACAGGAGGACTAGTCAGTCAAGGAAGATCAAAAATGAGGAAATCTCAAGAACAAGAAGAACACGAAGAAAAAACCCTAAGTTTCACCAAATTTCGCCGATTAAATTCTCAATTCATTACCCCACTCAAAAAGGATCAAAACGTAGCCGGTAAAACACCCAGTTCAGCAGGGGCAATCTTCGATTCCATGACATGCATGTGATTAAAACCCATCACGATTCATCACCAGAAAATCAAAAACTCCACAGGAACAAAAATGGCGAACAAATAAGACAAAAACCCTACCTGAACCTCAATAGTTGTACGAAGCAGCGAATGACGAAAGAACAACAAGAAAGAACAAGAAGCAACAAAGAATAAATGACGGGCAACAAGAACAACAATGAAGAACAACAACAACAACAACAACAACGATAACAACAAAGAATGTACAACAATGCGAATGGTAGCGTAAGAGTTAAGAGGGTAAAGAAGAAAATGGGGCAGAGAATAAAACAGAGAATGTGAGTTTAATTCACATTCCATCATTCTCTCCTCTTTTATGTCGCCAAGAAACCGCCCACTACCCAAGGGGTAGTCATGACATGCAGGGAAACGTGCACAATAAATTCAAATAACTCCTTTTTAGGAGAAGTTATGAGGAGGAGATAAAAACATATCACACGGTTCTTCTTCCAACTATAGTCGGCGCCTAGTCACAAGAAGAGGGGCAAATTGTAGATACACTTATTTACCTCCCTCACCACGTGTACTAGCATCCCCACGTGGAAGCCACGTCACAAAGGTGGGTGACACACAGATCATCCGTGGGTCTAGATAGTGCGCCATCTGTCAAGATAAGCGATCGAAGATGAAGGAGCATCAAAGGAAGGTATACCCGCATAGCACCAAAGAACTTCCCTATTACACTTTACCCCCTCACGAGGCAAGATGTGATCAACGGCTAGGTGAAGCCCCACTGACAGACGCGACAGGAAGGACCGACACCGCTCGGCGCGAAGGGCATGTGTCGGTTGGACCGACGACAAGAACAAAGGCAAAGCCGGCGTGATGAGCGTAGGAATAATAGAAGCCGCGGGATGACAGAGAGGTCCGCGGACTATGCACGAGAACACAAGAAGATAAGGATACAACAACTCTTTTTCCAGTCTTTAGGAAGAGAGAGACATAGATTGGTCACTGTGATGATCTTAGGAAGCATAGAAGCCGCGGGATGACCAAGAGTTCCGCGGACTATGCACAAAGCACAAGAAGATAAAATTATAACAACTCCTTTCTAAAGGACCCACGTAGGAGAGCTATATATATGACCATTCCTGTTACATGGAAGGGGGTCGAACAATTGGAGAGAGAGGGGAACAATTAGAGAGAAAGAAGGGAAGAGTAAGTATGAGCGTTAACCTTCGGGTTTCATGATCACCCAAAGTCTTTCGACTAATCTTGTAATCTTTTACCATCATAGTGAATCACCCTCAGACACTGGGATGTAGGCCTTAGAGCCGAACCACATAAATCTTTGTCTTATTTACATTTCGTATTGATCTACCCTAATATTTGTATGCATCTCTTAGATCTGTCGTTATGGATGTTGAGGAGATCATGAAAAACCCGTGGGGTTTAGAATCAATGAATCAACATCTATCCCAGCATCTCACAATATATTCGTACTTTAATGCATGCACTCTGTACATGCGAAGATTAGTTGTGGACACGTTGATGCCTACGTGATTTGCGTGTTCACAGTTGCAACGATATGAAAGCATAGCTCCATGTCTTCTTCTTCATAATGAATTACACAAGCACGTATGAGCCAAGGATTGATTTTAGTAACAACACAGCTCCCTGACATCACCACCTTTTGAACCTTGTTCGTAAAAGAGAAGCATGGATGTTTCAAACTGACTTTGTACCTTGAAATAAGGTCATCTTTTCCCTGTAGACAACTTACTTTCCATTTGAGAATTTGTTTGAGCTTGTATGACCAACAACCAACGAGTCCATAACCTTTATAACTCTCATTTATGTATGCCCTTGTGGGACTACCCCTTGGAATACCATCCTTGACCTTGGATATTTTGGGAGGAGGTAGATTCTCCCCACTGTCTTTAACTCTCACCAGTTGGCAACAGTTGAGAAATTCAACCAAGTCAGGATTTTCACCACTGTCATCTTCACCCTTGTTCAGGACACTTACAACATCCTCAAGCATTCTCCCCCTATCAAACAACCAACGACAACTACTCATACATCCAAGAGCTCTGGGTAGCTCAGCAACAAGACTTATAGTACCACAACTCTTTTCCCTGCTCCGTAAGATTGCTGAGAACAGGTTGCTGAACACCATAAAACCCCCTCTATTATTTTTCCGAACTACTGTAGCACCAGGCAACTTTATATTTCTCATATTGGGTATACCAGATAGTTGATCTCCCATTGGCAGAACTACTGCAAGCTTCCTGGGTACCCTGAATAGTAATGATCAAGTGCGGGGGTAAGATTACCACATCCCTTGCCAATATCTTCATCATTTCAATCCCAACTGTTAGTTTCATGATCCCATGCACATCTACTTTTTTTTGAATAATTTCGGCCTTTTCCTTAGTAGCAGACATAAAGGGAGTTTCAGCTTCCTTTTCTGTCATAGGTAGCACCAGCTTGCCGTATTCTACACTGTACAGATCTGCATAATATGACTCAAATTTCCATTTCAACAGGGTCATCACGAATAACATAATTGGAATGTGAATTATAGTGGATATTGACTGATGTCTCAGTATACTAGCAAGCACATAATTTTCGCAGCCATTCTTCTTTGCCTGGCATGTCAACCCCCACATATACCCGTACCACAATTTCAAATGCTAACTGTAATCGCTTCCATACAAACCAATCAGTTTAGAATACCCCCCCTGCTAACAGAATTGTCTCTTGCGTTGAATAACTCTCGCCTGCTTCAGATGTGGACAAACAAAAGTGCAAGATAAACACAACTTTTGAGAGATAGCAGTGACTCTTCCCCACTATAGGAATTGAGAGAAACAACATGTGGAGGTAATTGAACTCCTTCAAGGGAATTCGACTCATAACACATCTATTCAAACTTCCAGCTATTTGATCATTCATTCTGTTGACAAGCTCTTCTACATTTCTACTTCCGTGTTTTGCAAAATGAGCTACCAGGTTATTAACTTTCCAACACTTCAGCTGTAAGAACCGGTGCCTTCTCATCTGTAGAATCAAATTAGTCCAGAGAACAATAATTTGAGGTAGCATTTCATCACACCACCTGCAAGCATGAAGATTCATAACCCATTTCTCTAGCACGAACACATTCGAGCCCTTCAACAGAAATTCTAATGAGTCCCCCTGTCCCAATATGGAATCACATTTAAGAAAATAAGAATTCCCTAAAATGACTTTGAATTCCTTTCCGCGGTCGAATAATGGCCTACTATGCTCAAAATAAGGGTATCTGCAGACACCATCATTCCATGGCTGCAATAAGTGATGAACATGGAAGCTAAGATGTACTTGACAGAACCAATGATAGAAGATAGTTAAAGCATCGAATAGAGGTTGTTGTATATATTCATACTCTAAAATGAAAACTTCAAAGTAGTAACAACTCAGACATTGCTCACTCCTTGCTCCCCTCTTCATATACCAACTACTCCTGGATTGTAATAATAAGCGACTCCAACACCAACTAAAACTCCATCCACCACTTCTACCAGCAACCAAGCTATGTAATCCTCCTGCCAGTACTGTGAAGACCCAAGTATAACCACCAAAATCTCTCATACTCATTAATAATCCAGATGAAAATAATCTAAATTTCCATCCCAAGAAGTCCACCAACATTAGCACATCATAATGTCCACCAATTAACAACACCTGACGGAAGAGACCAACAAAATGCAGTTCCGTGACTTCAGCAACTGGAGTAAACTCATTGCAGGCTTTAAAACTCTCCAACTGAATCCACCAAATCATAACTGAGTTAAGCTGAAGAACGGCAGTATCAAACAATTCACACTGCTGCTGGAACCCATTTGACTCTTCTCCCCAAGTACCTAACACTTGATGAGACTTCTTAATCGCAACCAGCCTCACACACAGTAAAGTAGAAGTACTTATGGTTATATTAACTCCTTGTGACGCTTTCACAAACATCTTTCTACCATTATCGTGGTCACCATCTTCACCTTCATTGGTGAGTAAAATCCCAATCAAGTTTGCACGCAACAGATCTAACTGGTGCCCATCTTTAAGAACAAGCTCATAAAAAATAATTGTATCTACATAGAAATCATAAGCATCATCGAAATAAAAATACCTTTCCATCAGTTCAATATCCTTCCCACGATCAAATACTCCACCCGTGAAGTCGAAACAAGGACCAAGAAATTTCTTACTAGCCATATGGTGACTGTTAGCACCTTTATTCTTGAAACACATAATATCACATTGAAGAATTTTAACAAACAGCTTGCCTTCCCCAGCAGTATCACTATTCTTAACCAATACAGATTCAATTGAATTCATAAACAGCAATTTGAATCGAAACCCATGTTTAAGAACCAGCCCATAGACAAATTTCTCTCGGTAATGATTAATAAAAACTGACCCATCAAATAACTTCCCACGATCAAAAATTGAACCAGTAAAATCAAGATGGAGAAAAAGGTTGTTCTTACAATTCAGTTTGACGTGAGTATCGACATCCTGCGAAATTTCCATCTTACAGTCACTTGTCTTGTCGAGTTTGATGGGATCTAGCTTGGAGAACTTCATTATCTCTGGGTTTTCATATTCTTCAAATAATAAGCTCAACCCAGTAAGTGAATCATCTACTTCTTCTTCTTCCATTGGTATTGAAGTATTTCGGCTGGAATCGGTGACCAACTCAGCGTTAATCGAGTCTTCATCCACCAATTCTTCGCTGTCCATTTCCTCCTCCATCTCTGTTGTTTTTATAACCTCAGCAACTCTGAAATTGGTGTAATAAGCAGACTCCAGCTTCTTCTCTGCATCATGGATGAGATCCAACAACTTCAGGAGATTTTGTTTCCGATTTGGAGAACTACCAAGTTCTTCAATACTGTACTTCAATCGAAGATTACTTAATTCCATACTTGCAAAAAGTAGTTCCCAATCCACCGAACCCTCCATGGATCGTGGCTGCTCTGATACCAATTGTTATGTACTGAGGTGTACGATAACAAGATTGGATCGAGACTTATGCTGATAAGCAGATTTGATATAAGAACCCTAAAAATAAACCAAAAACTGTCTCATTCCTGAGAGAACAGTCACTGCCTCATTCCTTGAGAAAGCAGTTATTTTCTTATCTATTTTCGTTCATAAGTTTCTCAATACAGACTCAATTAGGGGTGTATATGGTTCGGTTTGGTTCGGTTTCAATCCAAAACCGAAACCAAACCAATACTATCGGTTTTCCAAAAATTGAAACCAAACCAATCCATTAACCATTGGTTCCAAAACCAATGGTTCCAATCGGTTTCGTTTTTTCCCAATGGTTTTTGGTTAACCAATAATTATGTCAAACCAAAAAAAAATTACACAAATTTACAAAAAAAAAATAGTATTGGTTTACAAAAAATTACAAACAAAAAATAAATAGAAAGAATATCAAGAGTAGTTAAGGATTACTCTAAATCTAGAGATCAAAAGAAGATTTAACTATTTAGAAGATTTAAATAGTTAAGGTAGGCTATACAATGACATCTCTAATGAAAATTTAATTAATTTTTTTTTTCAATAGTCGGTTAACCATTGGTTAATGGTTCGGTTTCTTCATCAAACCAAAACCGAAACCATTAGCTCGGTTTTTAAAATTTAGAAACCAAACCAAACCATTAGTAAATGGTTTGGTTCGGTTTTCTCCTTATTGGTTTGGTTTGGTTCGGTTTCGAGGTTAACCGGTAACCATGTTCAGCCCTAGACTCAATGAGCTTATAAAGCCCTCCCTCCCTAACCTAGCATCTAACGGCTAATAAATCTCCAGGTGGTTACATCCCAGCCCTCCGTTATAACTGAAATTAACCTACTAATTACATAATTAAGCGAATTAGTCGTAATTAATAACTACCAAATACATTTTAACATAAAAGACTAATGACATGCCGATATTGGATATGGGGCATCCTCTTCTTAGGCTAGGGATATGACAATTTGAAACCATGTTGTCACATTTATACTTTTTACTAGTATGTATGTAACCTGTGCTATGCACCGGGGTCGATAGGATCGGCTAATTTGGTGTGGCGGGTAGGGCTGCACATGGTTCGGTTCGGTACGGTTGTTGGCATAAAAAAAAACCGAAACCGAAGTACTCGATTTTCCCATATTGACAACCGATGAAACCATTTAGCCTACTCGGTTTCATTCGGTTTTGTACCCTCCGGTTTCGGTTTAAAACCTCCCGGTTTCGGTTAACTGAAAATGTTGTCAGTTTTGTGAAAATGACAGACAATTTTATTAAAGATGGATCATAAATTAACCTAGCCAAATTTATTGTTTTAAAATGTCATATACACAAAAAATACATAGCTAATAAAGAAACAAAAATAAAAGGGAAAGAAAACAATCCAACTGATTTAGTATCATCTCCAGTAAAGATCATCTCCAACTGATCTTGCATTAGGTTGAGGTCGAGGTGGCCACTTTATTTGATGAAAATAAGGCAGTAGGTGTTGAGTTAGATCCTCACATCATCAAACTACAAGTGTGCAAACATGATAAACCATACATGTCTCACATCATCCTAATATACGATGCCATCTGAAAAGGATGTTTTGTACACCTTCTTGATGCAAAAGAGGATACTTCATAAGAAAAAGAGAAAGGATACTAGGAAATGATCAAAAGTTCTCTTTTTCAACTTATGGAAAGAAATTGGAACCAAGTTTGTAACTCAGCATAATCTGAGGTTTATGTCATCCTTGCAGGTAAGTTAATGTGATTTAAATTTATTTACCGTGAGGCACAGTCGAGCAGAAACATCCTGATCGAAAACACCAATAGCAACAACAGGGAGCGAAGTGAAGAAAACATTTTAGAATGAAATGTACCAATCATTGTAAGCAGGCTGACCAGAGAAAGAAGCAAAAGCTTCAAACAAAAATAATGTGAACCCGAATGCCAAGTTCTTGTAGAAAAAGTAGCATATCTGCACAAGGTTAGCATGGACGGTTAGAGAAAATCCTACAGTTAGACACACAACCTTTGACCTAGGAATTCATTTATTCTTACCATCATAGATATTCGCCTGTAACACCAATGGCCATGGACCATCAACAAACGCTCCAAAAACCGAAATTGAGCAATTGCAAAATCACTAGACATAACAGCCTGCAATCAAAGCTTACAATGGATCAGAATGGGGAATTAAGGAAGACCATTGTCAAATAACATAACAATCAAACATCAGAAAACTAATTGCATTTGTAGATATTGAGAAACCCTAAATCAGAAACACAAAAACTATTAAGATTAACACCCAAAACACATCAACCAATTCACCACTTAACTTTTAAATAACTTTCATTTCTTCCCAGTAATTTCCTTTTACAAATCGAATCAAATAATTTTACTTAAAATTCAGAGAGAATTAAAGAAATTTACTTAACAATTAGAAAAAATAAGCAAAACCCATACTGCAAAATGGAGTTTTAAATCCAAACATGTTCATCTTTCTCTGATTTAAATCCATAGTTATGAATGATTTCAACCATTAACATCTGATTTCACCACCGCATCTGGTTCTAATGCTATAATTGTTGATTCCTTCACAGGCCTTCTAACCCAAAACCAAAAAATAACACAAAATAAAAAAACGGTTAACCTTTAATCAAGACTTTCTACAATTACAGAAGTCAAACAATCAATTTGAAGAAAAAAAATTACCTTCAGAGTGTTCGTTGGGTAGGTCAGAAGGGGGAGAAAATGGCTTACTTAGAGATCCTTTTGAGATCAATTATCTTCCATTGTGATCTTTTCTTTTTCTTTCCTCCATTGTTTTACTTTCTAGATTTCAGATGAGTTCAGAGAGAGTGAGGCGCAAATGAGAAGTAGGTAAGAGATTTTAGGGTTACGCACAAAGGAATTTTTCTTATATACTATATTTATATGATATTGATGGGTATGAAACGTAAATAGGTAGTAAAAGTAAAAGGTAAGTTTTAATCGGTTAACCGATGACATATCGGTACGGTTTCATAAACAAACCGGAACTGAAACCGGGAGTGTCGGTTTCTTGAAACTGATAACCTAAACCGTTGTATTCGGTTTCACTTCGGTTCGGTTATTAATGCACCGGTTTCGGTTCGGTTCGCGGTTTAGGTTCGGTTTTGTGCAGCCCTAGTGGCGGGACTTCGCCTCGCGCCCGTGGTTAAATGCGTTATACTATTTTTGAACAGTCTTCAATTAGTTAGATCTTTTAAATGGATAGGGAAGTCCGACACCCTTTAGGTATCCAATGATTTGATGGTATAGATTTGATAAACTAGTCATAAAAACCCAAGGTGACCAAACTTGTGGTACAAAAACCCCACTCAAATGTTGGGATTCATTAAAACTCTATCTTAAACTAAATTGATACAAAAACCCCAAATTTTAAAAAATTGATACAAAAACCCCAAATTTCAAAATTGGTTTCATCAAACTTTTTGATGAAACCAAAAATTGGTTTCGTCAAATTCTACGAGGTTTCATCATGATGAAACCAAATTTTGGTTTCATCAATATTTTGTTTTTTGGGGTTTTTGTGTTACTTTTGTTTTAGCGGGTTTTTTGTGGATGGATAGTGACACCTTTGGGGTTATAACTCGCGGACCGTTTTTTAGTATGTTATGGATAAAATCATCGGATAGGATAATTTGTTAATAAAAAAAAAGGTTTGACAAAAAAAAAACGTATAATTATGTTTGATTGCAAATATGTAATTATGTTTGGATTTAGTTATTTTAAATCAAAAAATTATGGAGTCAACTTCTTTTTAATTATTTTAATATCTGCCTATAAAATTAATATAGGTTTATAATACGGTCCGCGAGTCAACTTCTTCTCATAATTATACGTTTATTTTTTTGTCAAATTTTTTTTTTTTATTAACAAATTATCCTATCCGATGATTTTATCCATAAAAGTTTTGGAATATCACATGCAAATTTGTAAAATGAAATTTTCAAAACAAAACAAAATAGAAAGAAATGTGAAATGCTACAAGTGCACATGCAGCATTACTGCAGCTTTATTAATGTCGAGATTTAGAAGTCGATCGATGTAACAGTACTATGGTGAGTCCAGTTTTACGTAACATCTTGTCAGCATTACGTATTTGTTGGCGGCGTTTGAACCACTACTTAAGCGTAATTCCCATGATACAACTTAATAGGTTTTATCCAAGATGGACATTGGTCCCCAAGAAAGAACGCGATGGTAGCACAATTAATTATAAGATTCACATCCATTTATTTTAAAATGTCATGGTTTAAAAAATTAAATAATATATTTTCGGAGAATAATAATATTTTTCAAAAGCGGCGTGCCTAAAAATAAATATTCATGCATCTATAATCTCTATCAATAAGTAAACACTTCATTGCCTTCTTCATCTATCTCGACTAACGGTGACATGTCAAGATCCTTCTCCATAATCTCGTTCATATCATCATCATGTTCATCCAGTTCAATCAACGTTGGCATGTCACCATTGTTTTCTATTATGTCATACTTTTGTTTTTTTACCAGGTCGTTATTAGTAGGTGTCTGGAGATGTACTTACTCATTCGTTTTTGTTTAATAGATATGCTTTCTCCGAAGCATTATCACAATGAAATGTGTCATGTGCTTTTAGAGTGAGATATACAAAGTTTCTTTCTTCAAGTGTGAATCTAAATACCATTTATTTCCACTCCCACCCCTTGTGCTTATCATAAATATTATGGTTACCTTTATATCTATAGTTGGCAAAGCCATCATTTTTGTTACTCTAATATTTATATTGCTATCTATAACCACTTTAGCCATTTGTCCCATTAATATGAATATAACATTGTCATTATTGTTGTATACTATGAGTTGGAGAAGGTAACTGTCACAAAGCATGTATTACTTTAGTTACATTTGTCTTATAACATGTAATAAGAAATAGATAGATATTTATAACTTAACATTTATACTTGTTATCGCAGAATTAGTACCATGACTCGCCTTTCATAAGGACAACACCCAAATTTGAAATCACTTGATGTAACTCGTTCTATACATCGAGGGTGATGGGAATTGGCCACCATATATGCACCCGTACCAAAGAAGATGAAAATTTCGATTGGCAACATCATAGCATCAACGTGAAAGTTATATTTTATGGATTAATAGTCGGAACCAACCTCACCAGTTACTATTTAAAATGTCTGAGATCAAGAAACTGTCCTTAAAGAAATCCATCTAAAAATAAGCGTTTTTTTATATAGTTTCAACAAAAAAATGCATGTAAATTATCCAATGTATTGTAATAAAAAATAAAAAAACTTAAAATGATAACATCATCGTACTCTGCTACTTATTGGGTCCTACAGGAATTGTTATTACTGCTAACCTTAGTGTCTCCACCTGTGATATCCATTTCTTATTTTGTGGTGTTTTGTTAGTCATCTGACTGAGGTTTTGAACTTCATCCTTCACTTAATTACCATTCTCATATAACTCAACTAATGGAGGCATGTCATCATCGATGTCAATTTGATCACCAAATCTTCCTTAAATGATGTTTATAACTATTATTTGCCAGTAGTGCACACTCTGCTTTCCGTAGAGATTATTGTTAGATGTCTCTACTCGTGAATTTATGATGATCTTGCATATTTTGGAGTGGAAATTAACGCAAATGAGTCAAAATTGATTTTAGTTTAGGGGTCATCATAATTTATATTATAATTCTGTAAATTATAGATGGTCCCATAATTACTACACGGTAAATTATTCTGGATTGTGATGGTTACCCTTGTTCTTATTGGCAAGGAACCCCTTGGCTTTATGATCCTAAAATGTTTCTATTTAAATTGATTAACAAATAGTCTTTCTAATTTTATGTTAAAATGAAAAAGTGATAGTATAGGGTATCATAATACAAACATAAATAACAATTAAAACATGAGAAAAAAACATACATATAGAACGATACAAAAACATTTTATTTCAGGCGCTCAAGAATACACAACAAATTTCTGCAAGAAGATATGAGAGCCATAATTTGATGAGCACCCCTTTGCTATTATCGATTCCATGGGTGCCATTAACTTATTTACCTGCAAATTTTATACTCCCTCCGTCTTCTATTAATTGTCCTAATTGACAAAATCAAAATATTAATGGAATTGTACAAAATGCCATGACTAACCCTATTTAATATTATATTATTAATAAAATTAAAATTATTATATTAATATAAATTGAGTGATAATATTATTTTAGGAAATGTTTTAAGAAGATAAAAATCAAGATATTTTGGTTTTATAAAATTGGGATTATATGGTGCCTTTTCTGAAAAGTTTGAGATGTTGCATAGCCAGCGATAATTTCAATGTTAAAAGTTAGTAATTTTGTTTTTCATAGAATTGGGATTGTCATTCCGAAAGGTGTTGGTGCCCAGCTTGTCGCTAGGCTACCGATCAATTCTTTATCTTCAGATTCTATTGATTTTAAATATTAAATCAATTATAAAAATTTGAAAAATTTGAAAAAAATTATGGAATCCATACGAATAGGAAGAAGCTTTATTAGAAATTTTATAGTTGTCCATGCATAAATATTTTTAGTCAAAAAGGAAATGGCGATTAATATGTAAGATATTGAACAAATTTTTTTCCTTATATATGGTGATACTATTTAAGATTTTGGATTGAATTTATATTAATATGATTTTATGTTTATAAAAAATAAAGGGTATATTTGATACTTTAAGGAAAGAATATATCTATAAACATAGCAGACATATAAAAAAAGACATACCAAAATAGAATATAAACAGATAAAAAAAGACAGAGGGATGAGTATTAGTTGCAATGAGCCCATCTTGTTGATGATCTTTGAACCAGAGGATATTGTTGGCTTCCCCTGGAGGCCGGGACAATATGCTAGTTGCAACCACTTATTAAACTGTTAATTAAATCTCACATCCTTTTTCACTAAGAGAATTTTGCAGCTTAAGATAGGTGATCAAATTGCCACTGATCCTTTCCATCACGCATGTAGTATGAAAATGTGACAGGTATAGGTAGTCTATATCCACCTATATTTTTCCCATTAAAAGTTGGTAAATATTTAAGATGATAGATACAAAATCAACTTTCTATGACTATAAGCTTGTGAACATGTTAAAATACAAAAATTCTAAATAGACCGTGCTCAAAAACCACTTCAAAACCATTGTGACACATTTAGTGGGACATACTGACACATAAATGGACCCCCCGCTAATTCCCTTTGGGCGGATCCTACTCACCCTATTCACGCGACGGTTTTTGTGGCAGTGTGTGCAGAATTACTCGTCGAAATATCCCAGGATGAGCTTTTATGCAATTTCCAATCATCTCAATAATTAGTCTCTTACTTTCTACTTAAAAGTAAATACCATACATTTACATAAGGGTATAATTGTAGTTCACAAAAAGTACTTGCTCTATGAATTAATCCAGTGAATTCAAAGTTGGCAAGCAGCAAAAATGGTGACATTTAAGAGTCAAAGTGAGATACTATCTAATTAACACAGTTCTGATAACACTTTCAAAAATAGAAGAGTTTATCACAATTTACGATGGGGGTTATATTATCAAAAAATTTAATCTTTAGGAAGGGTATGCATCACTTGAGCTTTTTATCTTTACCTTCTTCATGAAGTTTGAAGTCCTAAACTAGATAATGTCTTTGATAGAACTTCGATATCGGCAGGTAAGGATTGGCAGAAATCATATAGATTTTTCAGAGCAAATCCCTTCACAGGTAATCTTAACCTCTTAAATATGAAGAGACCCGAATGAACTTGTTTGATACTTAGCCAGCTCAGTATTTATATTTTTTATTCCCCAGTATATATTGTCCCTCATTTAACTTCTATTAATTCTCGTAACTCCATCTCGAAGAATGGTACAACTTTCCAAGTTGATAGTTCTTCCCGGCATAATATATGATGTCCACGAACACCTTGGAGTTTCCCAGTCGTTGATTCCAAGACCTATTCAACCTTTAGTCATCCATATTTTCAACTCTACTACACCTATTGCATGCGCGTCCTGAAGCTCCTTAATTCCTGTAATAAAACGAAAAATCATGCGATTTCCAAATACCAATTCCATGATCTCCATTATTATAATTAACGGATAAGCTAATGGTGTACCAAAATTTGGTCCACCAATTTTGGTACACTCCTAGCACTGTCGTTATAATTAATAACTTCATTTAGCCAAAAAATGCAGAATTAAAGACTGAAATGACATGTCATACGATATAAAAGTGACCATATTCATGTAGTAAGTAAGACGCAAATAATAATACATATAAGCTAGCTTATGACGTCAAAAGACGATCTTGAAGCTAAGCAGTATATCTAGAAATGAATGCCATGAAGCTATCACGAGGAAGTTAGTAGAGGTACCATACAGAGAAACAAAACATTTTGTCATTCAAAATTACAAAGAGTATACAAATGATAATCCCTAAATTATACTTACATATGTACATGAAAGAAAAACAAATTGAAAAACACGATATGTAAATCCAAAAACCGGTTTAGCTGAACTTGTTATTTATCTGAACATCATGTGCAGTAGAACAATCCATACCCCATTCTTCTCATCTGCACATCCGAAACTTTTTGTTGATTTATTACGAAAATCTAAGTGTTGGGTTTATTTATGTAACTGGCTTTGGGAATTCAGTTCCCGTTGGTGGAGAGGTTGTCGCATGGGTGGAGCCAGAAAATATTCTAAGAGGAGGCATTTTTTTTAGGGGAAGGCAGAAAAGAAAATGAAGCTTTGGACATCTAAATATTTTAAAAAATAATAATGAAAATGGTCTTGGGATCCAGTCCGGCAGGGTAGGAAACTACCTACCCTTGCCATGGGCTGGATACGCCCTTGGGTTGTCCTGGAGGTGGCAGTGAAGAATAACCTATCAGTCTTTTTTGGCCGAAATTACCAGGAGAGCACCCATTGCTGGAAAGGTGGTGGTGGAGGTGACCCTTGAAAAGCTTACTTAAATACCCATGAGTGTTAAATAAGACATAAAAAATAGGTCTAAAATAATAAAGCAAATTGGATAGTTCAACACTGACTATAGTGATTTTTTCTTAAATATCATATCGAATAATTGGAAGAATCATATCTAAGTAACTCCTTTGACATTTATTTGAATATCATCTACACCAAAATTTACACGTTACATATAGTAACTACATGCGCGGACAAATTCGGTAGCAACAATTGTATGCTTATACACTTCTCTGAAGATTCCCAACGGAGGATTCTGTCGACCAACAACGTTATCCTTGGTTTGTCGTGGACACAATTTTGGATAAAACCTAATTTTTCAAAGTTTCTATTCCGATTTCCGAGGTAATTTAGAATCACGTTTGTAACGTACTTGTGAATGTAACCTACCCATTTCAGTTCCGGGCAATAGAAAAGTATGTACTTTACCCCTAACTTGGTGTGATTGTAGTGTTAGGGTATAAAATCAAATCACAAACTTAGATACTGATACATACAATAAAAAACTTAGATGCAAACTGAAATCCTTAGAATCTTGAATTAAAGATTAAAAAAATTTGGTGCATGCAAGTCTTAATAATTACACTTGATATTTTAGATGTTTTTTTTTTCTACTTAAAAATATGAAGAAAACTCAAAACCATTCTAAATCTAAAATAAAAAAAAGCAGAACCACACAAAAATTGAGAGTAACAGTCTTCCCGATTAGAGTTTCAGTCTAATTAATGGCCAGTTTGTTTCTCTCTACAGACTGCCTTAGGCCTCCTAATGTCAACAATATGGATACAAGGAATTTAATAGATGCTTTTTCCTGCAACATTTATAAATCACCACTGGTGAAGTCATACGAAATCCAAAAATTTACACATCAATTAATGATGGGTTGCTATGAACCCCGAAAAATCTAATTTTTGCAGTCATATCAAATTGACGGCGCTAGATAGAAACTATGACTTGAAAAATAAAAATAAAAAGACCTGAAAATTATCACTATTAAATTCTCATAATCCATAAATTTGGGTTGTGATTCAAGAAATTGTCACATAAGCTTCATATGAAAACTAATTATAAAATATGCAAAGAAATATATATCATCAGTTTAATTGTTCCATGCACCCCCTTTGTCTGACTTGTATGTTAAACACAAACAACATTGTTAAGGACAAAAAATTACTAAAAATAAACCACTGCCACCACCAACACCCAAAACTACAACCACTATACCACCATACAACTAAAACCTCACATATGGTATTTGTGAAGATGTTTCAACGATATGTTGTTGGTTTTGCCGGCGATCGTGGTGGTGATCTACTGGTGTCTGTTTGATGTTAGTGGTGGAGGTGGTTGGCAGTGCTAAGAAATAAAAGAGTTAAACATTGTTCACATATAAATATAAATGAAATTAGAGTTCTCCAGAATTAGGATTTTACATATTTAAGGATTTTTTGATCAGTGAGTGAAATTGGAAACAAAAAGAAACGTATAGTCAGAAGATCCTTTAATTTAATCTAAAGTTCTCATATGTTATGATTGACAACATCTTGCTGAGAAGTTCATAAGAAACTGAGGTTCAGAGCAGTCCTAATTTACGCAATAAAGAAATTGGAATAGGATTTCAAAAAAAATTACCTTATGGTAGCTCGATCTCCATCGCCTTACAGATTGCACGTGATCTACCAATGAAACGGCATTTCATTACCACTTTTTACCAAGTTCTTTTAGAGGTTTAGTTAACCTTAATGCATGATAATTTACCTTTTGTAACTCTTCATAAATGTAGGATCGATCAAGAGAGAGGAGAGCACAAGCGGAAGCAATAATCGTCCACATTGATAATAATTCCGTGTACAAATTCTCATGGCTCAAAAATTTATTTATAGTTTAACAAACTTGAAGATTAAGAAAAGACACTTTTCTAATAAGATCAAACTCTAATAATATAACTCTTCTAGAACTCTCCTAGAACTAAAACAACTTGTATCTCAAGTTAACTCGACTTCCAAAGTCTTGGTTTATTATTTTCAACATCCTCCCTTAAACCAAGACTTCCTTAAGAAATCATTCTTAATATCTTTGTAACCTACAAAAAGTTTACTCTTCAACACACTCGCTAGCATGTTCACTTACTCTTCAGGACCTTGATTTCTTTAACGTTTCTAATCAAGCTAGAAACACAACCATGTTCTCTATCCACTTGCTATCTAAACACGAAACCAACTCCTTTCATCTTTATCACCTACTTCACTCGCAAGATTTCCGCCACCTACTTCACTCGCATAACTTCCATACAAACTCACTTCACTCGTAATTTGTAACTCTTCACCGAGGATTGTAGCTCATCTTCTACTTTCTTCTTCTCTTCACATGTTACTTCAACAAGAGTTATAACTGATAGTTAGTAATGTCTGCTACAACTGATCTTTTCACAGTTCACAAACCTTTCTTCTCTTATAAAGTACACACGTTTCTTTACTTCCACAACTCATGTTGCAATCAAAGAACAAAATAAGAAATGAAGCCAAAAATTCTACTGATACTTGTTAGAGCATTGCTCGGTTGAACCCACCAAGCGTTGGTATGCCAAGTTTGGTTGTCATATTTTAGTGAAACAAAACTCATTTAAGAGTCGCTTGATTTAAATGTACTAGAGTCAATTTTGTATAGGTTAGATTGAAAGTATTAGGATGAGACATTACAAGTATTGTAAAGACTTGAAGAAGTGAAGAAGAACGGAGCTATAACCACAACATCATCCTTCCACTTGAGGTTAGTGATATTTGACTTGAACTATTTTATTCCCTAATGTATATTTCAAGTCGTACATATTGAAAACATAAAACTACGAAGCATGAGCACTCTAGATAGACATAGTATTAAGGAATACAATATGTAGTTTCTTGCTTAATCATTAAACTTTGTATATAAGACATCGACATAATCGTATGAATGCTATTGTGATTATGTATGGGTATGAGGTGGGGATTTCATCCCAGGGAATAATGTTTACATTTGTTCTAAGGAAGTAAGTTCATGATATGTGTTGTGAACCGAAAAGGAAATCGCCAGGCGTTATTGGGGATGTTCTTCATTTCATATCTTATAAACGACCAATATGTGTGATTAGGCTCACGACTTGTTTGTGTTCTTGGTAGAACTATTCACATGAGGTCTAACTTATGTATTGGTATGACTTTTATAAGTATAACCGATCTTCAGTATTCACCTGGGGTATGATCGGGTTGTGTATGTCTGAACTTATTATAGGGAAGAGGGGAACCAATCCTAGTAAGAGGTGCAGTGCATCACAAGGGGAACCGATCCTTGTATGAGGTGCAACAAGGTTTATGGAAGAAAGGGGAACCGATCCTATGAACATGTGCAATATGTTTTTAGGAAGGGGGAACCGATCCTATGGACATGTGCAGTGCATACAAGTTAGATACCAAATATATGTGTGGAACCGATCCTAGTACCTAGTCAGCCGTATCTTTGGTAAGATAGTGTAACTATGCATAGTACTCACATGGAGGTAGAACCGAAAATTGTTTTGGTAGAACCGTAAACCCATGAGTTGTGACTGAGTGGTACTTTATCAATCACGTGGTTCTTTAAAGTCAGATGAACCAATTCTAAACTTGTTTGGAAGTATGGTAAATCGGTTTCAAGTGAGCAAGCATTGAAAAGACTTGCAAGAGTAAGATGTCGTCACTCTTTGAACACGGTGCATTAATGCTTATTCTATTTTGTTCAAGATATTCCTTAAAGGCTAAGAAGGAAGTAAATCCCAAGATCGAATTTAAATAAGTTAAGAATCTTTTTAATTATATATGGAAAATAAGAAATAGTAATGTGCATTTGCTAATTAAAGATTTTCCAAGGAGATTTCGATCACATTTTTGGACAGTGCATTCAAAGGAATTATGAAAACCGAATTTGGGTAAATATGGAAAATATCTTGAGAATATTTTCGGTTTTGGAAATTCCTTGGTGTCCAAACTTCCTTGTCTATAAATACTTTGAGTTTGCATTTCTAGCAAACTAATCCTGTATAACCTAGACTTACTCTTTTTTATTTGTTACTGGTGAAGCAGCCTATCGGAGAGGAGAGTAATCTAAGATTGGATTGATTAATTGAGGAAGATCGGCATCAACACATATCACTTGGTTGAAGAGTGTTGCTGGCTTAATCTTAACGATTACCTTTGGGTGGTTGAACATAAGATAGATCTTGGAACCTGGCAAAGGAGTTTATGTTAAGATAAACAAGGGAACCTTTGCGCAACTCATATCACTTGGTTGAAGATAGTTGATACCATACAGATTTGTTGTTCCTTTATTGTTTGGAATACGAACCAAAGGAATTGGTCCAAGTACGTGACTTATTTACAGGTTGGAGGCGTGGGAATACATACGGAACTAGGTGAACTATAGGTTTAGTTTCTTGGTCTCAACTATACGAAGTTGTCTTATTTTGTATAGCGGCTTAATCCTGAGATTATTCAATTCTGGACTAGGTCCCAGGGTTTTTCTGTATTTGCGGTTTCCTCGTTAACAAAATCTTGCTGTGTCATTTACTTTATATTTCCGCATTATAATTGTTTTATTATAATTAAATTAAATTGCACAAACGTTAATTCCTATTTACTTGATATGTGAATCCTATTGAGTTTGGTTAATTCCAAACCTTTGTATCAAGTAAACACACTTTTTTGTTGTATTGTATCGATCTTGTATCCATAGACGATCACACAAAGTGTGAACCGATTTGTTGTATTATCTCGACTCAGTCCATAGACAATCACTTTCGGGGAAAGGACTTATAGGAAGGAAAAGTTATATCTTGAGGTATATTTGGGGTACCCTCGCCTTTTTAATTGGTATCAGAGCAGGCAAACACGAAAAGATCTAACAATCTATGTTTGGTGCTCTGCCATAGAAACCCTTGCTTACTGCCTCAACAGTTTATTTTATTTATTTATTTTTTTGCACTAAAATTCTCCAACTCTACGTGGACATAATACTCACCACATTTTCAATCCCATAACATCTTAACAACTTCTTCTTAGCCTCACATCAACCACCGTCTCTTTGTCTTTGATGCGTGTCGTAACCACAACAAATTAATTAATATTTTACTACCTAATTAACAAGTAATATAGTGTAGCCAAGTTGGTTCCCACGAGGAGCAAGAGGTTTTAGTTGTCTTATAATGTCATTAAAGGGGGGGGGGGGGGGTTGTTTTAGATTTTATAAGCAAAAGAAAGTAAATAAAGCAATTAAAAAGATAAAGTTGAAATCAATAAGAGAGATTAGATCAAGGAATCCTTCCTCGTTGCAAAACAATGATTCAAGTTATGTTCTTTTCCACTTTTTATTAGTCACAGATTATCACCAACCGTAGATATAGCAGTTAGATCAGTGCTAACTTGTATCACCAGATACGGAAGTTCTCGACTACCGGATTCTATTTACCAAACCATCAAGTAATAGATTACTCAAGATGTAATTCAGTTAGCATTAAGATTTATGAATTTATTAGGTTGATAATAGTAGGTAGACTCTTGGATCAAGGTCCACTTGCTAACGTTGTTTTCATACACAATTGCTCCACGGACTCCCTCTGCAAGGTCTCGTGTTTTCTACTTATGTAAAGAGTCAAGAAACGATTACTTATCCCCTAACTTTCACTATCTTTAGATCAAATTAACAAATCAATATAGCGTGCACTCTAAATAACCTATCAATCAATCATAAACACTCATATTAATAAAAACAAACGATAATCATGTGAAAAACTTCAAGATAGAATTAAAAACAAAAACTCAAATCATATGTTAAGAACTAGGAATTCATCCTCAATCAATAATAAAATTAGTTACTAATGCTAAGGAGTTCACACAAAGAATAAAGAAAAGAGAAGTATTGTGTGTGTAGAGGTGTAGAAGTATGTATAGACAAGTAAAGAACTTCTATATTTATAGGCTTCAATTTGCTTGCAATCCTCTTAGGAATAGGCTCTCTTTCCTTTAGCAATTCAATTTCCAAGTTCAAGTCTTTATCAAATCCTCCATCTTCTCTTTCCAAATCCAAGCTCAATTCTTCAACCAATTCCAAACCCAAGTCTTCACATCCATGAGTCTAGAATACTCTTCACAAAATTCTGCACAAATTTGGTCGCCAGAGAAGTCCTGGTGCAACCGGGATCCGGCTAGAAAGTCACCGTCGGCCACATGTGACGTCGACAGAATATTCCGTTCAGATGCCTTTATAAGTAACGGTCAAACTGACGGTCTCCGTTAGTCAACCGGGGTCAAACAAGAGAGAATCAGCTTCAGTCAGTTCGTCTTCATCAGGGATTACTCATCTGACTTACTGATTTAGGTTCAACGATCCACTGGGTCGACTCGTCGGAGGAAAATTTCAGCAGAGTATCCTTTGTTTGTGGTCGATTCTTAGGCCAAATCTCAGGCCATTTTGAGCTCCATTTCCTGTACACAATTCCTAACATTCATCTAGTTTATTCCAAGCACATTCATTCAACCCAGTTGCTGTAATTTAGTTGCAATTCATACAACTTCAGCACCAACAACATTCTCCATTTCGGTCAAGAACCTGTACCCAAATCTTCATCAAATCAACAATTCGATCCATTATAATCTTCAATAACAACAACCACTTCCCATGAATATCTCTTCTTCACTTGAATATGATTTTCTTGGTTATCTGTAATTCAACCATTAAAACCCCTAATTAATTCCGATAGCAGCAACCATCAACTCGATTCATAGCCACAAACCCATTAGCTCACAGAAGAATAATCTTCAAACTCTAATCAATACCCACTTCAGTTCTCGAGCCATACTTCTTCACAGAGCTTCAATTTTTCCATTATTTCTTCAAATCGCCACCAACAAACCCTTCTCATCTATTCTGCTCAAAAATTCAAGTGAGTCATACCCATCAATTCTTCTCGCCATCAAAAGCAACAACTTCCATTGATCACTGCAGAACCTCCAACAACACCCATCATTCTAGCTCAGACCAACAGCACCAGAATCATCATTTCTTACTTTATTATTCATCTAACCCCTTCTTGATTTACAGCCAGTGAACCCAACCACCATATCTTCCATGAGATGCAATCAGCCTCACAATTTCATCTTCTCAAAATCCATCAAAACCCATTAACTCGTCTACCAGATCCCTTTTCTCAATTCGAATCAACAAACCCTAAAATCTTCACAGCATATACCATCATCTTCCATCACTAGAAAAATCAAACCCTTCTAACTCTCCTCTCAATTTCACAGCAAACAACCACCAACATGACCCATTTCATTACATAATCAAACCCATCTTATATGGCTTCTTATTCTCCCAATTTCATATCAGAAACTCTTCATCTAATCGAACCCTAGCTTGAATTTGATTTCTTCTTTCTGTTTCAACAATTCCTTAATCTTGTCCTCAAATCCAATAGATCTAGTTTCTTCTTCTCTCAATTCAAATTCCACCGAACCATTGAAAATCAACATCGCAAACCCAGACTTCATTTCTTCGACCACCACAGATTCATCTCAATCTTCCATGTCTGTTCTTGATTTCAATTTCTCGAGTTCAACAGCAGCGGCTGCACTGTTTTTATTTCTCTCAGTCTCTCTTTCAGGTGCAAATGATTGAGAAAAATTTAAGTTAGGGTTATAAATTGGGGCTGGTTATTGGTACTTGGTCACTTCTGATAAGGGACACTCAATCTGGCAACCCATTAACCTTAGCTTGACTGTATTTAGAACTCCTCCAAATAGAGTTTCCCCTTAACCTTGACTAGGCTCCAGATAGTATTCTCCCATGAAATGACAATATTGCCCTTTTCTGCTCAAATTGGGTGATTTTCTTCTTCTTTTCCTCCTTGCGACTCTAGAGTACCTAATAAATCAAAAATACATGTAAAATACATAATTTATAAGAAAAACTACCAAAGAAAGCATAAACCATAGATAATAAATATGGTGTATTCTACACCTATCAGTCTTGTTCACTGTTGATTCTCATGGAAGCGATTCATCTTCCTCCCTATGTTTACCAACCTAAATACCCATGTTTTTTAATTCATCCCAGACTCTGATTGCTTAGCTAATGGAAGAATCTCCCAGAAACCGAATTCGAAGGAGCTACCTCATAAAAATAAGCTAGGCTTCAAAACCTAAATTCTGACTGGAAAAATCTTCGTATGTCTGATGAAAATTCGTTTGATGAGTTTAATCAAAAGGTGTCTGGAATTGTTAATGCATGTTATGCGGTAGGAAGACCATTCCTCAAAAGGACATTGTGATGAAATTTTTTTGACCTTTACCAGCAAGATATGAGTCTAAGAAACATGCCATTATGGAAGGAAATAACCTTGAAACACTTTCCAGAAATACTTTAGTTGGAAAGTTAAAGATCTTTGATCATGAACTGCAATCCAAAGACGGAAAGGATATTGCGTTCAAGGCACTGAAAAACACTGGAACTCTTAAAAATGTAAGTGTTGACAACTCTGTGAACAATCTTGTTGATCCATATTTTTCAAATGAAGATCTTCATAACTCCGTTTCATTGACCACAAGACAGTTTATAGAACTTCTTAGGAAGAGAAATAAACGATTCACTAGAGAAAAGCCTCCCATGTCAGCTAAGCAACATAATCGTATTTCTGTGAAAAATATAGACTCTAACGATACTGACGATGAGGATATTCCACAGTGTTTCAAGTGTAAATGGTTCGGTCACTTTGCCCATGAGTGCCCAAATCGGAGGAAATACACTAGCAAGAAGAGCTTGGATGCAACACTTGATGAAATATCTTATCATTATGATTCTGAAGAGGATGATGGGTCAAGTGTGGCACTCTTGGGGTGAAATGATCAATTTTAATGAACGTAGAAATACTCATATCAACCTTGATAATTTAGTTGATGATTCTTCATCAAAATTATTGGAGGATGTGATGGATTTTTCGTATACTAATGAAAGCTCTGTTAATGTTTTAGGTACTCTTTGTTTAGCTGCTAATGATGTTCCTGAATCAATATCCAAACCAACATGTCCTTATTGTACCATTGAGGGTCGCGGACTCACACATTGCCTCAAGTACAAATATAAAGTAAGGTATGTCAACAAATTGCAACGAAGGGCTGGTCGTTTGGAAAATGTACTTAAACTTGTTCAAAAGTCCAATCCCGAGGTACGCAAAGTTAACTCTTCTTCTCCTAAAAGATTGATTGATTCAAAGGTTAAGGTAAAATATCAAACGAAGAGAAGAGTTCGGGGTAAACATTCCGTAAAGAAGGATATTACAAATTCCGTGCAGGAACCTAGTGGTGAGCACTCTAATGCTCAGCTCAGCACAATTTAATTATGTTGAAATATGCATCTTGTCTCATGTGCCCTTAAAATAGATAAGAACTGTGCACATTAGGGCTTTTGATCAAATTTGAATATTATTACTTGGATGTCCATACTTTATTTGTTCATCTTGATCTATGTCTCAAGTTTTGGTATTGAAAAATTTGATCAATGTCGACACCTAAGGAATGATAAAAGTGACATTTTCGTTCTCCTTAGGTTTTATGTATCTTTTCTAGTACGTGAACTTTTGTTGTTCCAAAATCCTTCATGGTAAATATCCTTTTCATTAAGACTCATATCTCTTTCACAAGAATTTGGCTTATTGAGCAATATATTTGGGTTTTCACAAATCCATTTTATTCTTACGAATCATGGAGACTCCAAACACAACATCTTCTCGTGAAATCTATGATCCAATGGTTGTTGATGTTCATCCAACTAGAAAGGAACAAGAGATGTCCTATCCTTTTAACTAATCTCTTAAAATGATAAGGAAGAATACGAAGAAAAACAAATATATAAGAAAAGGTTTGCAACTCTTCTTGAAGAACTTAAGAAAACCAAAAAGGAGGTGCAGGGACTAAAAGTGATTCTACAAAAATCTCTTGAACTACAAGAAGCACTTTTCAAACAACATCCTAACATGTTTTCAGGAACTAACTCTTTCATTCATGAACCTTATGTTCCTATGACCGTCGTTGATAAGGAGTTCAGAGAAGATAAAGATTTTTTCAAAGATTTAAAGTACTAGGAAACTTCTTGTGAGAATTTATTCTTGTGTTCGAGAAGGATAACTAGGATTTGGTATAGCAAATATTGTGATTACACAAGCTATTTCCAATGATTTTCATCTTGCATATTTTTAGATTTATTTATTTAAATTCTAGAGTTTTTGGAAGATGAACTTGCAGTATTTAATCATTATTGGTTTAACGTATTATAAAGTCTTATGAGATATATGTGTCATTTACTTTATGTGAATTGAACTGATATCTCATATATGCTTAAAAGTTAAATCTATTATGTTTTCTGAACTAAAAATAGAACAAACTTTGTGAGAATTTTTCGCAGTATTGATCTACTCGTGATAACACTGAAATTACTGCACTAACAACTCTGTATGATTTTCTTATATTGAGTCATACCGATTAAAATTATCTCTTTTTTCGTAACTGGTGTTGAGATTAATTTATGCCGATGTTTAGGATATAAATCCATGTGATTTTTTAATGTCCGACAAAATTATTATTTTTCATTAAAGTAAGATCACTCATGTTGTTCTCTTGGGAATGACATCAAATGGGGGGAGAGTTCTTAGATGAACTTGTGCTTAATTGATATATCTTTGTGGGGAGAACTGGTAGGCTCGGAAAGATACCTACTATTGTGTATACTGCAAGTGCACAGTGTCGACAAGCAACACAGGGCAAGCACAGGTCGAACCACAGAGACTTGGAGAGTGTAGAAGTTGATTCTAAATCCTGATTCGAGAGTAACCAAAAGGGGTTTGATTTTGTCGATACGACGATATGATTTTCAAGTGACTGAAATAATAAAAGTAAAAGATGCAAATAACAAGATATGTAAACAATGATAATATGGATACTAGGGTATTCAAATCCACCAATAACCTATGATATGCATTCAACTTGTAATATTATTCTTGTCCTTATAGTAGATTCAAGTCTACCGTATAACTAAGGTGTTTCTCCAATGGATAATTTAATCACAACTAAAGTATTTCTCCAAAGCATTAATTGTCTAATTAAGCACAACTAATCTAAAGATCAATATTTGGTTAAGCATGAGTTGTAGCATAATCAACATAGAGATATTCTAACTACAATGGATACATGGCATACATTGTGAGAGCAAGATGTTGAAAAACTTGGATTAAATTATATCTTTAAACAATTCTAAACTTTCAAGAACAAGATACAAGATATGAATACATACCAATGAGATTAGGGCTTCATCTAAACCCTAGTAAATGAAACTAGAACATGAAGAACATTACAACAAAACTTAAATTTGATAAACTAACATGAACAAGCTATTCTTGGATGAGTTTTCAACACAACAACCCTCTCTATTTATACACAAAAATTCTCTCTCACTTGGATTCGAATTTTGGCAATTATTTACTCAACAAAACATGTTTTCTCACTTGATGGATGTTTTGGAATACAATGGGTTGAGGTGGATGTTTTGGAATCCAATGGTGGTGAGGTGGATGTTTTGGAATCCAATGGGGTGAGGTGGATGTTTTGGAATCCAATGGTGGTGAGGTGGAAATGGATTTGGGTCTTGGGTTTTGGATCATGGGTTTTGGATTATGGGTAGTTTAATCCCATGTATTGTAAACAGGTTGCCACTAATGCGCGAACGGGTTGCAACACTTCCAACTTTCTTCTCTTTTGTCTTCTCAATTCTTCCAAGCTTTATTTAGTACTTAAAAACACAAAATTAATTAATACAAATATTTATTCTTGAAGATGGTAAAAATGCAGAATTTGGGACAATATATGACTTTGAAGCGCGAAAGATGAGTTAAGTGCCAATGAAAAGGTGTATGAATATGCAATATTTGGCACTCATCAAATACCCCCAAACCTGAATTTTACTTTTCCTCAAGTGAAACAGAAATCCTAACTATACCACTTGTCATTTGGTCTCTCGAATGCATTTAGCGTATGCATCAAGCCTTTAAACCCCTAGGTGTCCCTAGTGGACGAGTTGTAGTCTCGTGAGGGCCTACCAAAGATGTACCCACAAAACCTTCTCCAAATTCAGAGCATCCATAGAAATGCCTTCGTCTTCGGTCTTCAACTTGTAGATGATGAACTTCGGAATTTCGTAGAACCTTGATAATTTGTGACCATTTTTTTTTAAGACCCGCTACACAGCTGATCATCATTTTTTTTTTTAATTAATATTTTTTTTTGTTGACCCGCTACACAGCTGATCATCAGATACCAAACATAAGATCCGAGACTAAATAATTTTTTAGGGACCCGCTACACAGCTGGTCATCATTTTTTTTTTTAGAGACCCGCTACACAGCTGGTCATAGAAAACAACAACACAAAAATGCAAAAGACTACAAAGGATCCTACAAAAGACCCGCTCCACAGCTGGTCATCATTTTTTTTTTTTTAATTTTTTAGAGACCCGCTACACAGCTGGTCATAGAAAACAACAACACAAAAACTGCAAAGACTACAAAAGACCCGCTCCACAGCTGGTCATAGAAGAATGCAAAAGACTACAAAGGATCCTACAAAAGACCCGCTACACAGCTGGTCATAGAAGATAACAAAAACAAAAAAATGCAAGACCCGCTACACAGCTGGTCATAGAAAAGACTCACAATGCCATATGCAAATACTCCCCCAAACCTAAATCTAACATTGCCCTCAATGTTTCAAAATATGATAGAAACAACAACAAACCATGAGAACAAAACAGATTCAAAGGAAAGATATTACCAGATGCCAAACCAAAGACAGTGGAGTATGTCTAAAGCAACCAGCAGGGAAGATATCTGTGGTATGTACAAGGGGTGAACTTTTCAGTCCACATAGATCGGATCAGCAAGATGAGTTGTTTCAATCTCAGGTGGAATTGGTTCAAGGAACGTCTTCAGTCTCTTCCCATTGACCTTGAAGACATTCTTGGTTGTTACATCTTCTAGTTCTACAGCCCCATGGGGGAAAATTGTTCGCACCACGAACGGGCCTGTCCATTTAGAACGTAATTTTCCTGGAAAAAGGTGCAGTCGTGAGTTATACAATAGAACTTTCTGGACTGGAGTGAATGACTTGCGCAAAATGCGTTTGTCATGGAACACCTTCATTCTTTGTTTGTACATTTTTTCATTATCATATGCATCATTTCTTAACTCTTCCAACTCATTGAGTTGAAGCTTCCTTTGGGTGCCAGCTTTATCTAGATCAAAGTTCAGTTTCTTTACAGCCCAATATGCACGATGTTCTAACTCTACAGGAGATGACAAGCTTTACCGTACACAAGTCTGTAAGGGGACATACCAATGGGGGTCTTGTATGCAGTTCTATAGGCCCATAAATCATCATTCAATCTTAAAGACCAATCTTTTCTAGACGGGTTAACCGTCTTTTCTAGAATGTGCTTAATCTCCCTATTTGAAACCTCTACCTGTCCACTGTCTGTGGATGATATGGGGTTGCAACTTTATGAGTTATGCCATACTTACGGACTAAGGACTCAAAAGGCCTATTGCAGAAATGTGAACCACCGTCACTGATTATAGCTCTAGGGGTGCCAAATCGAGAAAATATGTTTTCCTTTAAGAACGAAAGTACCACCTTGTGGTCATTAGTTTTGGTTGCAATTGCTTCTACCCACTTAGAAACATAGTCAACAGAAACAAGAATGTACAACTTTCCTTCAGAGCTAGGAAATGGACCCATGAAATCAATGCCCCATACATCAAATAGCTCAACAATCAAAATGGGTTGTAAGGGCATCATGTTTCGTTTTGATATACTTCCCAATTTCTGGCACCGGTCACAAGAAATACATAATTCATGGCTATCCTTAAACACTGTTGGCCAGTAAAAACCACTCTGCAAGATCTTTGCAGCAGTTTTCTTTGCACTAAAGTGGCCTCCACATGCTTGATCATGACAAAAAGAGATGACATCCCTTTATTCAGAGTTGGGGACACATTTCCTAATGATTTGGTCAGGGAAGTATTTGAACAGATATGGGTCATCCCATATGAAATGTTTCACTTCGGCCAAGAACTTAGACCGGTCTTGTTTAGACCAATGAAGTGGCATCCTACCCAAAGCAAGGTAGTTCACGATGTCGGCAAACCATGGAATTTTAGAAACTAGCATCAGTTGTTCATCTGGGAAAGATTCTCTAATAATCTCTGATTCATCAGTAGACTCGACATTCAATCTAGATAAGTGATCAGCAACAACATTCTTTGACCCTTTTTTATCTCGAATTTCGAGGTGGAACTCTTGTAACAAGAGTATCCATCGAATTAGACGAGCCTTGGCATCTTTTTAGATAAAAGATATCTCAATGCGGCATGGTCAGAATATATGATGATTTTAGATCCTATCAAATAAGATATAAACTTATCTAATGCAAACACAACAGCTAGCATCTCTTTTTCGGTTGTTGAATAATTCATTTGTGCCTCATCCAGTGTCTTACTAGCATAGTAGATCACATAGGGTTGTTTGTCAACTCGCCTGACCTAAGAACAGCTCAACGGCAAAATCGGATGCGTCACACATGATTTCAAAAGGCAATTTCCAATCAGGAGGTCGGACTATAGGGTCCGAAGTTAAAAGAGTTTTGAGCTCCTCCCAAGCATGCACACAAGCATCATCAAACACAAATGCAACATCTTTCTTTGAGTAGATTACACAATGTCCTTGAGATCTTCTGAAATCTTTGATGAATCTACGGTAGAAACCAGCATGGCCTAAAAATGATCTAACCTCCCTCACAGAGCGAGGTTGAGGCAAGTGTTGAATGATATCAACCTTGGATTTATCTACTTCTATGCCTTTTTCTGAGATGATATGCCCTAGAACAATGCCTGAGTCAACCATGAAATGACATTTTTCCCAATTCAAGATCAAATTCTTTTCTTTACACCGAATAAGCACACGAGTAAGATGATGCAAACATTCATCAAAAGAAGAGCCAAAGAAAGAAAAATCATCCATGAAGATTTCAAGAAACTCATCTATCATGTCTGAAAATATGCTCATCATACATCTTTGAAAAGTAGCAGGTGCATTACACAACCCAAAAGGCATACGACGATAAGCAAATGTTCCATACGAACAAGTAAATGTGGTCTTATGCTGATCTTCGGGTGCTATATGAATTTGGTTGTAGCCTGAATAGCCATCTAAGAAACAATAGTACATATGTCCCGACAACTTTTCTAGCATTTGATCAATGAAGGGCAGCGTAAAATGGTCTTTCTTAGTTACTGTGTTCAATTTCCTATAGTCAATACAAACTCGCCACCCTGTAGTTACACGGGTGGGGACAAGCTCATTCTTCTCATTTTGAACTACAGTAATGCCAGACTTCTTGGGTACCACTTGAATGGGACTGACCCACTTGCTATCAGGAACTGGGTATATGATACCCGCATCAAGAAGCTTTATGATCTCACTCTTAACAACCTCTTTCATGTTAGGATTGAGACGCCTTTGCA
This sequence comes from Papaver bracteatum, assembly GCA_023529315.1. Taxonomy (NCBI): domain Eukaryota; kingdom Viridiplantae; phylum Streptophyta; class Magnoliopsida; order Ranunculales; family Papaveraceae; genus Papaver; species Papaver bracteatum. The sequence continues at coordinate 138,626 of JAJJWX010000501.1, read as the reverse complement.
TCTCCCTAGATGGTTTGGCATTGTCCTCAAGGTTTATATGGTGCATGCAATCGAGTGGGGCTTATGCCTTTAAGGTCCGAGATGGTCCATCCTAATGCTTCTTTATGCTCCTTAAGCACTTCTAAAAGTTTTCTTTCTGTTTTGTATCTAAGGCAGATGAAATGATTACAGGCAAAGTATTAGAAGGTCCCAAAAAAACATATTTAAGAGTATCGAGGCAATGGTTTCGGTTCGAGCTTTGGTGGCTCAACAAGAGATGGAACAGACTTGGATTCCAAGAGTGGAAGTGGTTCCACTCTAGATTTCCACTTAGACGTGTCCATGAGTGGTGTGGATTCAAGCAAAGTATTCATTTCACTTATGTATTCATCATCAAATAGATCCGAGGTTGAAATTATTCAAACAAGCATCCAAAGGGTCAACAGACATGCTACTAGGTAGCGACTCCACGAATCAAACTTTCAATCATGTTGATTTCATGCACATCATTATCATCATCAAGATCTAAATGTTGTTGGCTAGCATTGAAAACATTCAACTCCACAGTCATATTACCAAATGACAACTTGAGCCTCCATTACGGCAGTTAATGATTGCATTAGACGTCGCTAAGAAAGGACGTCCCAAAATGACAGAATGTGACTGTCGGGTTTTTGCACAAAGTTGAGTATCTAAAACGATGAAGTCCACAGGAAAGTAAAATTTATCAACCTTAATCAAAACATCTTCAACCACACCACGTGGCACTTTGACGGATCTGTCGCCAATTGCGAGTTATAGGTGTTGCCTTCAACTCTCCAAGACCTAACGCACATATCTTTGAATATGGCGGTAAATTCACACTTGCCCCTAAGTCTAGCAACGCCTTCTTAACCGTATGGTCACCTATTTTTCATGTGATAGTTGGACTACCTGGGTTTTAAACTTAGGTGGTGTGTTGCTTTGAATGATTGCACTCACTTGCTCGGTGAAAAGCACGCTTATGCACATGAAGCTTTCGCTTTTGTGTGCATAGATCCTTAAGGAATTTAGCATAAGCGGGGACTTGCTTGATTGCATCAAGAAATGGGATGTTGATGTTAACTCGTTTGAACATTTCTAAAATCTCGTTGTACTGTGTACTCTCTTTTTGTTGCACCAATCTTTGTGGGAATGGAGCAACAGGTACATGAGATGGTGTAGAGACATTAGAATTATGGGAATTCTTATGTTGCTCAGATTTGTTTTCGACAATAGGTGTTTTCTAATGTGGACTCACTCGACTGTGGTACACCTACATTGTTTTCAACAACTTTACCACTACGAAGAGTGGTGACAGCATTTACTTGATTATTGGAGGCCTCATTTCGAGTTGAATTTTCTGCCTGATATACAGTTTTTGGATTTTGTTGGGGTTGACTAGGAAGTTTTCCTTTGTCTCTTTCATTCAATGCTTCACAAATTTGACCCATTTTAAGTTCTAGACTTGAAAAACGTTGGTCTGTGGTCTTTTGAAGTTGTACCAAATTTTGGGTCAACAAACCGAAACTTTCTTCGAAGCTAGGCTTTTTCTCTGCAGGGTGCTGAGAATGTGGTTGCACTTGGGGGTTTCTAGGATAAGGGTATCCTTGGTTATTATTTGATGTTCCCCCTTGCACATGCCCCTTAGACCATGAAAAGTTAGGGTGATTTCTCCACCCTGGGTTGTAGGTCTGAGAATATGGGTTGTTCTCTTGCCTTTGGTACAATACATTGGCTTCCTCGGTTTTAGACTCTTGAAATGCATGGAGGTCTGGACAAGTGTCCACTAGATGGTCTGAACTATGGCATGCGGCACAAGTGGCCATTTCAATTTGACTACGGAGAGTAGGGATATTAGTTTTTCCATTCTTTTCTAGCTCTAGCTTTTCTATTCTCCTGGCCAAGGATGCCATCTTTGCACTTCCTTCGAAGTCAGAGTCAATTCTATGAACATTGGATGCAAGGGTAATCCTATTTGGTTCACGGGGGGATTCCCACTGCTGAGTCTTTTCAACGACTTCGATTAAGAAATCCCAAGACTCATCAGCAGTTTTTTCAATAAATTGACCATTGCACATGGTCTCAACTGTAGTTCGGTTCTTGACATCTAAACCTTCATACAAAATTTGCACAAGTCTCCATTTTTCAAAGCCATGGTGAGGACATTGGAGCAATAATTCATTGAATCTCTCCAAATATTTTGCCAAAGTTTCCTCCTCTAATTGCACAAAACTATTCAGACTTTGAAGAATTGTCGTAGTCTTATGGTTTGGGAAGAACTTTTTGAAGAACTCTTTCGTAAGAGCATCCCATGTATGAAATGACTGTGGCTGTTGAGCACACAGCCAAGTCTTGGCTTTGTCTATCAAAGAAAAAGGAAAAAGTTTCATTTTGAGGTGCTCATCCGTCATTTGGTTGATCCGAAGAGTCCCACAAATTTCCTCGAACTCTCTCACATGGTGGTAGGGATTTTCAGCTTCAACCCCTTTAAATTTAGGCAACATATTGAGGATACTTGCCTTTAGCTCAAATTGTCCATCAATAGCTGGTAAGACAATGCACGAGGACTGGGTTGTCCTCGTTGGGTACAAGTAGTCCTTTAGACTACGGACTTGGGTTTCTTGGTTCTCCCATTGTTTCGGATGGGTTTGAATTTCATCTGCCTCGAACTATGTATTTCAATTAACTCTTCTTGACTGATTCTAACTAGTCGGCGTGTATGGTCTCTAAAAGACACAATCATAGCCTAGCTAGCACATCAAGCATGTTAACCATTCACCTAGAAGGCAAGTTCTACGCAATCACAAACAAGGATAACTCCACCACAGTAAACCTCACGATTTCTAGCAAACAAAAAGCATGATGGCTCCACTTAGATTGTTTTCTAGACCAGCTTCTAATCCTTCGAAAGGGAATTCGTTACAATATGAGCAAACCCCTCTGGAATCAATCCGAGTTTAAGTAAATTGAATAGAGACGAGGGAAGCTGCTAGAGCTTTGATACCCAAGGCCTCACCGTATTACAAGGCGGTGCAGTCACGCATTCAATTTACAGAAACCGTCATGAACTTCGAAGTATGCTTAAAGAGTAACCAATATTTTTCAAATGACTTTCCTACTAAGCTCGTTACCTTATAGGTCTTGTTCTATTCAAAATTTTAAAGCTTAGGTTTGCGTATGTATCGTTTTCCTAAGGCGGGCAAGAAGAGAACGGTGATGAAATCCGAACCCTTATCTTGTATGGCCAGTCCTTGCCCTTTACTAGGAAAATAAAGCAGCCGTATTCAATTCCTCAACATATATGCAAACAAAGGAATACAGTAACTCGCTAACAAGGGATTCGCGAGTGTTTCGACAAACTTACCTCCCGTTCCAGACGGGGGATGAACCGTTGTTGTCGACTCGGGCCACGACTCCTATGTCATGAACGAACCCGAGGGGCCGAGGTGATATTGTAATCACCGTCCTTCTCTGCAAACAGTTGATATTTAATAATACCCTTCCGTAGGGTTTAAAAATAAAAAATAAAAATAGAATGTCCAAGTCCAAAGTCCAAAATAAAGTGCAAAAGAAAAATAAAATTACAAGAGTAAAGGAATCCTAATACAAACTAAAAATAAATAAAATAAACTCTTTTTTTTTTTTTTTTAAAATAAAAAACTTCTTCCGCTTTCTTTTAAGCTTCCTTTCCTTCACCTTTACAACAGCTACTCAGGCACCTGTTGAGCTCAAAAGAGGTAGTTAGGGTTTCGAAGTTTTAAAGAAAAAGCAAAATAAAATAATAAAAAAAAAAAAACTGTAAAAACGACTGTGAATAGTTGCGTTGCTACAGTAACAGTAACAGTGAATTATCGTTGCTACAGTAACAGTACCAGTGAAGAACACGAAGAAGACGCGACAAGAACACGAAGAATACACGAGAGAATAACTTGTTGTTGAAGTGCGACAGTTTATCGGACATTAGGCGGGCGTTTTTTTTTTTTGGTGTTCCTGAATACGCTACAGTAACAGCGACTTTTGTACAGCGTTTATCTACGATGTAAAATGCTACGATTCCGGGAGACAATTTATGAACGATGACGGAGAGACAGAAACATGAACTACACTTCTACCAAATCCCGGAAACGGCGCCAAAAACTTGGTAGGCTCGGAAAGATACCTACTATTGTGTATCTTTGCAAGTGCACAGTGTCGACAAGCAACACGGGGCAAGCACAGGTCGAACCACAGAGACTTGGAGAGTGTAGAAGTTGATTCTAAATCCTGATTCGAGAGAGTAACCAAAAGGGTTTGATTTTGTCGATACGACGATATGATTTTCAAGTGACTGAAAATAATAAAAGTAAAAGATGCAAATAACAAGATATGTAAACAATGATAATATGGATACTAGGGTATTCAAATCCACCAATAACCTATGATATGCATTCAACTTGTAATATTATTCTTGTCCTTATAGTAGATTCAAGTCTACCGTATAACTAAGGTGTTTCTCCAATGGATAATTTAATCACAACTAAAGTATTTCTCAAAGCATTAATTGTCTAATTAAGCACAACTAATCTAAAGATCAATATTTGGTTAAGCATGAGTTGTAGCATAATCAACATAGAGATATTCTAACTACAATGGATACATGGCATACATTGTGAGAGCAAGATGTTGAAAAACTTGGATTAAATTATATCTTTAAACAATTCTAAACTTTCAAGAACAAGATACAAGATATGAATACATACCAATGAGATTAGGGCTTCATCTAAACCCTAGTAAATGAAACTAGAACATGAAGAACATTACAACAAAACTTAAATTTGATAAACTAACATGAACAAGCTATTCTTGGATGAGTTTTCAACACAACAACCCTCTCTATTTATACACAAAAATTCTCTCTCACTTGGATTCGAATTTTGACAATTATTTACTCAACAAAACTCACTTGATGTTTTTGGAATACTCACTTGATGGATGTTTTGGAATACAATGGGTTGAGGTGGATGTTTTGGAATCCAATGGTGGTGAGGTGGATGTTTTGGAATCCAATGGTGGTGAGGTGGAAATGGATTTGGGTCTTGGGTTTTGGATCATGGGTTTTGGATTATGGGTAGTTTAATCCCATGTATTGTAAATAGGTTGCCACTAATGCGCGAACGGGTTGCAACACTTCCAACTTTCTTCTCTTTTGTCTTCTCAATTCTTCCAAGCTTTATTTAGTACTTAAAAACACAAAATTAATTAATACAAATATTTATTCTTGAAGATGGTAAAAATGCAGAATTTGGGATAATATATGACTTTGAAGCGCGAAAGATGAGTTAAGTGCCAATGAAAAGGTGTATGAATATGCAATATTTGGCACTCATCAAGAACGGATATGGAATTTAAAGGGTATGCTTGTATCTTAAATCTCCTAGATTGGCGCTAAGTGTTTTATACTCTGTGATATCATCTAAATAAAAGTTGATATGTGTTTCCTTTAAGTCTTGAAATATCTTTTGATTGAATTCATTACGATCCCATAGTTTTCATACCTTTGCCAATTTTCATTGACAAAAATGGGAAGAATTAATTAGTAGTTTCCCACTACATACATATGGTTTACATATCATTATGAAAGGGTGAGTGAATTAACATCTATAGGTTTCACATATTATGCAAAAGATGTAAGTATAAATTAAGAGGAAGAAACATATCACTGTAATATTACTTCGAAGTTGTGATACAATTGAACTTTGGAGAAGATAATAATAATATGCTTATGTATAACAACGATTGAGAATATTTGTTTTCAATGCTTATATCACTACGGATATTTAACAACAACTATGCTGAGTTGAACACGTTCAGAATCACTGCAACTTGAAGTAATGAAGAATTCAAGGAGTTGAAGAACCAATTAAATCAAGCATGATGGATTATGGAGTTTTAAAGCTTTATTTTTTTTAATCCATCCATATGTATTAATAGTTTTCTCACTAAAATTGACAAAGGGGGAGATTGTTAGAGTATTGCAAAGTCAAACTCACAAGTGTTGCTATCTCAAGCTTGTTGTCAAATTTAGTTGTCAAAACTATATCTGAATTGGATATCACTGCGTTCTACCGTTTGAAGGAGAAGATCATTAGGATCTTTGGAGAACTTCAACATCCAAAGGTAAGTGAAGACTGAACCACCTATTTCTCAAGTTTTCACCTTTCTATCTATGAGACATTGTCGCATGACTAAATTAGACAGTACATGCATAACAGAAATTTCCAGTCAATTTTATCTTAAATATCGTTCTCATAATATGACTATCTATGCTTAATAACATTTGTTCATACTTGATGAATTTGTTTAAGAATAATTTATTGTTCACGGCTTAAATTATGATTCAGGATTTAATCATTTGAAAATAGCCTGGAACAGTGATATGTGTCATTAATGTTATTCGGGAATGTTTCGAATTGATTATTAGAGAGATATAGAACTATTGTTAATCTGGATACAGGACAGTATGCATACCAGTTCACATACTGGGAGAACTGATATAAGTCTGAAACCGCTATACATGTACCCAGTACACTTACCAGCGTAGCTATAGTTGTTAAACGACTTAGTGGTATGCATTACCCGGTATCCATACCACAAAAAGTCTATGACTCGTGAACCAGGAAAGGTACGCATACCCAGTATGCAAACTGGAGAAGATCTATTGGTTTTAAAACCGAAAATGGTACACATACCCAGTATGCAAACCATAAAAGATCTGTGAGTTCCTGAAATCGTTTTTGTCTTAAGGGTATCCATACCCGGTATACGTACCATGACAAAGATATTCACGAACATGTACAATACACATACATGTTCGTGTACATGTACTTACCTTGTCAAATATTTTCAGATGCATCATAATTATTTCTATGAGATAATCGGTATTTGAATAACTCTCTGAAAATACTATCTAGACATTTTTGATCATATGTGTGACTCAAGAAAAGTATTAAAGTGTTATATGAAAATAGTTAAGCATATAATTCGATTGGCTAGTTTCGGCTAACCTTTCATAAACAGGTCATCGTACACGGTTTGGTTATGGTCCATCGTAACCAGAGTGTATATTCTGCTATGTTAATCTCAAGTTAAATTTTTCATCTAACGGTGATTATTGATTGCTTGGTTCCAAAGCTATCTTAGCTTAAACCTAAACCAACCTTGATCTTGAAAGTCTATATAATGAGAACCTCAAACAACTGGGATTTTTGAATCCCTAACACTATTCTTGTGTGTCCTAGTTGTAAACTAGAGTCGTCCTCTCCTTCAAACCATTCTAGGGTTTAACGACTAAAAAGACTTCAGATAGGGATTCGTGAAGCCAGGTGTTGATTGTGGTTTCCGGTTCAAGGATAAAATTGTGAAACCCTGTTTTTAATGCGCTGTCATCCTGCAAAGGAATAAAAGCCATTTGAAAGTGATGAGTGCATAAACCTCTTTACTCATAGATGTACTGAACAATTCAATATATTTGTGTATATATATATATAAAAGTCACTCATAATGGTGCATAGCAACAATCCAAAATATTCTATGAATTTTATTCTCCGCCGGCATTATTCACTAATGCATGACCTGCCTAGTATTTTTCTATGCTATGTTCCCAGCCGAACTCTCAATATTGGCATGACATAACGGTTAATGTTCATTCGCAGCGGAGTAGCATGAACCTCCCGAAGTGTCAGTATTGATACCTACATGAAAACACTCACGTAGGCTACACGACTCTCTGACAAAGAGATCGGCGTGTAGACACGCTTTTAATTAAAAAGTTAGCTCGATTGACGCGTTTTAATTCCTTAAGGAAAATCTAGACTGTCCATGTCAGTCTTAAAAAATGATCAAGGTCGTATAATTTGGCCACACGATTCATCGAGCTTAGCCTCCTCCTAACGAAACTAGGCAACCTCCATAATAACCACCGGCGGGCCCACTAGCATCCTATCCGGTCGGATTCCTTTAGCTCACCCGCAACGCCTCCGAATGTTAACCAAACATAGGTGATCGCGTTGTTGAAAGAAAGATCAAAAGAACTAAGATCGACCATAACGGTCTCAAATTCATCACATCCGCCCAACTTAGATAGCATAGTTGGACGGTCTAGATCTTTCTTCGAATGCTCAAAGAGGTGATGACGCATTCACCGGTAACCCTGCTCCATACCTGGTTGATCGAACTTCACATAACAATCCAAGAGCGCGTCAAACCTTTTGTCCAAAGTAGGGCGATTGCGCGCTCTTTAAACCCTAAATTGAGTCAGCGACATTACACAACTACCGCAAATCGATCATGGACGCCCATCTTCGCCAGCCTAGTCGGACGACCTAGATACAATTTCAGGAGGCCAACGAGATGCTTGCACACTCACCAGCAACCCATCTGTGAGTATACCTAATCGGGCCGTCCAAATCAGTGGAAAACTCCAGAAATCGTTTGGCTCAATGGTAGGGTGGCTGCACGACTTCAAACCCTAAAATCCAATCAACGACAACATACAACTGCCGCAAATCATATCGTTCATCCAACTTCGCTAGCTTGGTCGGATGGTTTAGATCGAATTCTAGATGGCCAACAGGGTGACACCATGATCACCTGTCACCCCTCCTCCACAGGAAACAATCGACCAAGTCATGACTCGTTCATAGGATCCCCAAGCGATCTCTCAAAGTTGACCATTCACGCTACTTGTATGATTAAACATCAGTCATTAACTTCCAAAAATCGTCTCAGCCACTCAACTTGGCTAGCCAATTTAAGCGGTCCAGATCCAACCTGGATCGACCGATAGGATTTTAGAATGACTATCAGTTACCACTATCCTATAGGTACTGATCGACCACTCACTGGGATGCGGGCGTAACTCTTACCAACTCCGTGAAAAAGGGTGGTCACGCTCCTTTTAAGACCATCAACTCGCGACTAATTTGGACGAGCTCTATACCTATGATGCTTCCTGCACATCGGTTATTTTTAGCAGTTTGTTTAAAAGAGATGTTTTATATACATCGATTATAAATAATATTTTATAAATATTGATTTCACAAATAATTTTATTATTTGACCTAAAAGCACTATGTGCTGCTTTTAGCGGCGAGTCTCACGACTTGACCTATTTACTCGAGAAATCAAACATGTCACAAACTGGGGGATGCTCATTGGGGTATTGGTCTGGCGGTTTACAGCGTGCGACGTGCAACGCGCCCATTACGAGAAAGTGTCAGGAAAGAACGGTCGGTTAACACCAATGAGAGTAGTGGGTAAAAGTGTGACTAGTTTTCCCTCATAATGGAAACGTGGTGATCACCACTTTTTACATAACCCAACCTCTCCGCTGCTTAATCACCTCCACTTCTTATGAGATCATGGTGTGCTCGAACATGACTTGTATAAATAGGATTTCAACCTATTTCAAACACCACCCAAGTGTTATCAACACAAGTATTTAGAAAACACCGAGAACTGATAGCTTACATTCTGCAAGCCAGATCCACATTCTGATACAATTCATATAATAGCCACACCTTCATAATTCAATATTCTGATCTCAAATACCTTATTCGCTTCCCTCCCTAAGATCAACCCTTCTCCTTTACTTTGTGACCGAATTAAATCTGGAACATCCATTTATTGGTTTAGGCCAGAGTCTTACGGATTGATCTCTTGAATCTAAAAGTACTCTCGTGCAATACATTTATTTAGGGTTTGAATTCGTTTCTCATCAACACACCCAAATTTACCAAAAACAGCAGAATCAATTTTTACCCCAAAACACCAGGTCAAATTATCTTTATCTTAATAGATCGTGTATCCTGATCTTGGTTTGATTGTTGAACTTTGGTCTTACGGGAAAGATAGATAGAAATCACAAAGTATCTAAATCTCAGACTTTGTGATTCCACAAGTTTCGACTTGTGAGGTGAATAACAATCTAGGCTGCTCATCGGGAGTCATGAGACCGGATTTTGAGTTTTTATAAACTTTGTATATTGTAATCGATTTCCTACCCCACCTCGATCTTTGATAAGAATGGAAATCACAATAGGCTTATCTATGAGAGACAGATTGGTTTAAAGTCTTTAATTAAGTTGAAGTAACTCTTAGGTTATAAAGGGCATTAACTAAGGGAACCAATTGCGCAGAGTCCTACTGGGATTCAATAGGTGTAAGGAGCGCAACTGTAACTGAATTTATGTGACGGTTTAATTCGGTCTCAACTACATTCCAGTCTGAAATTCTAATAGTAGGCTAATGTCTGTAGCGACTTAATACAATTTGATGTTCAATCTGGACTACGTCCCGGGATTTTTCTGTATTTGCGGTTTCCTCGTTAACAATTTTTTTTAGTATCTGTGTTATTTCTTTTCCCACATTATATTATTTATCTTTATAATTATCACAGGTTGTACGTTAATCAATCAAAGTAGATATATCCATCCTTGTTTGTTGGATACGACTTGATTGGTTCTTGGATATCGATCTTTGGAATCGTTCAATTACTCTCACACATAATCAGGTTCACATACTTGATTTTGTTAACATTCTGATTGTGTGAGAAATAGATATAAGATCTTCATATTATTTATGATTGAGATTCATTAGGTTGAACTCTCAGAATTGTATTCGAGTTTAGTACACACAGGTTTCCTAAGAAAAAGTTGTGGTGTATTTTGGTACCCCCACGTTTTCAACTTCATCATGTTTATGTACAACTGTTTCACGCTCATACATGTTATATACATAGTATTACGTATAATACAACTAATACTTGATAAACAAGGAACATAGAGTTTATGTGTACTTATCTTTACCTTACTGAAGACCAGACAAGAGTTGACAGTACATACCTTAGTTCCTTGAAAAATAGTAGAAAATATAGCTTGCTGATACCTCATACTAAGTATTTTTCAACTAAGATTCATATATATGTTGTAAACAATCACTTGCAATAGATATTCTAGTTAGACTTCTTTTTCTGGAAGTTCTTTATCCACTTCTATCACCCTTATCTTGCTAATGGCAGAAATATACTTTAAATAAGGCTAGAAGGGAGTCCACCTCCAACTGAATAGACATGTGTCACCTACTCAACCATCATGAGGTGGAGACATATCCCTTAACTGAATAGAATAAACTAGTATGCCACTTAATGGATTAACTAAATGTACCTGGCCTTATGTACACATCCCCGCAAGACATAAAATATTTCTTTTAGTACATGATCTAAACCTTAAACACGCACATGATTAAGATTAGGTTAATCCGATTTTATTAAAGTAAACATGATTTGCTGCTAAACAATAAAAAAAATCTAACAGAACTAACATACGAGTTCATTCTAAAAAATGAACTAGTATAATGAACTACTATTATGAGTTCATTCTACCGTATAAAATGCAATTAGGAGTTTATTCTATGATATGAACACCTATCACGAGTTCATTCTACAATGTGAACTACCATAATGAATACATAATGCAAGTTCATTCTATAATATGAACTGTGACACCCCGGATTTTCGGACATCCAGCGGACATATATTCGACCACGTGGGCCGGGTCCGATCCATCTAGCAAGTCCAAATTTCCGAACCACCACTCGTGCAGGATCAGGTTTTTCGTTCCAAAAGATTTTAATAAGACACAAAACTCAACTCAAATGAAATTTATAAAATGAGATATAATATTACTTTTAAAATTACAAACTGTAAAATAATAATTACAAAATCTGTAGTTGCAGGAAAACCAAAACTACACCCTTTACAAGAATTTACAATAATCAACACATATTTGAAGATTAAAAAACAACACTTTATTATTTGATTCTCATAAATGTTTACAAGAAATGGAAGAAATCAAGATTACAACCGTTCTCTTGGATTTTCTCTCTCCTCAAAACTTTCTTAAGGCTCAAAAATTCCTCTCTCTTCTCTGAATCTACTAAGTCTCTTTATATAGGGTAGTTACATAATGGATGACATCTAAGTTGTCCTTTAATTTCGGATCTGACTCGCGGTATTATCGCAACAGCTATAATGTCAATCCTCGCAGGTGTTGTAATCCTCGCATAATTGTCATACTCTTCTCATGTTTCAGCTATCGTCATCTGTTACGTCATTCTTTGAGTCATTCTGCGACACTCGCAGTATGTTGTTGAAGAACCACAGACGAATTCGCAGAAGTGTTGTAAATCTCGCGAGAATAATATCATGGTGATATTATGGCCCTACATCTTGCCTCTTCTCATGCCTTCTCTGCGAAGAGGAGAAGATCATGAGAAATTTATATCTTCTTAATGCCGCATCTACCCATTTTTTCATCTTTTTTTTCCGACAAAACTCCGTAAATTAAGCGTAACCGCCTACACGTGTCGAATATTCTCTTCTTTACCGGTTAATCCTTTATTATCCGGTTACCATTCTTCTGTCTATAAAGAGATAATCTATCAAAGAAATATTTTTATTCTTTTACTTCTTCGTCTTCTTCACCTCTTCAGTCTCTGCAAACTTTTCCCACCTGCAACTTTCTTCTTCTACAAATACACCTGCTATTGCTTTAATGGAATCACCAAGGTATTTGTTCTTTTAACGCTATTTAGACTTGATTTTGCTTGTCTGAACTATGTTCATCCATATTATTCAATCTTTTCTACTTAATTATTCGTAATTCCCATACTGTGTTTTCTTTTCAGTGGAGCTACTCCTAACACCCAATCTGTAATCCAGAACCCTAATCCTCTTAAAGATTTGCGAAAAAAACTAACTGAAAAGAAAAGGAAGCCTACGAGTCATAAGGTAGTAAGAAACATTTGTTTTCTTAATAACAATATTGTTGCCTCTGTTTCTTATCTAAATTATTATTCACAGGATGATGAAGGTATTGGTAAATCTCGCAAGCGATCTCGCCAAGCTAAAACTTTTGAGGTTGAAATTATCATTCCCAAATTATCAGCTGCGAGTTCTGTTCCTACAACCTCGCAAATGGATCCTCCATCCTCTATCTGCGATAATGTCATTGCCAATATCTCTACCTCAGCTGATCTTTTGACAAATGAGTCTCCTAAAGCTGTTGTGAACAAAACTTTTTCCTTTACTATATCACTTCCAACTGTTACTTTTCCAGACACTCCACCTTCTGGCAATGCAATTATTGCAAATGATTCAAATCTCCAACTTTCTACTATCACTACTTCACCATCTACTTCTCTCCCTTCTTCTAAGGAAACTTCAGTAGGAGTAGATGTTGCTTTTAAAATATTGTCTGATATTTTAGATGATGCTGGGAAGTCTTCTACTGATCCTGTCAAGAAGGGTGTCTGCGAGGTTTTAGGTAAGTTTTTTGGTTCTAACCAAATGGCTTCACAAGCATCTTTAGAGAATAAAGTTGAAGCTTTAAAAAGAAATCTCCAAGCCAAAACTTCAGAATGTGACATTCTTTGCCAAAAGCTTCGCAATTCTTCACTTGATTGCGAAAATGTTCCCGGTAAAAATAATGAACTAAAAGGTATAATTTCCCTGCCTCTGTCTCTAGTTTTTCTGTTCTAACAAATTTTCATCTTTTCTGTACTCAATTCCCTTTTTAAATCCTTGGTTCGCATATTTAGTTTTAAACCAGAAACGACTTATGGAGAGATTTCAATTTGAATCTATTGCTGAAGAAGCCCGTGCTGAGAAATATTCTTGGATGGACCAATATAATAGACTAGACAATCTTCACACATACTCGATCGATCAAATAGATAATCTTACTAATGAGATTGGCCAATTATTGCAAAGGCAAAAAAATTTAAGTAGCGAAGTTACTCGGCTCTCATATTTGTTAACCCAGACTAACTTGGCGATGAAATCTTTATCAGATGAAAATAAAACTTTGTCTCAAGAGAAACATAATTTTTCGAACATGATGGCGATTTCCTCGCAACAATTGAGTATTCTTCAAAGTGTGTGTGATAATCGAATCATCTGCCGCTGAGAAAGATAAACTTATCAAGGGTATGATAACTCTAAGTTTAAAAAGGCCAGTAAACTCCAAGATCAATATTCCCAATTAGAAGAATCTTACTCTTTATTATCAAAAGAAAATTTCTATCTCCTCTCCAAACAAGAAAATATAAAATCTCGCCTGAAGGGTATAGTTGGGGATAAATTTGATGACGCCATGAACCAATGGGAGAATTGTTGCTTAATACTAATTCAAAATTTAAATTCTCAAAAGGAAGGTAGTCATTTTGACTGCCTTAATTGTTAATCTCTCTGTTAAATTTCTCTGCTATACTTCTTGCGAGATCTTTACCTGAATATCTTTTCTGTTAATTTGTTTTTCTCGCAGAATCTGAAAAAAGGCTTCACTCTACCATTTCTGATCTGACTAACAAATTGGATAAAGTTCACAAAAAAAAATGGAGTTCTCACTTCTCGTCTTATTCAATCTCGCGATCGGGCAGAGAGAAGATATGACTATCTTGAGTACTTCAAGAATGTGGAGATTAGAAATCGCGATAAAGGTTTCCTTCGCAAAGTTCATCTTAGTGCTGAAGTTATTGTGAATGACATTCTGATATCCAAGTCTCTCCCCCCTGTATCCATCGATCCTCTAGAAGTAGATGATGATGAAATTCCTCTTCCTATAGATAATGATCTAAATTATGCAAGCGGTGAAGAAGATATTTCTCAAGAAGACCCAACATAAGAAGAAAGAAGACCTCCTAGAGAAGTAGCTACTGGTGGTGGAGCAATTGCTGGTGAAGAGTTAGAAGAATAAGAAGCTCGAATCAATCTTAACGAGAAGAATATTGGTGAAGATGATAACATTGGCAAAAATAATGAAGCTGGCGAGACCAATACGGAAGCTTGAATTTTGTTTTTGTTTTTGTTTTCCTTTACTTCCTCTTTCTTGCGAGTAATGTACTTTTATGCAACTTTGGAATTCAATTACATTTCTATTATTTTGAATATTTTCAAGAAAGATAATAATATTTTATTTATCAATTCCCATACTTGCCCCTCATTATCTTTTTTATAATGGACAAATATTTCCTGCACTTTAATATATTGCCGCGAACAATGTTGCGAATAGGACTGCGAGAATTTGAATAATACTTCTGAGAAATTCTGAATAGTACTTGTTTCTTATTAACTCTCTTGTGATGAATAAATCTTTCATGCATTCTTAAAAGAAAATAGTTAATGTTTGGGATCATTCTGTTGGTCTTATTTTGCCTTCCTAGTTAAAGGTCTTATTTTGCCAATTTTTTGTTTCTGCGACAAAATCGCAGGACGTCCTTACATTTGCATGTATTGACCCATTGATCTTGCCTTATCTTTATTCTTTCATTGTATTGCATCAATATGATAAGTTTAAGCTCCCTTGCGAGAACAAAGCCTCATGACATTGCTGTCTTGCGATGAAATCGCAGGACGTCTTTACACTTTCATGTAAAAACCCATTGATCTCATCTTAACTTTTCTCATGGATTGTTGCCTCTGTATAATACTTGTCATGCGACAATATTACAGGCCTATATGTTCTTGCGAACATAAAGCCCCGTGACATTTCCGATTTTAGACACTTATCAGCTCCCTAATGGAGGGTGCCGCCCTTATCTTCCCCCTGGTTGCCCCTTCAAGGAGGGCACATCGGCCATACAAGACTATCTCCTCCCATCCGGTCATAACAACAACCAGTTGTTTTTGCAGCCTCTTATCCTTTTTTGCCTATATGGCTTATAGTTACGAGACTGCACCCTAAGTGGGGTTTTCTTCGGGCCGAGTGCATCATAGCCAAGACTTGCCAAGAATGGCCAGGGTAGTTTCGTACGCCCCGGGCACCCTTGGATCAACCGTGTACCTCGGTGCCTTGATCATACTCTGCACTCCTTAGGAGAGACCCTCGGTCGTCCAACCAAGGTTTAACCTTATATATATAATTGGAAATCCAAGGTACCTCTCCTGGATAGGTATCTCTCATGGAGATGGACCCCAACTCTCCATGAATCAGGTTCCAGCAGCGGTACAACCTTATCCCTGAGCCATGCAAACAGATACCCCCTTATATGACATACTTTAGGTCTCACATTTTCCTCTTGTGAATTTTTATTCGCGAACTAGGGTGTACGCCATAAAGGTTCGTCCCATTCTATTAATCTCTGTGAAATTTTATTCGCGTTTCTTATTTTCTCTGTCATTTTAAAAATCTTGCAGTTGTGATAAAAAAATTTGTTATCCACTTCATCATATAATAAATCAGCATCTCAAATGTCACAGAGTTTGTCATTGGTAATATCTTTTTAGATATAATCTATTCCATAGTCTATCAAGTTTTTGACCAACATCTCTACCTTACGGATCCATTAATTTGTATGCCCATGTTCCTACTATCTCTTTAATGATGTACGGTCCATCCCATTTTCTCGCCAGCTTTCCACCATTTTCTCGCTGATAACCTGGTGTTTCTCGCAACACTAAATCACCCGGTTGGAACTCACGTATTTTGACACGTTTGTTATACTCGCGATCTAATCTCCGCTGATAATTTTCCATATGTTGTAAAGCTTTTTCTCTCTTCTCTTCTAACTTATTGAGTTTATTTAGAATCATACCAGCTCTAAGATTTTTCTCCCAAGCCTCTCTTTTTGTTGTAGGAATAGCAACTTCTGTTGGTAGCACAGCTTCAACCCCATATGTCAAAAAAAAAAGGTGACATTCCAGTAGCTTCCCGTCTAGTTGTATTGTAAGCCCATATTGCATTATGCACTTTCTCGCACCATGCTCTGTGGTGTCCTTCTAATTTTTTCTTCAATATATCTGCAATTGTCTTATTTGTTGCCTCTGCCGGTCCATTGTCCTGTGGATATAGTGGTGCTGATTTTCCACATTTAATCTTAAATGCATTAAGTAACAATTCTATATTTTGTCCTTCAAACTGCTTTCCATTATCAGATACCAACTGTGCAGGAATCCCAAATCTGCAAATTATATTTTCAAATATGAATGTAAAAATGTCTTTGTCGCGAATGTGTTGTACTGATTTTACTTCTCCCCATTTTGTGAAATAATCTGTAGTGACAATTGAATATCTTCTTTGTCCAGAACCAGGTATAAATGGTCCCACAATATCCAACCCCCATTTTCCAAATAGCCACACACTGGTTGAGGATAATAATTGTAGGACCAGAATATCACTACATCTATTCTCTGCGAGATTAACAACACTTCCCAGCGAGCATCACCGCAAGATCTTCAACTACACTTCACAAGTGTCACAAAAACCTTCAAAAGAGTGACGTAATAACTGACGATTGAAGAAAACATGAGAAGAGCATGTTTGTTCCGAGATGGTTACAAATCTTGCGAGAATGAACATTGTAATTATCGCGGTACAATCACAGAACAAATCCGAAATAAGAGGAAAACTTAGTTTTCATCCACTATGTAACTACACTATAAATATAGACCCAATATGTCCAGAAGAGGATGATGTATTTTTGAGAGTTAAGAAAGTCTTGAGGAGAGAGAAACTTTAAGAGAATAGTTGTAATCTTGAATTCTTCCATTTTTGAGAACAAAATAATAAAGTGTCGTTTTTAATCTTCAATTATGAGTTTATTATAGCAAAATCTTAACAAGGGTGTAGTGTGGAAAATCCTGCAACTACATTTTTGCGCCCGAAACAGGGAGAATCAAGCTAAAAAATCTCTAATTACAATTTGAAGATTTGAAGAAATTGTTAGAGTTGAAGAAATGGCTAGAAGAAGAAGAAATACATCAGAACCACCAACAACTGTAAGGAGGAGTAAAAGACTTGCTGGAGGAGAAACAAATGAATTAGGAGAATCTTCAAGGATAAGAACAAGAAGAAATAGAACAAGGATTGAAGGAGAAGATCAAATTCCATAACCTAATCAACAAACACCGATACAAAATAGAAATGTGGATTATGATAGAGTGAGTGTGCATACTTGGAGATCAGATTCGATGGAAGATGCAGAAGATCAACAATTAAGAGACTGAAGAAGAGAAGAAAGAAATCAAGGAGTGGTTGAAGGATTAATTCATGAAGAAGTCGAAAATGAAACAGCAGGTGATCCAAGACAAAGAATACAAGAGGAAAGAAGATTAGAGGTGGAAGAGCGTGCAAATTTAACAAGACAAAATCACGAGTTGAGAATGGAGAATTTGAGGTTACAAAATAGAAGATCAAGAAGTACTGTTAGATCAAATTCAAGATCATTAAGAGAAGAATTAAGGCGAAATTCCCCAATAAGAAATGCTAGAGGAAATATCCAAGAGGAAATGCAAAATCTAAATGAAGAGCAACTTCATAGAGAAGAAGAGGTAATAGAAGATCACCATGATCCGTGTGGCGAAAATTTGGATAATAGACTTAACAACAGAAATCAAGAGGGAAGAGACAACCAAAATGATGAAGATAATCCAGAAGAAGGTAGGAGGATATTACATGGGCGAGAGATCTAGAGAAATCTAAGAATAATTGAGGAAGAAATTGAGAGACATTATGCTGAGCAAGCACGACTAGCTTGCGAGAGAGCAAGATTAAGTGCAGAAGTAGAAGAACAAGAATTCCAAGAGGCAGTACGACAGAATAACCATGAAAATCGAGAAAGGAGACTACAGAAAACCGTTATAATAATAATATTCAGGAAGAGTATGATAGAGTACAAAGGAGAATAGAAAGACAGCGAAGAGAAATGATGAGAAACAAAGAAATTTGTAGAGAAGTACAGCTGCGATTGCAAGAAGAAGGTGAAGCAGAAGATCGCAGAAGAAGGAATGTGGGTGTAGATGAAGACACACAAAATCTCTCAAGACAAGAGGCACATGAACGCAGGAGAAGGGAAGCTGCATTAAAAAGACCGATGGAACCAAATTCAATGGCGAATGAGAAAATTTTAAGAGAATTAGCAGAGATGAGGGGAATAATAAATAATAGAAGAGAATGAGGTAGAAGGCAACTTGATGAAGCTATTGATGAAGCTGCGAGAACTCCATTCACTCAAGAAGTACAGTTAAGAGGAATACCTCCAAAGTGTAATTTACCAGCATTAACCAGCATTTTTGATGGAACTACATGTGTTGTACAACATGTTAAGGCTTGATTTAGGTGTATGCTGCAATGGGAGAATCATGATGCTGTATTGTGCAAGTATTTTGCATCTAGCTTAACTGGCGAGGCGCTGAAATGGATTGAGGGATTGCCAAAAAATACTATAACTTCTTTTGATCATTTGCAAGCTACATTTATGGGAGCATATATAAGCAACATTTCATCGCGGCCAGGTATTGAAGATGTGTTTGGGTTAAAGCATAGGGTTGGAGAGAGTCTGAAACATTTAACCATAAGATGGAAGATAATGTGCAGCGAGATGGCAGGAAGAGTAGATGAGAGATATATTATCTTGTCTTTTATCAATGCAATGTTCGCGACCAATCTGTTGTACATACAAATTTTCAGAGTCAAGAATACAATCACTATGACTGAACTACGAGAACTACAAGAAGAATACATTGCTTTGGAGGAGAAACAAAATGAGATAGAATCATGTCCAATCGCGAATACCAATTCAGTAGCAGCAAATGGGAGTTTACTTCCTAAAATGATTAACAATGTAGCGAGCAACTCGCAAGCACAACAAGAGAAAGTGGAAGTTGATAACCAACATAAGTTGGTAGCTATGGGCAGTCGAGATCAATAAAAATATAAAAGGGAGAAGAATTATTACAATCACGGTGGGAATAATAAGATTCAAATGCTTGATCAGCCGCAAGAAACTTATGGTGGACAGAGGCAAAACAATTTCAGAAGCCAAGGTAACCAGAAGATAATATGGGAAGAAATTAAGATGCCACCTCTAAATGCTAGTATAGAAAAAATCTGGGAAGCTATCATTTTGATGGAAAATATACCATCACCATGGAATATGGGAAAAGAACCGCATCCTAATAATCGTAGTCAAGAATTTTTTCCTTACCATCACTTTCATAGTCACACAGTAAATGATTGCAGGAATGTAAAGAGAATAATTTTAAGGATGATTGACCAAGAAAAGCTAAATCACTTTTTAGTAGGACATCCACAATCTCAGCGATTTCCTCCAGCACCCGAAATTCGCATGGTAAATACTGTAAAAGGAGCAGAATCATTCGTAATAGAAGTTGGGGATAAAGCAAAGAATTTGTTTTGAAATTCCATCGTACATTCATCCAGAACAGTTAAGGATTTCCATGATAATGTTCTAAGCAGAGTCTTCGCGAGAGACACAGATGGAAAAGAGATAATGAATATTGCGAGAGCCTCTCCATTAGAAGAATGGAAAAAACAAACTATATCTTTTACTGCACAAGAAGTACCAGATCCAGGAGAGCAGCATGATAACCCATTGGTAGTAAGGTTAGAGATAAACCCCAAGAAAGTAGAAGAAGAAGATGAAGAAAATGATAACGAAAATGAAGATTCTTGGGCCATTAATAGAGTTCTAATAGACACAGGCAGCTCAGTTGACATATTATTTTATCATACCTACAAGACCATGGGTGGAAGAGACGAAGATCTAATACCATCAACATATAAAATCTATGGTTTTAATGGTACTGCCAATAAACCCAAAGGGGAAATTGAAATGCGTATTCCATTAAAGGGGATAACTTCCAAGATCTTGTTCTGTGTTGTTGATATTGAATCACCTTACAATGCCCTGATTGGTCGACCTTGGATACATGGGATATTAGGTGTAGCATATAATTTCCACCAGTGTGTTAAATTTCCTCATCCTAATGGTGTTGGAGTTATTAAGGGAGATTGGGGAGAAAGCAAGAAATGTTATGAGATTGATATAAAATCTTGCGAGGAAAGAGCTGAGAAGAAGAGCAATTGGAAGTACAACATCAAGCAACAACAGAGATGTGAAAGATTGATGATTGATTTAATAGAGCAGCGAGAGGAAGATGATGACGAGCGGCTCGCAGATAAGGAAAAAACAGCAAAAGGTAACAAAAAAGCAGAACCAGAAAATAGTAAGTAGAAAGGTAAAATGATGAAATTTAAAGAAACTTACACAGAATTTATTTGAAGAAAATGCAATTGAAAAAAGTACTCTGTTTGAAAGAATTGCAAAATTTTACAAAAAGATCGAAGAAATGAAATTTTATCAGAGTTACAATACTCGCGAGAAGCGCGAATAAAATTTCGCAGAGATTAATAGAATGGGACGAACCTTTATGGCGTGCACCTTAGTTCGCGGATACGATTTTGCAAGAGGAAAATGTAAGACCTAATAGTGCGTCATATAAGGGGGTATCTCTTTACATGACTCAGGGATAAGGTTATACCACTGCTGGAACCTGAGTCATGCAGATGTTGGGGTTAAAGAAAACCTATCCAGGAGAGAGATCTAGGACATCCAACTATATAAGGTTATACCCTGGTTGGAAGACTGAGAATCTCTCCTAAGAAGTGTAAAGTATGACCGAGGCGCCGAGGTACACGGTTGATCCAAGGGTGCCCGGGGCGTACGAAACTACCCTGGCCATTCTTGGTAAGTCTTGGCTATGATGCACTTGGCCTGAAGAAAACCCCACTTAGGGTGCAGTCTTGTAACTATAAGCCATATAGGCATAAAGGACAAGAGGCTGCGAAAACAGCTGGTTGTTGGCAAATCTGGATGGGAGGAGCTAGTCTTGTATGGCCGATGTGCCCTCCTTGAAGGGGCAACCAGGGGGAAGATAATGGCGGCACCCTCCATTAGGGAGCTGATAAGTGTCTAAAGACGGCAATGTCATAGGGCTTTATGATCGCCAGAATATTTAGGCCTGTCATATTGTCGCGTGACAAAAATTATACAGAGGCAACAAGCCAATAGAGAAAAGTTAAGATGAGATCAATGGGTTTTTACATGAAAGTGTAAAGACGTCCTGCGATTTCATCGCAAGACGGCAATATCATAAGGTTTAATTCTTGCAAGAGATTTATACTTATCATATTGTCGCAAAGATGTTGAAAAAATATTGATAAGACAAGATCAATGGGTCAATACATGCAAATATAAAGACGTCCTGCGATTTTGTCGCAGAAAGAAAAAATGTGGCAAAATAAGACCTTTAATTAGGAAGGCATAATAAGACCATAAGATTATTGCGATAATACTCGCAGAATTTATGAGATTTGCTATTTTACTCATAGATCATAAAGTTATGCAATTGTTGCTAGCGATAACATCGCCGATATTGAGGCAAAATTAATTTGATTCACAACTAATATTTAATCTCTACTCAATTTTTTCATATTGCAGATGAATAATAGAGGCAAGTATGGGAATGCATAGAGTGATGAAATTATTATTCATCTATCATATGATAAAATTGCATAGATGATAAATTTGTACAAATAATTAAAGGATAATAATTATGATCGATTGATTATGTTGCAGAAAAAGGATTGTTTTCTAATTCGTACAGATAAAAGCAAAAGAAGTTTACACATCAAGTTGGAGAAGCTCGCAACAATGTTACAAGAAGCAAAAAATGAATGTACAAAATTTACAACGAAGAAAAAGAGAAGAAACAAGACTAAGTAGATCCATCACCACCTTCATCAGAGCTCTTTTCTTTTTCAGATTTCTCCTCATTACCAGATTTATCTTATTCATCATTGTCATTATTATCTCTATCTACGTCAGATTTCTCTTCCTCTCCAGATAGTTCTTCATCATTATCATCTTCGCTAGACTCCTCAGCTTCGCTATCAGAGATAACTAAATTTGGGGAATCAGCTGGAATTTCCTTTGCAAGATCGGGGTATGTAGAATGAGGAATACCATGATCATCACAGACTAGTTTAATAGCGTTTTTTTGAACACGGATAAGGGCGTTACTAAAATTTGAAGATGAGATTTTCAATTTTTCCTTCAATCTAGAATACTTTTCATTGCGAGAAGATAGATTTCCAGCGAGTTGGCTTTTCTCTTCTTCTAACTCATCAAATCTTTTACGATAGTTCTTTTCGGATGCTGCGAGCAAATGATAATAAAGTTAATACATATAAAAATGATTCAATTAGGAAATAATTTAGTGAAATCATAAGAGTGATAACATTCTCTTTCATAAATCATGTCTTTAATTAAAGCCGCTTGATCAGCATGAAGACTAACATCTACACCTAAATTAGTTCTGGCGTTGTCAAAAACTTTCGCAGCCCAAGCAAATTCCACGTCATTATTTATAAGAAGACGGGAACGAATTTGGTTTTCTCTTTCAATAAAACCTTCCTTCTCGCGGATAAACCCATCCCTTTCAATTTGAACTTCAAGAATGGTTTTATGGAAATTCTCTAAGGTTTCAGCTCCTTGCCTAGATATACGGTCTTTGTCTTTTGAGAGATCTTTGTTTTTGGCCTTTAAAGTTTTAATCTTAACTTTGGAATTATGATAAAGTTGTTTGAGTCTGTGAGTTATATCTAAGCAAGATCTGTAGTCAATTTCTAAGAGGCAAAACTTAGATCTGAGTTCATCTATGGAAAGGGAATTAATATTGGAAGGGTTATTTAAAGAATTATTAAGAAGTTCTAGAAGAGTATCGTTGTTTATTGGTTCATGGAAAGAGCGAATGGTTAAATCCTCATCAGTGAGACCATAAACGTCTGCGAGAATGATAAATCAAGTAAGAAAGAGTAGTTAAACATAAAGTTACGAACAAAAAGAAGAAGGTTATCATACCTAAGAGTTATTTGTTAACAGTATCAAGATTGGATACTTTGGATGATTGATGAGAAAGATTGTTCTCAAGTTCTTTATTCCTCTCGCGAAGACTAGCGAGTTCAGCTTCCATTTGTTCATTCTTCTCGCGAAGAGTAGAAGATTCAGATTTCAGTTCTTCTTTCTTTTGGCAAAGAACAACATTCTTCTGTTGAGAAAATTCATGCCTATTATCTAAATCAGAAGCAACAGCAAAATAATCTCTTCCAACCTGCAATAGAACTATATAAGTCAAAATGTGGCAAAAATATCAATAGATACATAAAAAAGGATGAACAAATAGAAGTATACCAGACTGCCAAGTGAATTTAAGAGACTTGGAGTCAACGATCTTGAAACTCCGCGAAGGGAATCACTGTCAGCTAATATGGGAGCATTGCAGACTTTAGCGAGGGACTGGGATATTTCATTAATAGCTTCATCTCCATACTCTTTTGGGATACCAAATACCTTCTTGCCAAAAAAATTGGATAGTTGATCCATTGCAGACTCAGAAGAAGAAGAATCCTATATGGAAGGAAAATTTTGGATAGTTGAGCCAACGTCGAAATTACCATCATCGTTGTCCTTATCAAAATTTTCTGGAATAGGTTTAGGAATTGAAGAAGAAGAGAGTTGGGTTTTTCTTCTCTTTAAGGGAGGATCGTCAGATCCCTCACTGCGAGGAGCAGTAGATTTCCCCTTGCGATCAACTATGGACTTCACTGTGGTTCTCGCAGGTTTTATTGGTTCTAATTCTTCGATTTCCTGTGAACACAGATAAAGATAAGAAATAGGGGCTACAATATATTGTTAAAGCTAATAAAACGATATTTCTTACTTCATCGGTGAAGGATTTAAGAGCTAAGAAAGTGTTGGGTTTCCTCAAAGCCTGGTAGCTGAGTTTCATTCTGTCAATCTGGAAAAGATTGAAGTAATTAGCGAAAATATAAAAATGTGGGGAAGATAGTGAATAATAATTGTACCAAATATCGGAGAGAACATACCTCTTTAGTTCTTTCAGGCCAGTTGAAAACCCAAGGTTGATATTCTGAAAGATTCACGGTTAATGCGCAAGAACCAGAAATATAAGGACCCTCAAGACATAATGGAAAAATGAACCACTTGTCATCGCTGGAATGGCGAGGGACTTGATTAGTAGATGTATGCCAATAAATATCTAGCATAAGATCTTTATCATCAGCGATCTTTTCTTTCTTCAAGCGAACACCCCAGCAAGTGCTATCCCTCTTCATAGGGACTATTTTATAGTTTTAAAAGAAGTTGTCCACAGTATAATCTGCAGAGACAATGGGAACATCTTTAAATTGAGGATTCTTCGAAGCTTCAGGGTAGCGAGATCCTTTTTCAGCACCGCGAGAAGCATATTCAAGCAGCAATCGAATACAATCTCCACCCAATTGATATATCGCTCGCGAGAATCTCTCGTCAGAAATTATTTCATAGAATAGTGGAAGTTCTGGATCATAGAGAGGAATGGGAAGACCATCTTCAAGTTGACCTCGCGATACTATAATTTTCTCGCGAGAGCATTGATAATCAGTGAATAATCTAAGATAAAGTTCAGATTTAGGGCTCTGATTTGGAATTATAGACAAAGTGAAACCTTTGCTTTTGAGTTTTTCTTGCATTTCACCAAAAGCAATCAAATTTTTAGCACCAGCGGCAACCATTTTCAAGTATGGGAATGAAAGAGAAGGTTGGAAAATAAGAAAAGAATCACATCGATAACAGACGCGCAATTTATGGAAGAACATTAAACTTGCAGAGAAATTACGGAGAGAAAGAAGAAGAAAGTAAAAGAGGAAAAGAAAAGAATGAAAGAAGTATTTATAGAAGAAGAAATTTCTTGAAGAAGAAATTTCTCGAAGAAGGTGAATGCAATAAATGTTAAGAAAAGAACTGAACGGTCAGATCGCAGCGGTTAGAGAGGACGTGTCGTAAATTCATTAGAAGAGAGAATATGTGAAAACAGCTGGCGAAGGATACAGAAACGTGTCAGAACAGAGATTAATGAAGAGATAAGTAGTTGCGGCATTTTAAAGTTCTCATGATCTTCTCTTCTTCGCAGAAAATACATGAGAAGAGGCAAGATGTAGGACCAGAATATCGCTACATCTATTCTCTGCGAGATTAACAACACTTCCCAGCGAGCATCACCGCAAGATCTTCAACTACACTTCACGAGTGTCACAAAAACCTTCAAAAGAGTGACGTAATAACTGACGATTGAAGAAAACATGAGAAGAGCATGTTTGTCATGTGATGGTTACAAAGCTAGCGAGAATGAACATTGTAATTATCGCGGTACAATCGCAGAACAAATCCGAAATAAGAGGAAAACTTAGTTGTCATCCACTATGTAACTACACTATAAATATAGACCCAATATGTCCAGAATAGGATGATATATTTTTGAGAGTTAAGAAAGTCTTGAGGAGAGAGAAACTTCAAGAGAATAGTTGTAATCTTGAATTCTTCCATTTCTGTAAACATTTCTGAGAACAAAATAATAAAGTGTCATTTTTAATCTTCAATTATGAGTTGATTATAGCAAAATATTAACAAGGATGTAGTGTGGGAAATCCTGCAACTACAATAATGGAGCCCCTGGTGCATGTATCTTCTTCCCATATCGCTGACAATCTTCGCAACGTCTTGAAAGTTGCTTCACGTCCTCATGCATGTATGGCGAGTAATAGCCTTGCATTTTTGTTCTATATGCCAAAGATATTCCCCCACTGTGATTACCAGCATCTCTACTATGCAACATTTTTAACACCTTTTCTCCTTCTTCCCGTGTCAAGCATCTTAGTGATGGTCCATTAAAAGATTTGCGATATAATACTCCATCTCTTAATTCATAATTTGTTGCTCGGATTTTTAATTTATGTGCTTCTAATCTATTTCTTGGTGTCTCTCCTCTCTCCAAATATGCATGAAGTTATGCTCGCCAATCTGCAATATTGCCTCTCGGTTCTTCTTTGCCACCTTCTATCATCATCACATCTGCCTCTTCTTCTTTTTTATTGATTGAAGGTGATATAAGTGTCTGAATTTTTAGGCATCTCGCAGCTGGATTTGTCATCATGCTGGATATGAAAGCAAAAGCATCTGCGAGTCTATTATCTTTTCTTGATATATGTCTCCATTTTATTTTTGGAATTCTCGCAGACAATTCTTCAACAAGTTTCTTGTATTTCTTCAAAGATGGTTCATTTGTTGTGTATTCTCCTTTTATCTGGAGAATAACCAATTGCGAGTCACTTGTAATTCTAGCATTCTCCAACTTCATTTCTATTGTGAATTTTAAAGCATGAATCACAACTTCATATTCCGTCTCATTATTAGTGAATGCAAATTCCAATCTGAATGAAAAAGCTATTTTTTCTCCTTCTGGTGAGATAAAGATAACTCCAATTCCATTGGGCATAGGAAATTTGATGCATTGATGCAATGTTGATGTTACAGCCTTGATTGCATGTATCCATGGTCTTCCCAATATCATGTTATATGGTGATTCCACGTCTACCACACATAATGTTACTTGTGTTTCAATCTTTCCTACCGGAATTCGTATCACTATTTCGCCTTTAGGTTTTGTTAAAGATTTTCCAAAGCCATGAATATGATATGTTGAACAAGACATTTCTTCATCCTTGTATCCCATCTTCTTAAATGCAAGATAAAATATTATATCTACAGAACTTCCTGCATCCACCAATTCTATTTACATCCCATTCTTCCGCAGATCTTGTTGATTTTCCTTTTTTCATTTATATAACGGATACCGTAAATATCAAAGGAGATGTATGATTCAAATTTTCTGTTGGTACTTCTGCTGCTGTAAATGTGATTTTCTGCTTTTCCCAATCCTTCAACGGTGATATTTTCTCCACCGTCATAATTTCATTTCCTTCAAAATCTCGTTTATGTATCCTCCCTTTAATGTTTTCATGGAATTTGTCGACCATTGTTCTTGTTATCATACCACATTCCAATTTCCTACTATTCTCTTTGGCTCTAATCATTTTTCCTGCAACTATTTCATCGATTTGTTCAATTATCTTCTTAATCTTGAATAATTCTTATCTTCAACCTCGCTTTTTCCATGATTTTCGTTAATTCAATCCCTATTTCGGGTGCCAAAATGTAGTTGCAGGAAAACCTACACTACACCCTTTACAAGAATTTACAATAATTAACACATATTTGAAGACTAAAAACATCACTTTATTATTTGATTCTCAGAAATGTTTACAAGAAATGGAAGAAATCAAGATTACAACTGTTCTCTTGAATTTTCTCTCTCTTCAAAACTTTCTTAACGCTCAAAAATTCCTCTCTCTTCTATGAATCTACTGAGTCTCTTTATATAGGGTAGTTACATAATGGATGACTGCTAAGTTGTCCTTTAATTTCGGATCTGACTCACGGTATTATCGCAGCAGCTATAATGTCAGTCCTCGTAGGTGTTGTAATCCTCGCATAATTTTCATACTCTTCTCATGTTTCATCTATCGTCATTCTTTGAGTCATTCTGCGACACTCGCAGTATGTTGTTAAAGAACCGTAGACGAATTCGCAGAAGTGTTGTAAATATCGCGAGAATAATATCATGGCGATATTCTGGTCCTACAAAATCAAAGTATATTAAAACAAACCAACACTTTAGTTTAATTCAGAATGCGCAAAGCCCAAATCCCCATGATAAATAATAATTTATTTTACGACTTGTGTTTCTTCATTCTCCGTGGAAAAGGGAGAAAAAGGAGTGAGCAAACCACGGCCCAGTAGGAAGTTTCCAAAAATAATAGAGTGCGTCGAAAATCAAACACATGCAAACGATAAGATAATTAAAACCATGCATAAAAATTTACAATAATACTTACGCCATTTTAACCATAAATATTCAACACTTTCTTACTTAAATCTTCAACCTTAAAATCTAGATCATTAATTTAGTTGTCATAGTTATTCCGTTAAACAAACCACTTCTAACTGTCTGAGTTATTCCGGTAAACAAACCATTTCTATTTGTCAGAGTTATTCCAATAAACAAACCATTACTAATTTTCAGAGTTATTCCGGTAAACAAACCATTTCTAATTGTCATAGTTATTCCGGTAAACAAACCATTATTGTTCCCAGAACAGCCTTCCAAGAGTAGCCACCAGTGGTGGGATACCGTAAACGCGTGACATTTCAGCAGCACACAGATATATATTTTCTATAAATCATTTCAAATCAGCACATTTAATCCTACACGAACCAAACCATGTGTAGAATCCCAAAAACTTAATCGAAGTAAGATCCATTCACTAATGCATTAAAATGACTTTCGCAAATCTAAACTCATTTCTATTCGCTACTATAATGC
Source organism: Papaver bracteatum (assembly GCA_023529315.1). Taxonomy (NCBI): domain Eukaryota; kingdom Viridiplantae; phylum Streptophyta; class Magnoliopsida; order Ranunculales; family Papaveraceae; genus Papaver; species Papaver bracteatum. The sequence goes on along the minus strand of JAJJWX010000501.1, from coordinate 109,450 downwards.
ACCAAAGTGACTTTCACAAAATTCAACTCAATAATCATGCATTGATATACTTTTATAATAGAGAAAAACAAAACTACCTACCTCAAATGTTAAAATAAAAATCTAGAATAGTAAATAAACAAATAATATTTAGTAATCAATATAGAAAATTGCATAAATAAATCAATTCATACAAAACCAACATAATAAATTTAAAGCAAAAATCATGATTATTAGAATAAAATAAGATAAATAAGTCAATGTGATTTTAATACTAAAATAGGTTTTAGTTTTGATATTAGGTATAAACCCCTACCTCAAATAGCCTTCCATAAATCTTGATGTAAGTAGAACACCTTTTTCCAAAAAATATTAAATCTTACTGTCTTTATCTTGAAGGTACGGAAAGTGATGGGCAAAAAGGGTTTGATTTTCTTTTTTGTTATTTGAAGAAAAAAAATTAGAGGGAGAAAGAAAAAGAAATAATAAAAATCATGGATAACTTTTGTTTTCTTTTGTTTCATGTAAGCGATAAAGAGAAAAAGTAGAAGGAGAGAGAGATGAAAGTGATGGCTACAAAAGTGTTTTGAGTTTTTATGCTAGGAGACAAAAGAGAAGAGGAGAAAAGTTGGAGAAGAAAAAAATGACGCCTCTATTTTTTCTTTTCTTTATTTCACACGGTTTTGTAAACAAATCCCACTATTAAAATACATGCACCCTTAACACATAATATAATAGTGACACCAAATTTAGCAAAGATATATCTATATACACCCCACAATGCACACATTCAACACACTTAAAAATCATCTTTATTATTTTATTTTGACAATCATAAATATAATTAAAGCTAAATATTTATTCTTTATAAATTAAGTTTTAAATTACAGTCCAAACAAAATATTATGAATGGGTTTTATGCGCCAAAATCGTATTAAGAAAATCACGGGGTGTTACACTATTAAACCCTTAAAAAAAATCGTCCCGAAATTAAATAACCAAAAATACCGGACATTATACTATTAACACACCTTAAAATGAATTTCGTCCTGAAATTCAATACCAAAAATACCGGGTGTTACACTATTAGCACCTTAAAAAGAATTTCACCCTGAATTGAAAACAAAAAAGGAATATATATATTTCTTCAAAATTTAGCTTGTTAAGTATTTTAGTTTAAAGTCCACAACTGTAACAATTTTTACTTTAATATTTTGTTAGGTATTTTATTTATTTACACCAATCCCAAAATAAGCGGATGTAAAATAAAAGCGAAACTCTGATTAGCCCAGATAAACCGATATGAAAATACAAAGATTAAAACTTCGGAAATAATTTTGGTTATTTAAAATGTCAAAACAAAATTATCGTAAATTTTTTTTTCGTAAAACAAACATTCAAAAACTGGTAAGTCCATATGCAGAGTTTAAGTAAATCGGAACCGTGCTCTGATACCAACTGTGACAGCTCGGATTTTTGTACTTCCAGCGGACACGGATTCGACCTCGTGGGTCGGGTCTGACCCAGCTAGCAAGTCCAAATTTTCGAACCACGACTCGTGCATGACCATATTTTTCATTCCAAAGATTTTAATAAGATACAAAACTCAACTCAAATGAAATTTATAAAGATATAATATTACTTTTAAAATTACAAACTGTAAAATAATAATTACAAAATCAAAGTATATTAAAACAAACCAACACTCTAGTTTAATTCAGAATGCGCAAAGCCCAAATCCCCATGATAAATAATATTTTCTTTTACGGCTAGTGTTTCTTCATTCTTTGTGGAAAAGGAAGGAAAAGGGGTGAGCAAAATACAGCCCAGTAGGAAGTTTCCAAAAATAATAAAGTCCATCGAAAATCAAACACATGCAAACGATATGATTATTCAAACCATGCATAAAAATTTGCAATAATACTTACGCCATTTTAACCATGAATATTTAACACTTTCTTACTCAAATCTTCAACCTTAAAATCTAGATCATTAATCTAGTTGTCATAGTTATTCCGGTAAACAAACCACTTCTAATTATCAGAGTTATTTCGGTAAACAAATCATTACTAATTTTCAGAGTTATTCCGGTAAACTAACCAATTCTAATTGTCAGAGTTATTCCGGTAAACAAACCATTTCTAATTGTCAGAATTATTCCGATAAACAAACCATTATTGTTCCCTGAACAGTCTTCCTAGGGTAGCCACCAGTGGTAGGATGCCATAAAGGCCTGACATTTCAGCAGCACATACACATATATATTTTTCTATAAATCATTTCAAATCAGCACATTTAATCCTACACACACCAAACCATGTTTGGAATCCCAAAAACTTAATCGAAGTAAGATCCATTCACTAATGCATTAAGCTAACTTTCGCAAATCTAAACTTTTTTTTTTTGAAGCATCTAAACTCATTTATATTCAATACTATAATGCACCAAAGTGACTTTCACAAAATACAACTCAATAATCATGCATTAATATACTTTTATAATAATAGAGAAACACAAAACTACCTACCTCAAATGTTAAAATAAAAATCTTGGATAGTAAATAAACCAATAATAATTAGTAATCTTACGTCCAAATCACCTACCTAATCACACAGACAAACTTACTAAGCCTTCACCATCCTTGGTTGTTTTTTTAATCATGTATTAGTAATCAATATATAAAATTTAATAAATAAATCAATTCATACAAAACCAACATAATAAATTTAAAACAAAAATCATGATTATTAGAATAAAATGTGATTTTAATACTAAAATAGCCTGACGAGATTGGGGTGTACCCAAATTAATTGGAGTATACCCAAATTTAAATGGACCTAGTGTCCTTGCTAAGGGGTGGTAAAAATGGGTGTTTTTACTTTAATATCCTTGAACTAATTAATCCTATTACTTAATCAGATAACCCTAAAATTAAAAACCTAAAAAACTGTTAATCTTCTCTTAATCTACTTCTTCTTCATCATCTACATCTTCCATCAACCTATCTACAAATCGTCCAATTTGATTTTCCTGAAAAATGGTTGATTCCAAACGATCAAGTAGAAACACATATTCAACAGGTCATATCAAAAGATCCAAATCAGAGAAAAAATGTAAGGGAAAAGTTGGAACTAGTGAAATCAGTAAACCCGAAAATCCAATCCCTGAGAATGTTGAAAAGAACCCACTACCGGCGAAAATAAGACAGTAAGTGATGTCTAAACTCAAACCCATTAATCTGATATGTTGTATGATTGTTATATTAGGTTATATTATCAAAATTTATGATTTATGTGTTTTAGTCGGCAAGGTCGATAATTTAAAACAACGCCGACTGTTGATATTTTGTAAGAGCTGGCATGGTCTCAGGATGAATATCCTGCCGACTTTTTATTCTGGTAGCGGCGACTGTGAAACATTAACCAGTGTCGACAAGGTAATCAATAACCAAACGTGCCGACCTTTCATATTTAGTCGGCATCTTATATGATTAGTACCCTGCCGAATTTATGTCACAGAAACTTATTTTCAGAGTTCAATTTTATATATAGTTAGCATTTTATATGAATAGGACCCTGCCGACTGTATATTAGTCGGCATTGTAGATGAATACAACCTTGCCGACTAATACTTAGTCGACATTGTTTATATTATCGACCGTGCTGCTAGGTGACCAGAACCATGTTTCAATGTGTAAAATTTTCATATCTTTTATTTGTATATTGTTTAGGTTCCCAATGGAAAACATAGAAGATATCCCTTGTCTTAACAATGCAGCAGAGCTATTGGAATGGATTGACAAGATTTGTCCTTCTTTAGAAGATCTTAGTGATGAAACTGAAGAGAAATGCCCTGTAAGAAAGTTACTTCTGATGGGTAAGAAAGATCCTAAAGAATTTCTAAGGTTTATGAACAGTTCTAGCAATCCCCTCAACTATGTTAAATGCACATCAGAGGAGGAGGAAGAAGAGGAGCTTGATCCAAGAACTTTTTTCAAGGCATCTGAATTTTCTGGAGTGAACCCCTATTACAATGAGGCTAATGACTACATAGGTCCAGTGAAGGGAAAAGCAAAAGCTGATACTGGTGAAAAATCTAGTGATGGTGAAAAAGCTAGTGATGTGGAGGAAGGTAACAACAATGAGAAGGATCCATGAAACTCTTAAACTTATTATGTTTGCATTATTATGTTTCCAATATTATGTTTTGAACTCTTAGAATGTGGTTTTAGACTTGTCAGTAACTCTTAAACTTATGTTAATTTTCAGTTTGACTTGCTTTAGAAACTTATTATTTTTTCTTCAGGTTTAAACAATATTAGAGTTGCAGTAAGTCGACAGGGTTTGAATGCTCGACCTTACCGACTATCCCAGGCTTTCTGCTATAGTGCTGTCAGGGATAGGTAGTCGACATGGTTTGAAATGCTCAACCTTTCTGACTTACTATAACATGTTAATAGTATAAAAATATTACTTTTTAGGTACAAAGTACAACCCATTGAATGCTCAACGGCTAGAATTTTCAAAATCAAGACATTAAGTGTGTTGTTATTATAAAATCACTTTCAACTTCATCTTCAACCTTGCATAAAGAATAGAAGTTTCAAGTGCAACACAACCAAATATTTATAGTCTTTGTATATTAAGTGGACATTTTGCAAATGATTTTCCCTTTGAAGAAAGCAAATGCACCATTGATGGGTTGTAAGGGGTTCTTATTTCTCATGAAAGTTGTAATAGGAGATGTATATCATCCGTATGCTTCAAAATGCACATGTTGTGGGTTTTTCTTATGGGTAGATGAGCGCCTAGCTCCATATGAAGATGAAGTTGCTAAAATCAACCTTCTACCATGCACAGATCCATGTTGCGACGGTAAGATGAAGCTAATTACCTCTCATAAAAAAGTGTGTACCGGAAAAAGATACTATATATGTCCCAACTGTGTTAGGGTTAAGTTTTTAAGGTTTGTATGCTCTAATTAAGTTTTTAAGGTTTGTAAGTTTTTAACAATCATTGTATTCCAATTAATTCGGCATTATACAAAATTCAAAGCGTGCAGACGGCTGGACAGTCACCACTTAACAGATTATTAACCTTGTCGATGGGCGTACAGTGGGAAGCGTATTTATATAATACAATGCCGACTATAATGTGAATAACATCCAGGAATAATATTTTTTTTCCCTTTTGGTCGGCATGGTTGACTTCATAAACCCTGCCGCCTACAAATTAGTCATTGTAGGAGGGCAATAACCTTGCCGACCATCCCATGCCCTTGTTCCTGAGCTATCATGCATGTGTAGCCGGCAACCTGAAAATATTATAACCTGCCGACCATGGGACGGTCGGCAAGGTCGAGTGATAAATACAGTGCCGAAGAAAGGAGTAAAAACAAAACAAAAAACCACATCCATTTCATTCATTTTTAGTACACCAAGGTACATTACACAAAACACGAATGCGATTACAAAAAGATTCCTGATATCCTAATCAGAATCACCCATCACTCAAATCTATTGAACCTCCTTTAGTCATTCATCTAAATCATTCAAATCTAATGAACCTCCTTTAGTCATTCATCTAAATCATTCCAAAGGTGCATGTTTTCCTCATAAAGTTTCACCCATTCCTTGCTCTTGTTGTTTATGAACTTTTCCCAAAAACTAAAACTACAACGAGGAGGTAATGGACATTCCTTGTTGAGTTTTAGACCAATAAAATGATTATTATCCCCCAAACCCATAATGATTCTTCTATACTTGAGTTGCTCCACACCAACCGCATGTTTCAGTGCAAATGCTACACATAGTCCTTTACTAAAAAAATGTACTACGTATGACCACGTATCCGCCAATAGATGGCCACTCTCCTACATTCTCATCCAATGCTCCCATTTGATCATTACATTTCCCTCTGGGACTTTAACACTAGTAAGAAATTCTTTAAAAGTCATTTTTTTGTCCTCCATCGAACCTTCTAGCATCATTGAGATATAAAACTCCTTGTATTTTTCTAGTCGGGCAGCCATCTTATTTCTTATGTATTGACATTAGGTGAGATTCTCCTCAACCGCTCCACCTAGGTGTCCTAATTGTTGGGAGGCAACATGAAACCCACAATTTCCATCCTTTGGGACGTTGTCGGTACCAATAATTAACTCTCAAATAATTTGAGGGAGTTGTACGCAATACTCTTCCAATAACGGTTTTGCTACCTTCCTCGGATGACCTATTTTCTTCACAACATCTCCTTGACTTGCTTGACTCTCAAGAGGTGGAGTGTCATTTGGATTCAAGTTTGAAATCGTTGGTGTAGTTTTTTCTTTCCTCGGCCGACCCTTTTTCTTTACAACAACTTCCACACCTGCTTGACTCTCAATAGGTGGAGTGCTATTTGGGTTCAAGTTTGATACTATTGGTGTAGTTGTTTCTTTCATCGGATGAACCATTTTTTACAACACCCTCCACACTTGCTTGACTCTCAAGAGGTGGAGTGCTACTTGGATTCAAGTTTTAAACCGTTGGTGTAGTTGTTTCTTTCCTCGGACGACCTCTTTTATTTTTTGCCGGCTCCTCTTTGTATTCCTCCTCGGTATAATTATGTCCGAATGGATCGCATTTCGTACTCAAATACTATTTAATTTGTTCCCTTTCTTCCGCACTTGTCTTTGTGGTAGGTGGTCCACCCGTTGAATCTTGTTTCGAGGGTTCTTGAAGTTCTTCCATAAAAGGGTAAAAAATCGGCCTCAACTTGTGCTTCATAGTTTGTTTGTCCTACTTATTCAACGTGGGGTACTTGTCGAAGATTATTCTCCCAAGTTCCATGTCGCCAAACTCTTCACCGAGATCTTCTCTTGGAGCCGGTTTAAAAGATAATTGCTTCCAATAAGGATCAATATCTTCAATCAGAATCAGAGTTTTATACCTACCAAGCATATGACGACATGGAAGTCTGATAGCCTTCATTATCCTACACCTTCAAGGAGTGCTCGGGTCGTCATACTTTTGATACAACTTGAGATATTTTATCATAAATCGTATTGTCCAATGCGAGACGTTGCAATGTATACCAACAAGCAACCAATCATCCTCCTTAAACTCCTTCAACTTCCGGTACCTACTTTCTTCGAATTTCTTTCTTATCTTATTGACATTATTAATAGTGTATTCATGGATAGAATGTTGCACCATCACAATCCTATTTTGACTCGTGAAAAGTAGATATTTTAGTCTCCCATGAGCTTGCTCTACCTTACTTTTGGACTAAAGTTTGAAATGTTTATAGTCGTAAGTAAAAGCATACACAAACATCTCTTTGTGTAGCGTCACCCATTGTCTCTTGCAATATTCTACTACTTTGGGGTAATCAGTACCCCAATCATCCTCGAACTCCTTCAAGTTTATCTCATATCTTGCCACACTCATCGACCAAACCAACTTATCCCACGCTTTCATGAATAAACCAAATTTGATCTCACCTTCTTTCCATTCTTTGTCTTCTTTCCTTTTCTATTCCTCTCTCTCCTCTTTAGTTAGTTTACTAAGACGTTCATCTTCCTATTTTTCACATTTAGTACCTTTCTTTGCCTTTGGCTTTTGGATATGATTCCTACAATTCTTTCTAAGATTTCATTATATATGCCAAGTGCAAAGAAATTTTTTTTCCTTGGGAAACACTATCCTCACGACGTTCATTATTGCTTGCTCATTTTCGGTCACTACAACCACGGGAGTCTCGTCTTCGTGGTAGAGAAGCTTCAAAGTTTACAATGCCCAAATATAGATATCATCCTTCTCACGATCCATAAAACACCATGCTACCGTGAACGATTTCTTATCCGAGGTTTGTACTACAGTGTTCAACAAAGGCATGTTGTACCTATTCATCTTATAAATACAATCCATGAACAAAACTTGGTAAAAGCACCAGGACAATTGAATCATATCGGGATGCGCAATAAAAATACGATCCACCTTCCCCTCCAATGACTCATGGTGTCTCACCGTGTAGTTGTATTTGTGTGCCAACCATGGTGATTCTTCCATTACCTTTCTTCCATCCCATTCAATTCTATTGATAGTTGCTTTGGCCTCATAAATTGTAGACAATAACGAAAGGTTACGGGGGTCATCCCTCTTGAACTTACTAAGGAGCTTACTTGGTTTAATTCCCCAACTTGTTCGAACTCGTGCAGTTTCAACTTGGAAACTTGGCAGTGCCCAACAAGACTTTCCGGATCTTTATGGTTATGCCAGCCAACATCAACTCTATTCATTCTCCACATGTTATCGGTGTCTTTGTTCCTATAACTAATAATCTTGAATGGGCATCCACACTTCTTTGACTTCGTCTTGTACACCCTAGTCGTCTTATTACCATACACATAATCCTTTCTCTTGTGACTTGCATCCGATGATCCACTACACTCGCATAACATTTCAAACTGCGAATATTTTTGTTGGGTGTTTTTCAATAGAACATACATCTTCTCTTTTGCTTTCTTAATAACCCACTTGACCGCGTCGTCTTTTTCCTTCCAGTACAAATCATTAGCATAATTTTCGGAAGTATCAGGACCCCTAACACTATGATCTTGAGGCTGATCCATCATCTGTACCAATGCAATCTGCAAAACATCACAAGTTAGTTGATATGTATTACAATAGTCGGCAAGGTCGATATATAAAACAACAACGAACAAAGAACAATCGGCACTGTCGAAAAATAAAACAAGGTCGACCAAACAATAGCCAGCATGGTCGACGTATCCATAACAATGTCGGCTTAAGCATGTTTCAAATCATGTCTCCTGAGCTTCAAAAATCTTATAGTCGTCAGGGTTGTTATTTATGACCATGCTGACTAGAACACTTCTCATGAAAAGTCATGGCATTTGGTAATATAAACCATGCCAATGCCTACGGTCGGCATGGTCGATAATCATCGACCTTGCCGATACTAGGCAGCAAAAGTGAAAAAAAAAATCGATCATTTGCATGAAAAAATCACAATCTTCACCACGTAAGTTGTGTAGCTGATTACTTGCAGCTCCCTTCTCTCCTTCTGGGTCATTAGATTCTACTTTTGGCTCAAGGCATTCAACACTTCCATGTGCATCTTGAGTTTGAGGAAAATAAAAGTGAGGATCATGTATATAATCCATTTGATCATGATTTTGTAGATCATCATACAAGTACTCATCTATAGGAGGAAAATTAGAAGACTCCCCCACTTCAAAATCAGGATTAGAATCACTCATATCACAAATTTCTCAAAAACCCTAACTTTCCCCCAAAAAAACTTCATCTACTACTTCATACTCTTTCTTACTCTCAATTATGTCCAAATCCACTCATATAAATCATTAATTTAGCCATTTAGAAAATACATGGTTAAGGGGTGGCTTGCTTTACTTCAAAATGACCCAGGTTTTGTCTCATTAGGTATACCTCGATCAATCTGGTTATACCCCAATCTCGCCATGTAAAATAAGTTTTAGTTTTGATATTAGGTAGAAACCCCCAACCTCAAATAGCCTTCCAAAAATCTTGATGTAAGTAGAACACCTTTTTCCAAAAATATTAAATCTTTTGTCTTTATCTTGAAGGTAACGAAAGTGATGGGCAAAAAGGGTTTGATTTTCTTTTTGTTATTTGAAAAAAAATCAGAGAGAGAAAGAAAAAGAAAAGAAAAGAGATGAAAATGAAAATGATGGATAACTTTTGTTTCATGTAAGAGATAAAGAGAAAAAGTAGAAGGAGAGAGAGATGAAAGTGATGGCTACAAAAGTGTTTTGGGTTTTTGTCCTAGGAGACAAAAGAGAAGAGGAGAAAAGTTGGAGAAGAAGAAAATGACGCCTCTTTTTTTTCTTTCTTTCTTTCACACGGTTTTGGTAAATAAAATCCTGGCTAATTATTATTTACCACTCAAGTTTTGATAAGAAAATGATGCCTTTTTTTTTTTTTTTTTTTTCTTTCACACGGTTTTGGTAAATAAAACCCTAGCTAATTATTATTACCACTCAAGTTTTGATAAGGGACACACAATTTTGTAAACACACTCCACTATTAAATTACATGCTCCCCTAACACATAATTTAATAGTGACACCAAATTTTGTAAACACACCTTGCTTATCTTTTGAACTTCGTAGATATGACAGTGGCATAATCTTGTATATATTGTTATGATTATGTGAATGGTTTATGGTGAAGATTTTATCCTAGGAAACAACATTTTACATTCGTTTAAAGGAATTACATTCATGAACTTATTTTGTGAATCAAAAGGGAAATCATTAGGCTTATTGGTCCGGTTATTCATTGCAAATCTTTGGATGACCAATATGTGTGAGATGGTAGAACCGATCGTAACTATGTTATGTATCTTGGTATAACTAATTACAGTGCCTGACTTATGATTTGGTATGACTACTTTTTATTAATTAGTGTAACCGAACCTAAGTAATCACCATGTGTGGGTTGATCGATCCTTGTAATTGATGTAACCTATACTAGTAATTGGTGTGACCGATCACAAGTGTTGTGTAATCGATCCTTATAATTGGTGTAACCGGTCCTGGTAACTGGTGTGACCGACTACAAGAATTACCATGTGTGGATGGAATTAATCCTATAACTGGTATAACCGGTCCTGGTAACTTGTGTGACCGATTAAACGTATTTCCATATTAAGATATAACCGATCCTAGTGTTTGGTAGAACCGATTGAACCCATGTATGTGATTTGGTATTTGATCAATCACATAGTTGTCTTGGAATACAGGGAAACCAATTTTAAACTTGTTTGGAAGTGTAGATTCCAAGAATGTAAATCCATGTAAATATGAAGTAAGGATTTACAGTGAAAAGATGTTAATAGACTTTGAACACGAACATTAACTCTTATCATTTATTGTTCAAAGACATTCCTTAGTACTCAAGGAGATCCATGTGCCGAAATAAATTTAGAATCTTTTAATTAAGGTTTTTGGTTTTATATGCTTTAATTACCAGCAATTAAATGCATATCTCTAGAGAATAAAAATTAGTAATGTGCGTTTACTAATTGGAGATTTTCTATTGAGAGATTTCGGAAATATTAGACAAGCATTTGTTGGAATTAGGAAAACCGCATTTTCCATTCATTGCAAATCTTGAGAATATTTTCGGTTTTGTAAATTCCTTGATGTCCAAACATCCTTGGTCTATAAATACCTAAGTTTGGATTTCTAGCAAACTATCCTAAGAGCCAGGAAAACTTCATTTCTTGTTGTTTCTGGTGGAGCCATCTATTCGGAGAGGAAAGTATCCTAATTAGGTGAAATCTCTTACGACCGCTCGTTTAAAGACTGATGAATTAAGCCATTATACAAAATCTAAACCAACTTCGTATAGTTGAGACCAAGCAACTACCCTTAGTTCACTTAGTTTCCTCGATATCCCCGCTCTTCTGACTTCGAAGGTCACGCACTAGTACAATTCCTTTGGATCGTATTCCAAACAGTAAAGGAACAACAAATCTGTTTGGTAACAACTCTATTGATTCTTTCCAAGATAAAGATATCTCAAGTGATACACAAAGGATCTTCCGTTTAATCTAATAAACTCCTTCGTCTGGTTAGATCAATCTATCCAATAACTAAAAAAGTAGTTAAGTTTAGATTCGCACTCAATCAAAATAAATCTCAAAGAGATATATTGAGAATGCCGATCTCCCGCAACTAATCAATCGAATAAATCTGATTCTAGTTGGATCCCATCCGATCAAGGTTTGTGCACAGACAAAGATATGAGAACTAATCTGAAATCTTCTTCGTCTTCAAATCTTCTTTAATCTTCAATAAAAACCTACACAGCGCCACTTGAATCTCTTGTGATCAATCACACACAGAACGAAGTCTGTTAACAATGGTTTATCACAAGATGTCTTTAGATCTATAAACAGTTCAAAAGATCCCGTCGATACTTCGATCTAGTTTGAGTGAATCTTATATCAGAAGAGAAGATTCTCAAGAATAAATAAACTAGGTACAATCAAAGTTTCAACAACCGTTAGTCAATCAAATCAATCGAAAACTAATAACACTTCAATTATCTAGTTTCCCACCAACGGTACTCGTAGAGCTTCTTGAACCCACGTAAGTCTTTAAATGAGCGGTCGTAAGAGATTTCACCTAATTAAGATACTTTTCTCTCCGAATAGATGGCTCCACCAGAAACAACAAGAATGAAGTTTGCTTGGCTCTTAGGATTGTTTGCTAGAAATGCAAACTTAGGTATTTATAGACCAAGGATGTTTGGACACCAAGGAATTTCCAAAGCCGAAAATATTCTCAAGATATGTAATGAGTAGCAAAATTCTGTTTTCCTAATTCCAATAAATGCTTGTCCAAAATTTCCGAAATCTCTCAATAGAAAATCTCTAATTAGTAAATGCACATTACTAATTTTTATTCTCTAGAGATATGCATTTAATTGCTGGTAATTAAAGCATATAAAACCAAAAACCTTAATTAAGAGATTCTCAATTTATTTCGGCACAGGATCTCCTTGAGTACTAAGGAATACCTTTGAACAATAAATGATAAGAGTTACTGTACATGTTCAAAGTATGTTGACAACATTTCACTGTAAATCCTTATTCATATTTACATGGATTTACATTCTTGGAATCGGTTATACCACACTTCTAAACAAGTTTAGAATTGGTTGACCTGTATTCCAAGATAACTTATGTAATTTATCAGATCAAATCACCTACATGGTTCAATTGGTTCTACCAATCCCTAGGATCGGTTATACATCTATATGGAAATACTTGTGATCGGTCACACAAGTTACCAGAACCGGTTATATCAGTTACCAGGACCGGTTACCATGTTACCATAGCATTGCTTGTGATCTGTCACACCAATTACTAGGATCAGTTACACCAATTACCAGGACCGGTTACCAATTACAAGGATCGATTACACTACACTCTGTGATCAGTCACACCAACTACTAGGATCAATCACACCAATTACAAATATTGATCATACCATCTCATGGTGATTACTTAGGATCAGTTACACCAATTAATAAAAGCTAGTCATACCAAATCATAAGTCAGGCACTGTGATTAGTTATACCAAGATACATAACAAAGTTACGATCGGTTCTACCATCACACACATATTGTTAATCCAAAGATTTGCAATGAATAGCCATACCAATAAGCCTAATGATTTCCTTTTCGATTTATAAAACAAGTTCATGAATTTACTTCCTTTAAGCGGATGTAAAACATTGTTTCCTATGATGAAATATTCACCATAACCCATTCACATAATCATAACAGTATATACAAGATTATGGCGATGTCATATCTACGAAGTTCAAAGGATAAGCATTATACTTAGTAGTCTAATTCCCTAATACTGTGATCATACAAATATGACCATGTCACATCACTAGAGTATTATACAATATGTACAGTATATACAGCTTCACAGTTATGTTTTCAATATAACACGACTTGAAAGATACATTAGGAATGAAACTGTTCAAGTTAATATTACTAACCTCAAGAGGAAGGATGATTTCATCGTTGTTACTCGCCACTTCTTCACATTCTTCAGGTCTTCGGAGTGATACTTGTATGTCTCAACATTCCTATACTTTCTAGTCCAACCTAAATGAAGTTGACTCTAGTATACAATAAAGCGACTTTAGATGAGTTTTGATACACTAAAATATCTACCAAACTTGACATACCAATGCTTGGTGAGTTCAACCGATCTATGCTCTAACAATCTCCCCCTTTGTCAATTTTAGTGACAAAACTCTTATTACATATGGATAAACAAATTACATAAGAATTCATTTTACATACATTTGATTCCAAGTTTCAACGGCACAATAACCTACATATATTCAATCAATAAGTGCCGCTATTAACATTTGAATAACAAAATATTTTACTCCCCCTAAAGGTAAGCTAGGTAAATATTCAATTCAAACATCTTTGTTTTCCCATTTTTGTAGTCAGAATACTACAACAACAATATGATATGTTTCTCCCCCTTAGTCAATGCTTTACTCTTTCGTTAAATATAACGTTTAAGTACAATCGTCCTTTCATTAGTGATTGCAAATCACTTGTTTACTCTATATATTTCTTCTTCTTTTTGTCACAAAATGACAAAGGTTTGAGAAAATAAAGGACAAACCGAAAGAATCTTACAAATCTAAAAGACTTGTAAACAACCTATAAGAGTTAAGTATGAAGGTTTCACATACCACTTTAGATAACCAATATTAAAACCGAAACTACAAGTAATTTAGTTTTATGTTATCAAGGAAACAATCGCCCGAAGCAATTTTCCCTAATAGTTTAACAATTCAACTAAGAAACTCGTCCATTTGGAGCGTAAAAGGCAAAAAAGACTAGTTCACGGGTGAAAGATACTTGGAACAGGCTAGGTTGCAAAATTAGGAGTGGAAGAATGAACCGTTAGTTCTCTGGAACCGACAAACCATGTATAGAGTGGTTAACCCATAACCAGGACAATGGGCATTCTTTAGTAACTCTAGTTACTACCAAAACCCTAAAACTAATCAGACGGTTGTCTCAATCATTGGCTTCCCTTTCTTTCACCAAATTCAGAGAAAGGAAAAATAGGATGAACAACTACATAGAAAAACAGAAGTTGGGAGGTGATTTTCAAGGGTTTTGAATCGAGAAATCAATGATGAACTAGGGTTTGTATGGCTGTTGTTGAGCAAGATTGCAGAGAAGATGGAATCGGTGGAGATTTAAAGATGGGTTTGGTTTAGATTTATGGTATTGAAGCTTAAATTAGGGTTTCTCTAGAATTGAAACAAACTGAAGAATGGGTTGATATTTGCCATCGATTCTCATTGCTGCTGTGTTTTACAGGGGTAAATATCTGAGAAGATATGGTGATGATTTTGATGGTGAATCTCATGGAAGAAATGGGTTTCTGCAGGGTTTTGTGTTGGTGTTTGAAATAAAAGAGAAGAAATCAGATTGACTGGAAATTAGGGTTCATAATGATGATTTGTGTTGAAATTTGAGAAGGGGAAGATGTTTTCATGTTTATGGAAGATGCCTAGATTCAGGTGGAGTGTGAATTGCAGGTAGTGAAGTTCAAACTGAGATGGTAGTGGTTAAGGCTATGGTTGGAACTGATGCTGCAGGAAATAGAGTTAGTGTTGCTGAGAATGGTTACTGTTTTGGTGCTAATGAAGTTGTTGGCAGTATTGAATTAGGAGATGTTACAGGGCATGAGTCTGTGAGGATGCAATCTGGTGGAATGGTTGGCCTGAGATGGTGGTTACAGCTGGGTATTGTGTGTTGGTGTTGTGCTTCAGGTGGTGACTGAAAGATGATGAAGATGGAGCATTTGAGTTGTTTGAGACTTGGGTTTTATTCTAAAATTGGTTGTAGTGTGCAGTCCAGACTCAAGGGAGGTTGTTTAACAGTATGGATGGAGTGAGTTGAAAAATTGAATGAGCTACAATTAAGCGAAGCAGTTGAAGCTTAAATGTGACAGGGAGATTGCAGGTGGAACGGGTACTGCTAGTTCAGGTCAAGGAGCTGGTGCCAGAAAATTATTGGTGACTGAGACGAGAAAAGAAAGAAGAGAGATATTAGCTGAAATGAGTATTTCAGTAGCATGATATTGCAAGAAAGAGAGAGCTTGTGCAACTGGCTTGAAGGAGTACTGAACTTAATTTGGTGGTGACAGTGATTGAGATGGAGAATCGAATACAAGTGGCGCTGTTAACTGTTGCAGGTGCATTGAAATGATGTTGCATATGGTTGAAATAGAGTTGCAGCTGAATTGGTTGGTGGTGATTTGATTATATATTGGTGCAAGGAAGGAAGAGCTGGTGAATTGCAAGTGATGGCGCAACTGAATTCAGGGACAAAGCTGTTGGTGGTTGCCTAAAATAGATGAATGGTGTGTTGAGAGGGTGCAATTGCAGATGGGAATTGCAGGTTTACAAGGCAAGGAGTTATGGCAGGTACTAGAACTGGAAATGGTGTTGCTTCTATGGTTTTAATTAAGAGAATGATGATGTGAAGATGTGTTGTAGTTGAGCAGATACAACCAATTCTGTGGAGTTAATGGGCAATAGTAATGGTTGCAGTCTAGGCTCTAGCTGTGGCAGGAGCTGCAGATTTATGGTGTTGAGAACATTGTTCATTAGTTAGAGTGCAGGTCGTGTTAGGCATGAAGTTATTGTTGCTGTTCAGAGTTATTCAAGGCCAAGGAAGCAGTATTGCGCAGTCATGGCGCAACAGTGGTGGATGGCCTGAAAAATGGCTTAGGCCATGACCAGTTAGACCAGTCAGTGAGCTGACTTGGTTAATGCCGTTATGTTTGACCGGTAACCGGGTTGAATTTGCCGGTCACCTGAGATTTTTGCCTGCCGGATTCCGGTCAACTTCCGGCCGGAGACACAGTTTTCCGGCGAGCAGTTTTTGGGACATATTTTCACATGTGTATTTCACACACAGGGGCTTGGTGGACTTCTTATCTTTGGACCTTGGGCTTTGAAGACCTAATTTGGGAAGTTGAAAAGCTATAAAAAGAAAAGTTTCTATTCTTTTTGAAAGACATAGATCTATTCTACTGGAGTTTTGGAGGAGAGCAGCGACTAGGGTTTGCTTTCGTTTATTTTTCATCTTCTTCATTTCATTTTTATTATTGACTAGGTATCACCGGGGCCTTACGGCCCCGGCTCAACCTTTCCTTTTAGTGTACATATTTTAGATCAATACAGGAATCCTGACTGCAAAACAAAATGTAAATCACGTCACGATCCCTGTTCTGATTTTTACCTTTGCATATTTGAGTAATTTTGTACTGCCTTTGTCATTACATGTTCATAGTTAAATGAAGTACAAAAACCAAAGAACTATAATCAAATTAAATAGCCTTTGTATTGTTATTATCACTTGGTGAGAATTGCATCATGTCAACTAAATAATAATTTTTCAGAGGAATTATTATTAAGAAACACCCATTCAAGTATATCAACAGACCAAATCCAAAATCATATGGTGTAATTTAAATTGATGTAATTAATAGACATACCTATATCAGAAAAATTATGACCTGCACCTTAAACGTCCTTTAAGAACGGATGATGTAAAGAGCTATAATGTGCATCTAATTTTGATAGTTGGACTCCATTAGTTAAAAGTAAAAATTTAAAATTTGGTATGTATCTTTATTTTTTAAATATTTTTTTGTCTATCGAAATTAATTAACATAATAATTGTGTTTATAATTTGTAAGATTACCCTCAATTTTAAAAAGAAAAATTAATTGGGGGATATGGGAATTAGTTGGGGAATATGAATAGTACGGGTTATTGTTCATACCGGCATGGTCGAAACCAAAATTTGTCCTTGAAAAACCATGCCGGTATGAACAGTAAATTATTATTTCATATCCCCCAATTAATTCCATATCCCCTAATTGCATGTTCTTTAAAAACTAATATCATATATGTTGAGGCTTCCGTAATCCCGAATCGTCTCTCTTTAAGAATAGAATTTAAAAGATAAAATGTACTTAATATATGAATGAACCTAATTGAGTATATTAACCTCTGGTTAATGTCATGCGCCATGTAGCCCTTGATATTAAACACATGGTTTTTAGCTTAGTATATTCTGTGAAAATAATTTAAAAGACCATTAATACTTATTTAGGTATCCACATTTCTATAGTCCGGTTTCTATTATCTAAGAATCATAGTTAATGATTTTCTAAATGTTCCCTTTGGTGTGTTTTATTCGTTGATTTCAGGATAATTAAATGGTGATCACTGATTAAACATAAAATTCACCTTTCAAAGTTAATAATCGCAGCCAAAGTATAATGTTACTTACATGGATGATGTTAAGCATATTTATTAACAAATTAGAACATGCAAACGTTTAAAACAAACAAATGAACAATTTCAGTATTTGCTTATTTTGGAGAGAAAAAAAATCTAGGAATTTGAAAGTAATAAGTTTAATTTAGAAAATAAAAATCCAAAAAATCTATTCGAAGAAAAAAACAGTCTGATGACAGGGACCTATGATAAGTGTAACCTTGCGTCGCCCAAATTAGTATTCGGCGATCAGTAACTGAGAATGATATTGTCATATTGGGTTCCTAAATAACAATTATGTTCCTACAAAAATTGAATACAAAAGGTTTCAGATTATGTAGTTCATACATTTGTTGGTTCATTATTTTTAATACTCAAAAAATATTGTCTTGAAATCGTTAAAATCAAACTTTTAAGTTATACCACAATTAGGAACCTATACATACATCATATTATACAGTCAAGTGTTTTTTCAAAAAAAAAAAAGAGTTATTTTTAAGTGCTAAAGATTATTTTAGAACTAACACATAAAAAAGAGTTGGAAAGGAATTAACTAAATTGTAAGATCATTCACCAACTTATAGGGAATATGAGTATCATATTTTTTGTTTGTCTTATTTCCACTAACAGGTAAATACATTCCATCGATTACAAAATTACCAAAGAAAAAAACAATATTTACATCACTTTATCAATACCCATCAATCAATAACACCAGGAAAATCAGGATCAAAGGAATATCGTTTCTTATTCTTCCAAGGTATTCACAAAAAAAAATCGCAAAGAATATACATCTTATATTGCCATTACATGACATGAGAAAGTTTTACAGGTCTTTCAAATCTAGTTCATGTACCGATACTTTGGCTTCCTCATGGTTGGTCTTTCTTGACCTTTTCTAACTTTATTGGTCTTATTTTTACCTTTGCTAATTCAGCTCTCTTCCCTTTCCTATCAAGTCCATATACCTAATTTTTTTATATGTTATTTTCCTTTTGTTTTTTTTATAGTTAACTCTGAAGTATGAATCTCAGTTTATTTTTTGTGTGCTGTATATTATGTTCTTCGACTCTAAACACCCAGTTAATTATTTTAATAAGTGATGGGGAACAAAATCTTCACTTTCACAATGTAAAAATAAACGCTAGTGCTAGGTTTTTTTGTCCCATGACCCAAAATTTAATAAGTGATGCACAACGAACTTTATAGCTTAAATTATGCATCCTTGATTCACCGAACCACCAGAAAATATAAACTCAAACTCCTCTCGACTATAGATTTTTCATGTGACTTACAGTTTGCCTTGTGAAAAATTCTTCTTGTGTCCAAATTTTGGTGAGTGACTCAAAATGGGCCTTATGACCAAGATCCACATCTACTCGGTGACTCGAAATGAGACTTATAACCTAAATCCCAATAATTTCCAAATTGTATCATGTATCCATATAGTCAATATTCTGACCTACAATCTTCCTTTTGACCCAAAGTTAAGAAATTTTTATTATTGATCTATAATCTAGATATTCTCAGGTCAAACTTTGGGCTACATGTACAAAATATGATTTTTCTGCATGTCTTCATTTACTTTTATATGAGTTGGGTTTGCCCAAACATAAACTTTATGAAAGATACCAAGTTTTGCTCACCAAGTAAAATCCCTAGTGAAATTATTGTTGTCAAGAAGTACTGTTAACCATGCAAAAGTAAACCCTAGTGCTAGGTTTCTTCGTTATTATTTTTTTATTCTTAAATTTGACAATTTATCTTTCATATTTACCTCTCTTTCTGAAGGTTCTATAACATTACTAAAATGGCTTTGTTATTCCACAGTTTACATCTTTAATATTCAAATGTATTATTGTTATTATTATTATTATTTTGATAGTAATAAATTGATGATGATGAGACATATCAGACTAATTATTTTTTACACAAACTTTAAAATTAAAATTAAAATACTCATTTGTTCAATTATTATTCAGAAGAAATCATCAGGTAAATTTGCACATTATAAAAGAAATCGTATAACTTCTAACGTTCCATGATATAAGCCTGCTTAAGGCCTGTTGGAAATGTTCTTTTCCTCAGAAACATATGGTAGCAAATTTTCTGCAAACTTTTGTCATAAAAGGTGTGGTAAAAAAGTTTAAATTGCTTTTACCCACCTAATTTTATTAGTTAATTCTCCATGTTAACCTTGTTATTCAATTGCAAAGACACCGTAAAATATTGTTCACCGAACATTTAGAGGAAAAATAAATTAAATGAGAATGATGATAATAACAATAATAAGGTTAATAAATGATTATTATTTATGCTTATATATATAAATATTATTGGACTTAAAAATATATTTTATTATTATGAAATCACCTTTAAAAAAATAAACATGCATAATTTCGGCATTGACTATATTTCACAGTTTATTAGTCTCATAACATTACTTTTTTTATTTTACCAAATGCCAGTTGTTTTATTTTTACGTCATTGTACACCAAAGCACAACAAAACATAAAATCATTTTTCTAAAGCTCAAAAACAATATAAAACTCGCCTTAACTATGTGGTGCTCCCTCGCCTCTTGTTTCATTTTGTGGTAGTCGTTGCATATTTCTATAAAGACAACAGTGACATCACCGACACCTAATAATGGAAGGATATATGCAATCTGGTAACTAAGAGGTGTTAGTGTGATTAACTCCTTTTTGAAATTGTGCTGGTATGTTGGGCGGTTTAGATGGATCATCATGGAGGGATTTCTGCAATCTGGTAACTAATAGGTGTTAGTGTGATTAACTCATTGAAATAATGTTAGTATGTTGAGTGGTTTAGATGGATTGTCAATATTTGGTTTTTCGGTAATTGCATAAATAGACTACATAGAATGTCATATTGGTCGTTGAAAGCCTCTAATATATCACTGGTATTCTTATCATTTAAATGCTTCTCAATTCACAGTATCGGTGCTTGCAGCATCACCCGCCCAAGCAATATCAATAATTTATAAAACACTTCGTATAGTACCTCCCTCAATTTTATTCAAAAGCAGAGATGCTTTAGGTTATTTTTCCAATTATTTCCTTATATGAGCAACAAAATAGTAAAATTTAGAAATAACACACCTCACAAACTATGACACAGATTATTTGTAACTTTTCTATCCTTGGGCAACATTAAATATGACACAACTAATTCGTAAATTTTATATCGTTGGGAAGCATTGTAAAACGCCTATGTAACAAAAATAAAAAATTTACCAAATTATACATATATTTCTTAAATTTTATTAGCAATAATTAGTTAAAAAGATAATGAGGAAGGATCTACTCACATGATTATATTTACACTATTTCACACTTTCGAGGAAATTTTTCCTGGTAAAACCTAAACTGTAAGGAATTTGAAGTTAATATTTTGTGGATACGACCTTTTACGAAGATCTATATACCTACCAAAAATGTGCATGTTCTGAAATATCAAACCTTACTATCTATCGATCTGAATTTTAACGATTTAAAATTCGTCAATTTTCAACTGCTAATTTTCAACGTAGTAGATGGTAGTGTTATACTTCTCAGAATATGCTCATTTTTAATAAGAACATAGATCTTTATAAGAGGAACATATCCCCCAAATATCAACTTTAAATCCTTCATCGCCAAAAAATTGTTAAGAAAAATATCACTCAAAGTGTGAAATAATGTGATTATAAGAGTGTGAGGCGATCCCCCTCAAAGATAATTTTACGAATATTTCCTCGTTTTAATTATAACACCAATTTTCGCAAGGAAAATTTTTAAATGAGTAACTCAAATTTTACGAAATGGAGGAAATATTATAATAGAAGTGAATAATATTCCAGTCCGACGACGGCCTAGAATAAGTATTGATATCCCAAAAACGTAACATGAATACCGGTGGCCGTTATCACCTCCCTGACCATGCAAAGTGTACTTTTAGAATTTCAAACTTGCAAATATTCGTGATTGCTAAATAGGGTTACAATGGGATTAGAAGGGGTACAGTTTGAGTGATTCGATAGTCAGGATCAACTTTACGTCTTCTATCTCATATAAATCAATACCCCTATTAATTCTGGTAACCCCCTTGAACAATCATGCGAATATTGTCGATACCACTTTTGTCTTTCATAGATATATATGAAGTAAGTTTTTCTAACCGACAACCATCGTTCAATTGCAGTCATAGTAAATATATTGTTGATTTTTTAATATTTGAAAGGACATAAAGGTGTTATTTAGACCCGTTATATCCGTTTTCACGCATGTGATAATCGTTTTTTTAAAATTGATTTTTACGTATTTTTTCTTCCAAATAACATTTTAGCATAAGTGTTTTATAGTTTGTTTTTTCCGTTTCCACACCCATTATACCCATTTTCTTCAAAATAAAATAAATATAAAAGTATATTTTTTCGCAAATTTTATATTTCTAAAATTAAAAATTAAAAATTAAAATTAAAAAATCAAAATAAATGAATAAACAGATAAAATAAAGAAACATCATGACAACGTTACTAAGACCCGATATAATCGTTTACACACATGTTAAAACCGTTATATAGGAAATTCATATTATAATTTATTTTACTTTTTTCTATTTAACCGTCATCACACCCGTTATTTCAGAAAAATGTCAAAAAAATGCATTTTTTCCTAAACAACGCTTTTTTTTTGCCTGAAACATGCTCACACCCATCAAAACACATTATGACGGTCACGCACTATGGTCGCGACCCAACCTATGACCTTTTTTTTCAAACATTTCTAAAGAGTACAAACTTTATTGTTAATTCTCGTAACCGCACAAATTAAATATAGTGTTTTGAGTTTTCATCTAATATTTATAATGAATATAGTGATAATTCTCGGTTGTTGCACAAATTAAATATTTGTTAATCCTTAGTTTCAAAAAGGGCTTGCGGCGCAGCTTGTTGCTCGCTTGCCTTCTATGTAAGAATATTATGTTTTGAGTTTTCATCTAATATTTATAATGAATATAGTGATAAGTTTTACAAACCGAGGTTTGAAAAACATGTCACAGCTTAGGTCACGGCCGCTGGGCGTGACCTTTATAAAGCGTTTTGATGGGTGTGAACATGTTTCGGACAAAAAACGCGTTATTTAATTAAAAAAAACACGTTTTGTATATGTCATTCAAAAATAACGGGCGTTATAGCGGTTAAATAGAAAAATAAAAAGAATAATGATTTGAAATTCCTATCTAACAGTTACAACGTGCGTGAAAACAGTTATAACGTGTCTAATAACCTTGATATGACGTTTTCTATACATCATTATTTTATTCTTTTATTTTTAAAATATTAATTATAATTTTTTAATCTTTAATTTAACGATATGAATTGTAAATATTAATCTTTAAAATATTAATTGTAACGATTAAGTTGACTAGGAACTCCTTACATTTGATTCTCTATCTATTGTTTTTCTCGGTAAGTACAACCATTTAGTTCCAACAAAAAAAAAAACTAAATTAAATCTTGGTGGGAATTCAGTTTGAGAACGGACGAGGCCATGGCTAGATCGAGATTACTTTTTTCCCTATCACAGACGAGGTGGGAATTCAGTTCTCAACTAGAGAACAGACGAGGTGGGGTGAGTTTCTTTCGAATTTGATTTTCATTTTCAATTTTTTTGAGATCTAATTTGGTTGTTGTTATGTTTTTATTTTAATTAGTTTTGGTACTTATTTTTACTCAAATCTTGGTTGTTTATGCTTAGATTTTGTTTATGGTTTTGCGTTGATTTAATTAGATTCGTTTATGGAATACATCTTGATGATTTTCCGTGGATTTTTTTGGTAAAACTGAAGTGCTACAGTAAAATTTTAGCTTTACGCAAAGTTGCTACATTAACCGGTTGTCTTCTTCACCTCCCCTATCCGTCTCTCCTTCACCTCCCACGGAAGATGATACAAGTATTGATAATATCTGCCATTGCCCCTTTAAGGGAGTTCATGGGTGTTCGGATGGTTCGAAGGGAAAGGGATATGCTAAGGGGTCTATCATCAAGCATCTCCACGATAAACACTTTTCTTCTGAGAACAGCAAGGAACAATGCAGATACTTAATGGCCAATTCACATCACATTCGTCACGCTTGGGAGAAGCTTCTCAACAGCTTACGCATGTGGGGGTGTTGCAGATGTCTTCATCTTCACGCCTAGAGGATGTCTTGCAAAGGGAAGAAAGGATTGATTCATGGTGATGTAGTTGCTGGACCCTCCAATGGTGAAGGTGCTGATTTCCACTTTCATGGGTTAGTTTTCTCTGCCGAGAGCAGCAGCGCTGTTGTGGAGGGGGTTTCAGATGTCGCTTTAGGTGCTTCTGACGGGATTGACGATGGTGCTGAGTTGGCTTGCTCCCTTTCTACCGAGCTGCTTAATTCTGTACTCTTACGGAAGTTCCAGACCGTAACTTGTATCCCACACAAGTGTCGTCTATCATTTTTGAGAGCCTTGAAATGTTGCCTTGACAAGGTGATAGCCAATCCAACTAGCACGTCTGCCTGGATTCAGCTCATCTTGCTTCCTATTTGCACACTAACGCTTTACAGACCAAAGAACGAAGCTGAGGCGAGTAAGCGTAAACGTCTTCAGGTGGCGGCTATAAACAGTGCCTTATCTGTTTGGAGGGAGCCTGATGGGTGCCGCACTTTGGTGGACAAGTTATTACAGACTCCAGTCCGGCCTAGACAGAGTGATGTGAAGAAGCTGGGATCTGCCAATTTAACGGCCTGTCGTCGAAATATAAGTTGTGGTCATTTTGGAGATGCTATCCGTGTAATCTCTTCAGGAGGTGTGGCTCCTTGCAATGAGCAGACCTACTTGGAATTACAAGATAAACATCCGGTATCGCCTCCTCCAGCTGTTCCATGCGAAGTGATTACTGCGGACTCAATCGTTGTTGATTGCAGAGCAATTTTGGGGGCTGTTAAGAGTTTTCCCAAGGGTACATCTTGCGGTCGAGACGGTTTGAGGGCTCAACACTTAGTCGATGCGATGAGTGGAGATGTTGCTGCTATCGTCGACATCTTACTTGCTTCGATTACGGGAGTTGTCAATCTTTGGTTGGCTGGAAAATACCCTGCAGAGTTGGGAGAGTTTGTTGCTAGCACGCCTTTAACTCCGTTACTCAAGCCTGGAGGTGGTATTCGTCCTATTGCAGTTGGAACGGTTTGGCGCAGATTGTTTTCCAAGGTGGCTTCCTTTGTTGTTGGGAAGGATTTGGCTTCTTACTTAGGTGATTACCAATTTTGAGTTGGTGTTTCTGCTGGAGGTGAAAGTATTTTACACGTTGTAAATAGTCTCCTCGAGCTGAAAGGTCACTCGGACAAGATGTCAATGATGCTTATTGACTTCTCTAATGCGTTCAACATGGTGAGCAGGTCTCAGCTCATCAAGGAGGTTCGTCTTCATTGTCCAGGTATTTCTCGATGGGTAGAATTCTGTTATATGCGGCCTTCTAAATTGTATTACGACCAATATATTTTGTCATCTGCTCTTGGAGTTCAGCAAGGTGACCCTCTCGGTCCTCTATTGTTTGCTTTGACTCTTCACCCTCTTGTGAAGAATATTGCTTCTAGCTGTAAACTCGATTTGCATGCTTGGTACCTTGATGATGGTACAAT
Organism: Papaver bracteatum; assembly: GCA_023529315.1. Classification (NCBI taxonomy): domain Eukaryota; kingdom Viridiplantae; phylum Streptophyta; class Magnoliopsida; order Ranunculales; family Papaveraceae; genus Papaver; species Papaver bracteatum. The sequence goes on along the minus strand of JAJJWX010000501.1, from coordinate 83,901 downwards.
CATTGGTGATACGCTTGAAGTGGCTAAAGCTCTGCGTATTATTGAAAATGAAGGCCCATGTAGAGGTTTGCATCTCAATGTTAATAAAACGGAAGTATTTTGGCCTTCCGTCGATCCCAGAAGTGTTGATGATGGTGTTTTCCCTCCTGAGATTGGTAGACCGTCTAATGGTGTTAAACTTTTGGGAGGTCCTGTGAGTTTGGACTTAAACTTTATTAGTGATATGCTGCTGAGTCGAGTAGACAAGACTCTTCAACTTATGACTTCCATCAAAAAGCTCAAGGACCCCCAAAGTGAGATGCTATTACTTCGTAATTGTACGGGTGTTTCTAGATTATATTTTGCATTACGTACTACCAATCCTGCTGCCCTTCAGCAAGCTACTGAGATCTTTGACGAGCATTTGTTCAAGTATTTAAGGCTCCTTATCACCAGTGATTGCCCTGGATTTGGGCCTTTACAGCAGAGATTAGCTACCTTGCCTATCAGAGATGGTGGCTTTGGCATATACACCATAGCAGACACCCGAGCCTACTGTTATATCGCATCTCAATGTGAGACGGCTTCTGTGCAAAAGGCGATCCTTGGTGACCTTTTCCCTACCAACAAAGGTCATGTTTATCAGTTGGCTATGCAGAATTTTATTCAGGTATGTGGATTGCCTTCTTCTTATTGCGTTGATGATACTTCCCCTCCATCCATGCATTCCTTGGCAGTTACTTACTTTGATGCAATTAAGAAGAAGCTCCCAGACCAGTTTTCTATGTCTGCTAGAGATTCAATTTTATGGCAGTGTAACCAAGTTAAGCATGCTCAAGATTATTTATTGGCGATTCCTATTAGTGGGCTTAACCAATGCCTTGGGCCGAGGCAGTTTAGAGCTATCCTTTGCTACCGATTGGGTATCCCTTTGTTTGTTGAGAATGGGTCATGCTCTAGCTGTAACAAGCCTATGGATATTTATGGAGATCATGCACTTCACTGTGCTAAGGATGTTGGGTATAAGGTTCGACATGACTTTGTGCATGATATAATTGCTGACATTTGTTACAAAGCTAGTGTACCTGCGCACAAGGAAGTTTTTCTTGGGCTTCAGACGGATGACGGCAAAGATCTAAGACCAGCTGATATCCTCGTTTTTAACTGGGAAAATGGTAAGGATGTCTGCATGGATGTTACAGGGGTTTCTCCATTCACAGGTGATGGCATTCGCTCTTTTGTTCCGGGCAAAGCCATTTCTAATGCTGTTGCTCGAAAACGCACTAAGTATTTGGATAAGTGTGTTTCACTTGGTTATGGTCTTGGTATTTTAGCTTTCTCTACCTTAGGAGAACTAGGTGAGGATACTTTGTGTTTTTTTAAGCGTCTGAAGAACTGCTTAGTTAATAATGATGCTAGTAGTGGTGTTGGTAGCTTTATTTTTCATAGATTAGGTATCACTATTCAAAAAGGTGTTGGTTCCCAGCTTGTCGCTAGGTTGCCAACCAAAAGTATGTAATTTTCATATCACGAAATTAAATTAAATTATTTAAAAATTTAAAATAAAAAAAATTGTAATAAAATATTTTATATTCTTTTTTCTTAAATAACGGTTATAACTGACGTAGAAACGGGAAAAATTGTCTAAAAAACTTGCGTTAAAATGTTATTTAGAAAGAAAAAACGAAAAACTCAATTTTAGAAAAACAGTTATAACATGCGTGAACACGATCATAACTGGCCTTAATAACACCGTTATTTCTTATTTATCGGTAATATATAAGCACGTGTGTTGGTGACCTTCACGGACACGCTACATAGATAAAACCGTTTTAACAGCCGTTTTTCAAAACCTTGGTACGAACTAACCATAAGTGTGAATCTCACCCTCATCAGTGCAACTGACCTATATAACAAAATCAAAGACAAAAATGCGTACTCGATAATTATTTCGTTAGTATGGTTGTGTGCTAAAAGACTTCAGCGTATCATAAAAAATAGTGCGTTGTTGAGAGGACATGAATAGTGCCGCCTATATAGAGAGAAAAAGATGCATTAGGCTAACCTACTAAAGCTTAGGAGCACCACAACCTATATAACACAAATAAATACTCCTATTAGATAGAAAAAAAAATGGACCGAAGTCATGGATATCAATAAAAAAGGCTTAGGATCTATGGTAAAAGTTTCCCTAAAAGTAACAACATGGAATTTCTCAATCTTTAAAAAAAATAACGAACTATGCGTCAATGCGATTCTATATTTCCAACACGGTTGAAAGACAGTAATAATGCGTTTGGTGTTGCTGCAACATCCTACACAAATTTGTTGGTTATAAAGTTAATACCAAAACTAACCGTAGAGCTCATAATCCCAGGATTTATACATCTGCTGGTATACATTGTATCCTCAGCTGTTGGTATACATTGAATCCTCAGCTGTTGAAGTTGCTCCACTACTCATATTTTCGTACCCATCCATGTCGCATGAGGTTCCTGCTGAATGGGTGGGACTAATCCACGTCATTCTTCGGCAGTTGGTTACCGGCAGTTAGTCACTGTAGTCTATGCAAAGTTTTTAAATTCATTGCATGTGCCTTTTGCCTTATTTGATTTAACCACTCAACATTATGAACCAAGTTCTCTGCTCCCATTTTTCGTCTCTGCACTGGAACATTGGTCGAGCTTCCTTTGTCTGCCACTGCCACTACCTAATATTAGTTAATATATTAGTTACAGAGACAAATATAGTTTACAAACTACTAACCGAGAATGTACACCAAATGTCTACATTATAATTTGACATCTTGATTTCTTGAATTATATAGATCACGTACATTCTCATTTAACGAAACTGAACCTCTACTTGCAGTTAATGACAGAAGCTACATGTTCAGATTAAAAGTATAACTTTTGTTATTGTAAAATACTTCCTATTATTGGTTACCTCTCTAGTTTCGTTTAACTCCGTATCTACCACAATGTTTTAAAACCCGGACCGGACCGGCCGGTCGGACCGAAAAACCGGTGACCCAGTCATATTTCTAGATTGGGTAGATACTGACCCAGTAATTTCCTTAAAAAACCAATAAACCAGTTGAACCGTCCGGTCCAACTAGTAAACCATACCTTTAAAGTTCAAAACCATCAAGAATATCTGATTTAAGTGGTTTGACCGATATTATCGCCAAGATATCTTCAAGTTAACGGATATCCGAAAAATCGAACATCTTTTTTTTTGCGGAACGAATGAATACACGGTATGGTATATCGATCTTCTCAACTCCATAAAAATATCAACGGTAAAGGGAGAAATTTTAAAGATTAAAGATCAAGAAAAAGTAAACAAAACTTTTTTTTTCAATTTTCTTTACTGAAAATCTTCATTACACTTTCCATTCGCATATCTTCTATTCCCTTATCAACTAATTACATCAAATCTAAAATCCTCTTCCAAAGCTTATCAAAATCTTTGTTGTCGGCGGGGTTATTCTCTCTTTCTTCATGGGAGTGATACTGTAATGATAAAGTTGTAGAAAATTGGTGATAGATAATAGGGGAGAGAGCTGGAGTGGGTGGAGCCGTGCAAGCGTAACAAAGATGAAGAGACGATGTTTTTAACTTAGGCCGTTAGGGTTTGGGTGGCAGAAATTGTAAATATCTAGATATGGGAGGGGCAACTGTACAAAGTAGGTATGGTTAAAAAATAAACTTGTGCCACCTGTCTGATTGAATTGGATCTTCAAGGACACATATATTTATGGCATATTATTACCAATTTGGCCAAATATGTCGGTCCCAATCCTAATAAATCGTTCTCAATTACTCAAGTTAAAATATATACCTCTATATATAGTTGACCCAATGACCCACTGGTTAACCCACTGGTTAAACCAGTTGACCCTGACCCAGTAATTTTACTGGGTCGACATCCGATCTGGGTTTTAAAACATTGATCTACCACCGACTTTTCTTAAATGTCCCCATGCGTACAAAAGCACAGTTCAAGTTTTATAGATCACTTATCCACCAATTCTATTATATGTTTCTGATCACATCGGTAGTGTGAATAAATATGTCTAGACAAATTAGTTGCTTAACGCGGTAATAGTTACAATAATCCAAAGACTAGTTAACTATAAGGGTCACAATGATGCGAATTCTGTTAGATTTTTTTATCTTTTTTTAAAGTTGTTGTTAGCAAGAGGATTAGGCAATCATTGGAGATACTTTTAACATTGACAAGAATTATTACAAAATCATGAACCTATCTCAAGACCGAGAAAAGTATGAAAATGCAGAAAAAAAAGCTAAACAAAATGTTTTCAACACATATAAAGACCAAATAGATACCTCATGAACACAAATTTCATAGTAACTAATTAAGCATGCAGTGAATCAAATTAAACCTATCATGTAGGGAGAAGTTACAGTTAAACGGCGATGCAAAGGGAAAAATCGAGTTGTTATGTAGATCTATATAGATACCTTTGAACATGGCAGAGGGGCGACACACATCGCCAATTTCCATACGATGGTCGAATAAGAACCTAAAAACCTCAAATTTGAATGGCAGAAGCTTACAAAATGGGAGTTGCAGGAAGAAACCCAACTTTCCAGGAATTAAACCTCATAAATAAATCAATATCCAAGTGAAGTTTTACCTTCTATACAAATCAGCATCATTTTCCATATCGCCCAGTGATCCTTCTAGCACTTCTACCCTCTTGTATATCCTCAACTAAACCTCTTTTACCAAACGGGAGTTGCTGGATGGTGGTGGAAAGTCAAGTACGCCTTGGCTCTGTTCAGATGACCTTCATCTCTTTTACCTTCTCATTATCCCGCCTCCGATCCTGCGGTTTCATATTCTCTTCTCCTTTCTCAGTTGGTTGCTGCACTGTTTAGGACATCAATCAAAAGAAATTAACGATAACCTCAAAAGTAACTACCTTATATTTTCTGAATTTTTAGTGAACTTCAATAGAAAAAATGAAGCAAATATCGCCTCGCAAGACCACATAACCTAGATAGTGATTATAAGGGAGAAAGGGTATGAATTGGAAATGAATCGAATCAGAATGTTTTCAGTGTTTTTGTATGGTATGGGAGATTGCAACGAAGTTTAATAGAGTGAGCCTTAAGAAGCTTAATCTTACAAAAATTGATTTTATAGGCTTAACTTAACTTATTAAGCTTATATAATTGATTTTATTGGCTTAACTTTACTAATTAAGCCCCTGTTACTAAAGACCTGCAGTGCAAGTAGTATTTTCCTTTTTACTTTTGGAAATTTAGTTCTCACTTTTCTTAATTTTCCTTTTTCTTTTGGGTTTAATAGATGAAGTCTTGCTGGATTAATAATGAAGAATCGATTAATGAATCTTAGGTACAACGATCTGTGTCTAAACTTACTCTAAATTATGACACTTGAAGAGCAATGTTTCCACTATAGATATTGTTAACATTGTATCGTAATTATGAACTAACAAATAGTAAAGCTTGTTAGGTATCTTGGGGGAATAATATACATAGGTCGTATTATGTGAAGAACACGGCTCTAGCCTCTAGACTTATGTTTCAAATAATGTGTTCAATGGACAATTAGCAGTTATGCTGGATATTAAGAATATTAAACATTAATTTACTAATCGAAAAAACAATGAATATATAAACTTTGACTTACAATTCTTATCGAGAAAAACACCATGCCAGTAATCATGGATAAACCAAGATCATAAGGTACATTAGGAAGAAAATGAATATGTAGCGAGCTCGCAAAGACTTCTTTCTTTCTACCGAATATTCCACTGTACTACTGCATTTTATTGTTGCTATAGGTGCGTCTTCTATGCCAGTTCCCTAGGATTACATGACACACCTGCATTGCTAATACAATTACTCATTCTTTTTTCACAACCAAATCAATAACTCTTCCTGAAAACAAATAAGAATGTGATAAAACACACATACCGGCACCTTGAAGATCCTCATGATGACGGTGTTCAAATCAAAATCCAAACTCGTTGTAGCAGTATACCCTCTGAATGTATTTCTATAACAAAAACAAATTCACAAGTAGATACAACACGTGAATATTACCATAATGAAAAAGAGCACTTATCTGCCATAGTAACTAAAGCTACTTCTTTTACCTCATCCTCGTAGATATCAAATACAATTTTTTTATTTTTCTGTTTCTTTTTATTCACCTCTCCAGTATCAGTGACATGGCCAACAGAATTGGTAATCCTGCATAGATATTCTCATCGTCCTAATAAATTTTGATCAGGTAAAAATATATCAATATTAGGAGCACCACCATGTCTAATACAAACAGATAAAAAAAAGATGAAGAGATAGAGTATATTATGGAAACATGAACTCGGTTAATGGCATAACAATGAAAACTATGATATATAAAAATCTACAGATATATAAAATTGGAATAAAGAGAGCGGAAGATTAGATCATAATGTGAACTACTATACAACAAGAGCTAAAGGTAAAACTTGAACAGCGAGAGCGAAAGATTAAATGATCATACCGTCCTCAAGGAAATTACGATTGAATGAAGGGTTATTGTTGTAAAAAAAAATACAAAAGAAACTATGTCCAGCCAGATAATACAAATCATGTTTTTTCAGCCTTTCAAGCATCGTTTATTAAAACAGACGGAAGATATGTGAATCATTTTTTACAGAATTTATGGTATGGTATAAAGGGAACTTATTTTCCATGCCTCCAACAAAAGAAACTGTGTGTCAACAACGTACAAAAATAAATAAATAAGAAACAAACTCAAATTATTATTATTATATATATATTCGAAATCAACAAAATGCCAATGAGGAATGTGGGGGATGTATTTACATACATAATCCAAACATGTTCCTATAAAATTTTCTATAGAAGGGATCGCAATTTTCTAAATCGATAATACAAATCATTTTCATTAAGATAGTATAAGCTTCAATGCATACATGCTTTGTCTGATATAAGGAAACATACCTTGTCGACATTCATATGAGTGCCAACTGCTGCAGCTTTGTTGCCTGGAACCAACAATTACAAACGCTTGCACAGTCTACAGGACAGGTCTTGTAGTACAAATCCAACACTGGGAAAAAAAAATCACAATGCACTAAAGACATAAAAGACACCATTAAAATGAAAGGGGAAGCAATTTATATATTTAAATCCAAATGGTGAAACGGGGACCAAGATGATATGGATAGCAATCAATCAAGATAGAATCAAACAATATAAAGAAGTTGATTTAATTGACATTTTGTAGCAAATAAAGAAAGAAGCTGATTTAACTGACATTGTGTAGCAATTTTTTGCGGCAGAAAAAAAATAGTCGTAAAAAAGAAGTAATAGTTACAACCCTAGAATTTTCTAAAAGGTACAAAACTCCCAATTTAAAAAAAAGAAATACTAATATTGAAATTACTTGTTGATCTAGTTAAGACATGGAAGAAGATTTCCACATAAATATTGATCTGGTTTAATAAGTGATCACAAAATCAACCATCATTAGGTTGAAATAGTATAAAATACCAATACAACCTAAACATTGTAGTATGATGCTTCTTTCAAGTGGAATCAAGAGCACTATTTATGTTGATTTCTAAGTAACTTATTTTATTTCTGATACTACAAACATCAACCTAAACCAACAATCAACAAAGAAAAAATACTTCAATTCTTTTTTTCTAAGGTTTCTGTATGTTTACCTTCTTCTTCTATTCCTTTCAATCCTATTATTACCCAAAAGAAGAAAAAAAAAATACACCACAAAGAACGAAGAATCGCAAAATTAAAACGGAGACGCAAAATTCCTAGGTTTCTGCGTGAGAGAAGAAAAGTGATGAAGAAAAAGAGATCACAGTGGAAGAAACATAAAATAAACTTTTGTATGACGCGGATAAAACACAACGCCGATAAAACACACCCACTAAAATAGTTATTAGCCGAAACTTCGTGGCCATCAATGGAAATAATGGATCCGGAATATCCCGACTGTTGGATGAGGTTCTGCATTCAACGACGTCCGTCTGATAGCCCTGGCTATCATGGAGACAATCCTCATACCTTTTTATAACAATGATTATGAATATGAATATGATGAATCCAAAAACTATGAGTAGCTAAATTTCATTTATTGGTTATGGGATATAAAGTGGATTTCACAAATAAGATTTGATTCAATGCATTATTTTTGTCTCAACTTTAATGTTTATGATTCATTATTAATATTGTTGTATGATTTGATTGTTTGTTTGGTTGAGTCCGGAATCAATCCGATTTTCATTCATATCTAAAGCTAAATTAGGGTTTTCAATACGAAAACGTTGTTTATCCCTGATGCTAAGTAGCATAATTGTGGGTAGTGCTTGTAGTGATATATCCTACTAGTCACATATGAATCATAACTTTGGTTAAATCGATTTAGTGCTTTTACACATTTTGATTGCCTTGATTAGTCTTATTCCATAGAACTTATTGCTTTTAGGGAGTTAAACTTAATTGTGCTTTTACAGTTTAGGTTGCTTTCTAGGAAGAATTCACATATGCATCTTTTAATGTGGTTGTGATGAAATCATGGAATTAGCGGAATATTCTTGCGATCAAGATATTCTAGGACTTTTAGTAAATGAGAGATTAAAATTCCAATTCTAGTCATTGTTGAGAATTCAAGTTTGTGAATGAAACTATCCCGTGACCAATATCTTCTCCTTATTGATAACTTTTATTATTACTTTGCTTTTAATTTATTTTTATTTCTTAGATAACTCAAACCCCCCCCCCCCTGGTTACTAAGAATCTGAAAATTTGTATAACAACAATAGCCTCTCTGTGGATACGAACTCTTTCTTATCGCATACTACTTTTATTTTAGTTAAGTAAGAAAGTGAAATTATTTTTGTGTCGGCTGACAACCGTCCAAATTTTGGCGCCGTTGCCGGGGAGGCATACTGCTTGTTATTAAGTTTTTAGTTTCTTTTATAATTTCTGCTTGCATATTTTCTTTTCGTTTGTTGTCTTGTTTCTTATTTGTTTGCGAGAATTATTTTCAGGTACTAATCCCTGGCTTCTAAAGATTGGAATTATCGAAGGTGCGGGATAGCTACTCGAAGAGGTACAATACTCCAACCAAGGCAAGACACAATGGAAGAACAAGTCTTGGAAGTAGAACACGAAGCTCTTCATCAAGAAGAAGAAGAACAAGAGGTTCCATTTGTAGAAGAACCACTAGTTGAAGAGGAAGAAGCAATGGATGATGCGAATCGTACACTCAAGGATTTAGCTTCTCATAGGCTTGATGCACAACAATGGTGTATTCAAACAAACTCAACTTTCGAGATCAAGCCGGGGTTGCTTAGAGAGTTACCAAAGTTCCATGGTATGGTGAATGAAGACCCAAACAAGCATCTTATGGAGTTCCATACCATTGTTAATTCCATGCTTCCAGCGGAGACTGAAGCCGATGGTGCAATGTTGAAAGTTTTTCCATTTTCTATGGTGGACAGCGCTAAGGATTGGTTTATTGTTTGCCATCCGGAAGTGTCACTACATGGAACGGATTGAAGAAACTGTTTCTAGAGAGGTATTTTCTTACGTCAAAGGCTACTCAAATTCACAAAGATATTTGTGGAATAAAGCAACATGCGGGTGAATCCTTGTATGAATATTGGGAGCGATACAAGAGATTGGTGGCAAGCTGTCATCACCATCAATTCAGCGATGCTATGATAATCCAATACTTCTATGAAGGTTTTCAATCAAGTGATATATATCTTCTTGATGCAGCGGGTGGTTGTGCACTAGTGAATAAGACGGTGGCCCAAGCTGCCGAGTTGATTGAAAGCATGGCTGCAAACTCGCAACAATTCTACACAAGAGGTGAACCAATGGTTAGGCAAGTGCATGAAGTTAGTGATTCATCATCACACCGTGATCAAAGGATGGACAATATGGAACACATGATGCAAAAGATGGCTACGGTTATATTACCTTCGTATGGTGAAGAGTTGGTGCAAGCTAATGCGGGTTTTCCAAATCAACAAAGACGGTATGATCCCTATTCCAACACCTACAATCCGGGATGGAGAGATCATCCAAATTTCAGCTATGCCAACAAGCAAGGTGCGGTTCAACAACCTACTTTCAACCGTCCGAGTGGATTTCAACCGCAACAAAAATAATTTCAACTGCAACATCAATAATTTCAGCAACCAAAACAACCGGTACAAAACCAAGGTTCCGACATTTATGCAAAGTTACAAACAATGATGCAAGGTATTTCTACCATGTTCAAGGAAAGCCAACAAGAAACTAATAGTGCTATCAAGGAGCTGCAGACACAAGTGGGCTCCATGGCGATTGATATCAAAAAATTGAAGGCACAAAATAGTGGGAGACTCCCTTCTCAACCCATTAACCCAAAAGAGGGTGTCAATGCTATTACGTTGAGAAGTGGTACATAACTTGAGCAACTCGAAGTTGCTGATTTGGGTGAAGAAGAAGCTTCAAAGGAGTCGGTTTTGGAGGAAAAGAGGGATGAAATTACCCAAACACCCGAGGTACCTATTCCTAACTCTAAAAATCCTATTCCTACTTATGTTCCTCCTATACCTTTTCCTGGCAGATTTGCAAGTTCAAAGAATGCGGAACTAGAAAAGGAGATTTTAGATGTTCTTAAGAAGATTCATGTGAACATACCGCTCATTGATGCTATCAAGAAAGTTCCCAAGTATGCAAAAGTGTTGAAGGACTTGTGTACCAATAAGCAAAGGCTTAAATGAAATGAAGTGCTAAGTGTGGGGGAGAATGCTTCAGCAATCTTACAACACAAACTCCCACTGAAATACAAGGATCCCGGTAGCTTTGACATTCCCGTCACAATTGGTAACACAACTTTTAACAAAGAAATGTTAGACTTAGGTGCATCCGTTAATGTTATGCTGACATCCATGTATAATTCACTTAATCTAGGTCCTTTGAAAAAGGATGAAATTGTGTTGCAATTAGCCGATCGCTCTAATATTTACCCAATGGGTATTGTTCAGGATGTTCTTGTGCAGGTTAATCAACTTATATTTCCAGCTGACTTTTCTGTGTTAGAGATGGATGAAGGTTCACCGGACTCGTTTCAACATTTTCGAGACGATGAGATATCCTAGTGATGTCCACTCTTGTTTCTCCGTTGATGTTATGGATGCATTGGCACAAAGAATGTTTGAATTGAATGGTGATGATGCTTTGGAAACTGTTTTAACTACATCCTTGGATAACGATGTAGAGTGTGGTAATGAAGTCAAGGAAGCCCTTGGTGATCTTAACTAACTACAAGGATGTCCAAAAACTCATAATATCTCTTTTATTTCTTTACCATGCAGTGATGGAAAGCTTTTACCTTCTATTCTTAAATATCCAAAGTTGGAATTGAAACCTCTTCCAAGTCACTTAAAGTACTTGTACTTGGGTGACAATGAAGAGTTACTTGTGATTGTTTCTAACGAGCTTAGTGAATTACAGGAGCAAAAACTTCTAAGGGTGCTAAGGAAGCACAAGATGGCCATAGGATGGACAATCGCCGATATCAAGGGTATAAGCCATGTCGTTTGTATGCATAAGATTCGTTTGGAGGACGATGCAAAGCCTACAAGGGAAGCGCAACATTGTTTGAACCCTCCCATGATGGAAGTTATGAAAAAGGAGATACTCAAGATTTTGGAAGTGGGTGTTATCTACCCCATATCTGATAGCAAGTGGGTGAGCCCGGTACAAGTTATACCAAAGAAATCAGGTGTAACGGTGGTAGAGAATGATGAGAACGAACTTTTCCCAACTCGTGTGCAAACCGGTTGGAGGGTTTGTATAGATTATAGAAAATTAAATGCCACTACTAGGAAGGATCATTTTCCTTTACCTTTTATTGATCAAATGCTTGAACGTTTAGCTGGACACTCTTATTATTGCTTCCTTGATGGCTATTCAGGTTACAATCAGATTGTGATAGCACCGGAGGATCAAGAGAAAACCACTTTCACTTGTCCTTTCGGCACTTTTGCTTATAGAAGGATGCCTTTTGGCTTATGCAATGCTCCATCTACCTTTCAAAGGTGTATGGTAAGTATCTTTTCCGAGTATGTTGAAAACATCATTGAAGTGTTTATGGATGACTTTAGTGTTTTTGGTGATTCATTCGACCTTTGTTTGAATAACTTGTCATTAATCCTTGAACGATGTGTTGAAACAAACCTTGTGCTAAATTGGGAGAAGTGCCATTTCATGGCAACTCATGGCATAGTTTTAGGCCATATAATATCTTCTGAGGGATTGGAAGTTGATAAATCTAAGATAGACCTTATTCGTGCTCTAACCCCTCCCACTACGGTGAGGGAGATACGTTTTTTTCTTGGTCATGCAGGTTTCTATCGTAGATTTATCAAGGATTTTTCCAAGATAGCATCACCACTTTGCAACTTATTGCAAAAAGATGTGGTTTTTAACTTTGATGAAAAGTGTATGGCGGCATTCAATCGTTTGAAAGAACTTTTGATTTCAGCCCCTATCATTAAACCACCGGATTGGAGCAAGCCTTTTGAGATCATGTATGATGCAAGTGACTATGCGGTTGGTGCGGTGCTTGGGCAGCGTGTGGGGAAGATACCTCATGCCATTTATTATTCTTCTAGAACGTTAAATGAGGCCCAACAAAACTACACAACCACTAAAAAAGAGTTGCTAGCTATTGTTTTTGCTTTGGAAAAGTTTCGCTCTTATCTAATTGGTATAAAAGTTGTTGATTTTTCTGACCATGCAGCACTTAGGTACTTGCTAATGAAAAAAGAAGCGAAACCGAGGCTCATACGATGGATTTTACTCTTGCAAGAGTTTGATATTGAAATCAAAGACAAGAAAGGAATTGAGAACACCGTTGAGGATCACTTGAGACGTCTTGCTATGGACAAGGAATCTATCCTATTGCGTGATAGTTTCCCGGATGAGCAACTATTCTCAATTGCTTTTGGAGAACCATGGTATGCTGACATTGTGAATTACTTGGTAACTAAACAAATCCCAAGGAACTTGTCTCGTGCTGAGAGGGAAAAACTTAAGAGGTTAGGGAACCAATATATATGGGATGATCCATACTTATGGAAACATGGCAGCGACCAAGTAATAAGAAGGTGCGTTCCCGAATATGAGTTTAATTCTATCTTGTCATTTTGTCACTCCTATGCTTGCGGAGGACATTTTGGAAGTAGGAGAACCGCTCACAAGGTACTTGAAAGCGGTTTCTATTGGCCAACATTGTTTAAGGATGCGTACACATTTTGTATAACTTGTGATAGGTGCCAAAGAACATGCAATCTAGGTGCCCGAAATCAAATGCCACAAACTTTTATTCAATTTATTGAAGGTTTTGATGTATGGGGTATTGATTTTATGGGTCCTTTTGTCAACTCTCATGGTAATTTTTGCATCTTACTTGTTGTTGATTATGTCTCTAAATGGGTGGAAGCTAAGGCCACCCCAACTAATGATTCCAAGGTTGTTTTAGATTTTGTGCAAGCTAACATTTTTTCAAGGTTTGGAATTCCAAGAGCCATAATTAGCGATGGGGGTTCTCACTTCAAAAACAGGATTTTACAAAGCTTGTTGAAGAATTACAATGTGTCGCACAAGATTGCAACACCTTATCATCCCCAAACAAATGGACAAGCCGAGGTTTCCAACCGAGAGGTGAAGTCCATTATAGAAAAGACGGTGAATCCAACAAGGAAGGATTGGAGCATGCGAATAAATGATGCTTGTGGGCTTATAGAACCGCATACAAGACACCTATTGGGATGTCTCCATTTAGGCTTGTGTATGGTAAACCTTGTCACTTACCCGTGGATATTGAGCATAAGGCATTTTGGGATATTAATAAATGCAATATGGAAATGGATGGGGCTGGAAAGCAAAGGAAGTTACAACTCCAAGAGCTAGAGGAGATTCTCAATGATGCATTTGAAAGCTCTCGCATTTATAAGGAGAAAACGAAGGCCTTTCATGATACTATGATTTCTAGAAAACAAATTTTGTGTTGGGCAGAAAGTTCTTTTGTTTAATTCTCGCTTGCATTTATTTCCGGGTAAATTAAGGTCACGTTGGATTGGACCTTTTATTGTTACTAATGTGTTTTCTCATAGTGTAGTAGAAATTCATAGCATAGCTACAGGAAAGGAACTTAAATTTAATGGGCACCGGTTGAAACCATATTATGAGAATTTCACTTCCGAAGTGGTGGAAGGAGCTAATTTTGTGGATGCACTCCCTCTGGAGGAGTCATAAAGCAAGGAGAGAGTCGGGCTGACGACTTTAAACCAAGCGCTAAATGGGAGGAAACCCATATGATGAGTATTTCTTGTCTTATTTGTATTTTCTTGTCTTGTTTTTAGGTTTATTTGTCTTGAATTTACTTTTTCTGACTTCTTGTCATATTATCATGTAGAATTTCCCACCTTGACTTACTTTGGATGACTCAATTTACATTGAGGACAATGTAAAGTTTAAGTGTGGGGGAGTGGTTAAGCATTTGCATTGTAAAATTTTCAATTTTTTCAATTTTTTTTTTTTTTTTGTAAATTAGTGAATGAAAACTCCAACTTGTGGTTAGTTTAGAGTCACATAGTATACATGTCGCTAAGATTACATCGAGATTCTCATAAGAGTGACTGAACTTAGAGATGACAGAGAACATGATCGGGTTTCTTAATTGTATGAGAGTTAAAGTTGGATTTAACCATGCCAGTGGCAAATAAGGTGCAGACTAAATTCGGTAGTAGAGTAGTGGTCCCCTATAGTGGAAACTACCCATGTTACATCATGAGAGGCACCGACCTTCATTTTTTTGTACCTGTCTAAATTTGTGCTTTTAGAGTGTGTGTCACCATACGTAAACTCTGGGTAGAATGGTGAGCTACCCAACCTCCCGCCAATAAAAGCACTATTTTGATCTCTTGAGTGCTATTTTATCAATCATGATGGTGACATCGAATTGCTAACTTACATACCACTTGTAATCTTGTTCGCAGTTAGCACCATCCAATTTATCTCTCTACACCAACAGGTCCATAGAAACACCATCATAATCAACAAGAGGAGCATCACAGATTCGAAGGAAAATTGAAGATGCTCTAGGTTTACAAGCAACAGTACAAAAATGAGCAGATTTCATATTCAAGTAAAGCAACAAGACAAGGAGCATAATTATTACAAGTTGAAAACTATTGTACAAGAGTGAAGATTATAGGATGAGAATTCAAGAAGTTTATGGTATCGAGACATACAAGTTGTGAAGAATCAAGCGGTAAAGTACTCACACCATGGCATTTGTACTTGCATTTTTATTTTATCTTTATTTTGTATTTGTAATTATTCTATTGTCTCCACAAAAAAAAAGTTCATTAGGTTTATCATTAGTTTTAATTTTTTGTTTGTTTTCATTTTGTATTTACTTTATTCATCTTGCATTAAAAAAATAATAATATTAATTGCATCATATTTTGGTTTGTTTAGATCGTTTTTGGTTTTGTATTCATTCAATAAAGCCAATGAAAGAAGAAATATCTATAATGAAGTTTCAAGCAACAAGGAATTAGAGGAAAGAGTCACATTGTCAAGATTCTACGAAGTTCAAGAGTTATCATCAACAGTTGAAGACCGAAGACGTTTCTATGGATGCTGTGAGAGTGGTGCTAACTGCACGCCGAACGGATAACGAGGTAAGTAAGCATATTCCTACCTTCGTTAAGTGGTTGATTTCCTTTCTTAGAGATCGTCAGAAAAATGGTTTTCAAAATGAATAAAAGATGTGGGTTTTCAAAACAATTCGGAGGGTTTTCCTTCCTACTATTCAACGTGTCGCAGGATTCTCTCTTCATTCCTACCTGGACACATGTGTGACCCATAAAGAGCTGTTTATTATTGAGTGCAATTTCATAAAACCCTTTCTTGTGAGGCAGAGTCGAGACTTTTGATCACTCCGAACCCGAATTTCTTTCGATAGGGGATGGTTATTTCTCTCTCAACTTTTAAGAATGAGATTGTGTTCATATTTGTGTCTAACTTCTTATGACTAGTGTGCAAAATTTCTATGTATTCTTAGCGATTTGGATATTATCATTTTGAAGAACTTGTAAGTTGGAAATGTAGGTTTTGTGGGTATTAGAGTAAACGCTCCTGGGAGTTGTATGTATCCTTTAGAATAAGTTTTGTTTGATTTTCTCGAGGACTATAAATGTTTAAGTGTGGGGGAATTTGATAGGTGTTGTAAAACACCTAATTTTATATCTAGTATTTATGCTTTCTTTGCTTTTATCATTGAGAGTTGCATCTCTTATGTTTAGTTTTGAGGTATCAGGTACGGTGGAGTCTTTTTTAGAAAAAGATGGAGAAATCGTCCATTTGGAGCGTAAAAGGCAAAAAGACCAGTTCACAGGTGAAAGATACTTGGAGCAGGATAGGATGCAAAAGAAGGAGTAAAAGAATGAACCGTCAGTTCTCTGGAACCAACAAACCATGTATAGAGTGGTTAACCCATAACCAAGACAATGGGTGTTCTTTAGTAACTCTAGTTACTACCAAAACCCTAAAACTAAGTAGACGGTTGTCTCAATCATTGGCTTCCCTTTCTTTCACCAAATTCAGAGAAGGGAAAAATAGGATGAACAGCTACACAAAAAAAAGCAGTTGGGAGGTGATTTTCAAGGGTTTTGAATCGAGAAATCAATGATGAACTAGGGTTTGTATGGCTGTTGTTGAGCAAGATTGCATAGAATATGGAATCAGTGGAGATTTAAAGATGGGTTTGGTTTAGATTTATGGAATTGAAGCTGAAATTAGGGTTTCTCTGGAATTGAAACAAACTGAAGAATGGGTTGATATTTGCCATCGATTCTCGTTGTTGCTGTGTTTTACAGGGGTAAATATCTAAGAAGAGATGGTGATGATTTTGATGGTAAAGCTCAGGGAAGAAATGGGTTTCTGCAGGGTTTTGTGTTGGTGTTTGAAATAAAAGAGAAGAAATCAGATTGAATGGAAATTAGGGTTCATAATGATGATTTGTGTTGAAATTTGAGAATGGGAAGGTGTTGTCATGTTTATGGAAGATGCCTAGGTTCAGGTGGTGTGTGAATTGCAGGTAGTGAAGTTCAAACTGAAATGGTAGTAGTTAAGGCTCTGGTTGGAACTGATGCTGCAGGAAATAGAGTTAGTGTTGCTGAGAATGGTTGTTGTTTTGGTGCTAATGAAGTTGTTGGCAGTATTGAATTAGGAGATGTTATAGGGCATGAGTCTTTGAGGTTGCAATCTGGTGGAATGGTTGTCCTGAGATGTTGGTTACAGCTGGGTATTGTGTGTTGGTGCTGTGCTTCAGGTGGTGACTGAAAGATGATGAAGATGGAGCAGTTGGGTTGTTTGAGACTTGGGTTTTCTTCTAAAATTGGTTGTGATGTGCAGTTAAGACTTAAGGGAGGTTGTTTAGCAGTATGGATGGAGTGAGTTGAAGAATTGAATGAGCTGCAATTAGGCGAAGCAGTTGAAGCTGAAATGTGCCAGGGAGATTGCAGGTGGAATGGGTACTGCTAGTTCAGGTCAAGGGGCTGGTGCCTGAAAATTGTTGGTGACTGAGACGAGAAAAACAAGAAGAGAGATATTAGCTGAAATGGGTATTGCAGTAGCATGATATTACAAGAAAAATAGATATTTTGCAACTGGCTTGGAGGAGTACTGAACTGAATTTGGTGGTGACAGTGATTGAGATGGAGAATCGAAGACAAGTGGCGCTGTTAACTATTGCAGGCGCATTGAAATGATACCGCATATGGTTGAAATGGAGTTGCAGCTGAATTGGTTGGTGGTGATTGGATTATGGACTGGTGCAAGGAAGGAAGAGCTGGTTAATTGCAAGTGATGGCGCAACTGAATTCAGGGACAAATCTGTTGGTGGTTGCCGAAAATGGATGAATGGTGTGTTGAGAGGGTGTAATTGCAGATGGGAATTGCAGGTTTACAGGGAAAGGAGTTTTGGCAGGTACTAGAACTGGGAATGATGTTTCTTCTATGGTTGTAATTAAGAGAATGGTGATGTGAAGATGTGTTGCAGTTTAGCAGATACAACCAATTCTGTGGAGTTACTGGGAAATAGTAATGGTTGCAGTCTAGGCTCTGGATATGGCAGGAGCTGCAGATTTATGGTGTTGAGAACATTGTTCATTATCTGGAGTGCAGGTCGTGTTAGGCATGGAGTTGTTGCTGCTGTTCAGAGTTATTCAAGGCCAAGGAAGCAGTATTGCGCAGTCATGGCGCAACAATGGTGAACGGCCTGCAAAATGGCTTAGGCCATGACCAGTTAGACCGGTCAGTGAGCTGACTTGGTTAATGCCGTTATGTTTGACCGGTGACCGGGTGGAATTTGCCGGTTACCTGAGATTTTTGCCTGCCGGATATGAATATGAATATGATGAATCCAAAAACTATGAGTAGCTAAATTTCATTTATTGGTTATGGGATATAAAGTGGATTTCACAAATAAGATTTGATTCAATGCATTAGTTTTGTCTCAACTTTATTTTTTATGATTCATTATTAATATTGTTATATGATTTGATTGTTTGTTTGGTTGAGTCCGGAATCAATCCGATTTGCATTCATATCTAAAGCTAAATTAGGGTTTTCAATACGAAAACGTTGTTTATCCCTGATTCTAAGTAGCATAATTGTGGGTAGTGCTTGTAGTGATATATCCTACTAGTCACATATGAATCATAACATGGGTTAAATAGATTTAGTGCTTTTACACATTTTGATTGCCTTGATTAGTCTTATTCCATAGAACTTATTGCTTTTAGGGAGTTAAACTTAATTGTGCTTTTACAGTTTAGGTTTCTTTGTAGGAAGAATTCACATATGCATCTTTTAATGTGGTTGTGATGAAATCAGGGAATTAACGAAATATTCTTGCGATCAAGATATTCTAGGACTTTTAGTAAATGAGAGATTAAAATTCCAATTCTAGTCATTGTTGAGAATTTAAGTTTGTGAATGAAACTATCACGTGACCAATATCTTCTCCTTATTGATTACTTTTATTATTACTTTGCTTCCAATTTATTTTTATTGCTTTGATAACTCAACCACCCCCCCCCCCTTTGGTTACTAAGAATCTGAAAATTTGCATAACAACAATAGACTCTCTGTGGATACGAACTCTTTCTTATCGCATATTACTTTTATTTTAGTTAAGTAAGAAAGTGAAATTATTTTTGTGTCGGCTGACAACCGGCCACGCAACAATAATATCCTTGGTAGAAACTACTTCGTAAACAGCTTAAGCAAAACGGACGCATAAAACCTCTATCTTCACCGTCAAACTGATGCTTTGCAACTGTGATTGACTTCATTTTTCCAAAATTTCAAATCCTTTTTTGTACTCCAATTAATATAGTCTTTCTTTGTCTGATCTTCTTTAAGACGTGAATTTTGGTTGAGACTTTTTTATTTGTCCTTGAAGTTTACATATCTAGTTGAATTTATCACCAACAATATCTAATTTCTTGGAATCTTCTTCAATATTACACCACAACAGTAGATGATTTCTTTAAATTTATCACCAACAGTAGCCAATTTTTCTAAACTTTCTTGAACCAACAAGATTAGGTAGTGTTTCTAGCGCCAAAAAGTAGTTGCAGGAATTCCCACAATACACCCTTTGTAATATCTTGATAATAATTTCCTGATCTAAATTCATTTGATATGAAAATGATGATTAAAATACTAAAATTGTAAATGGACACACATATTTTTACATGGTTCGATCAATTTGATATACATCCATGATTCTTCTCTTTGATAGTTTAAATTTACATTTGATTTACAATGATAATCTCCATTGATGGAGTCCTAGATCTAGTTTTGGGGAAGAAGATGATAAAGAAAAATACATTTTCTCTCTGCAAAATATCTCTCTCTCTTGCCAAAAATTGTGTCTCTCCTTTTTCTCTCTCCTGCTCTCTTCTTTATATAGGTGCTTACATAGTGGATGACAGCTCACATACAGCTCATACTTCCCCTATTTTAGGATCCCTTTCTACACTCTCGCAAGCTCTTTCCATAATTTCGCAAGCTTTCTCTCTCTCTTGCTACATTCTCTCCATAACTCTCTTCATAATTTCCTCGATCTCCACTTCATCCTCGCGAGCTTTCTTTACAACCACAAAATCTTCACATCTTTCTTGTGTTTTATGCTGTCGTTGTCTATTACGTCATTAATTTTTGACATTTTCAGTGTGTTGTTGATGAGCTCGCAGAAATGTCGTTATAAATTTCGCAAGAGTATTGCTGTGGAGATATTCTGATCCTACAAATGTGTTTGGATTCGATCGCAAGATCTCAAGTTCACTCAGTACTCCCCTTACCAACTGTTCCAGCTTCCTGTTTGGGATTGAGAAGTACAGTTCGCATTACTTATTCCTTTTTTAACCGTTCTTTCAATAATGTTTATCTTCGCCTTCTCTTTCTATTAATTTCTTCACGGAAATTCTTCTTCATATTTAGTCATGGTTGAACTCCCTATTAGTTTGAAGTTTATTGCATAGCCTTTTAACTCCACATCATTTATTTCTTTGCCGGTAAAACCAGAATCTCTTCCCATCGTTTGTGGCTTGTTTGAAGATGCAAAAAATTTATGTAACTTTCATTTCTGCCTTTAAATCTCCTGTAATTCGTTGTCTTCTTCGCTTGTTATTGGATCTGGCTGCGAATCATACTGTATTTATCCTATTGCTTCGCTGGTGATGCGGTTGTGTAGGTACCAATCTGCCCGGTTTTTGATAAATTAATTAGCTGCTTATACTTTGTGTGCATCCTTTCTTCGTTGCTTATAATTTGTAGGTCATTTTAGGATTACTTCCATGAAACATATTACTCTCCTCCCTTGTTATAGATAACTTGGGATTCGAATTCATTCCTTGTGCTTTTCTCTATGGCGTGTTGGTTTAATTTCGCAGGGATCATTAACTTCAAAGGTACTGAATTCTACGAACTGATAACTGAGCTGATGGTGAGCTTTGTCTGCTGCTTGACTAGTGATTAATTCACAAGTTTTCTTCGCTTTATCGGCGAGATGGGACTTCTGTTGTTCTTCATTTATTTTGTTTCGCTGGCTGTCTCAAATATTGGCTTTTCTTCACTGTAATTCTCGCTCATTGATGACAAAATAGGTTGGACTGCTATATCTTTTCTTCGTTGATGGTTTTGACATGAACTTGCCATTTGTTGACAATGCTTCAGTGAAGGGAACTCATGGGGTTCTTCTCAAGACACTTTGTGTTCGCTGGTGCTATTTGGATAGTTAACTAATGAGTTTCCACCAAACTTCGTCAATGGTTCTACATTCTTCCTCCGCTTGTTGATAGCTGAAATTGAATCTGTGAGCTTTATTTTTTGATCATGTTATTATTCTTCTCCTGCAAAGTAACAGCTGTAACAAGTTGTTCTCCTTCCCTTTCCTTCTATTATTTTCTTCCTCGGTGAATTTTGATGTTGTATTTTCTTCCCTTTCCCTTCGCAGATGATGTTCATTGTTGCCCAAGCAATGATGTTTTGGCATGCTGGAAACACTATTGTACGTAATTGCTTGTTTGATGGCTTTTTGCGAGTCCATGAGAATTTTAACAACAAGAAGATTAATTTGATTATTCATACTCCCAAATAAAATTGAAATTTTAACACTTAATATTTTCAAAATTGATTGATTGGATTTATAAAGTAAGTGTTGATTGTTGTAAAACTGTAAAGAAAACTCATTTTGGATCAAAATCTTAGGAGGAAGTTCACATTTTATGAAGAGCAAGTGTTGGTTAAAATAAATAATAATAAAAAAGAAAAGAAATTTGTCACGAAATCCTTTGATCTGGAAATTGATCAAAAAATGAGAAGAATAAGAAGAGATTAGTCATTTTGGATGATTTTTGGTGTAGCTTTATGTGGAGTTCATTTTGTTGACAATTTCTTCGCCTCTGCTTCTGCTCTTCAACTTTTCTACTTTTCTTTCTCTGAAACTATCGTTTTTACCCCTGAACTTTGCAGATCCAACAATTTTTGTATCCAAATTTCTAGAAATTTTCTAAAACCAATAACTAGCAGGATCAATCTCTGTTTCTAGCGCCAAAATGTAGTTGCAGGAAATCCAACAACACACCCCTTATCATATCTTGATATCAATTTCTAGATCTACATATAAAAATGGTAGTAAAAGTGCTAAAATTATAAACGGACACCAAGATTTTTTTACATGGCTCTATCAATATGATCTACATCCATGGTTCTTCACTATGGTTATTTGAATTTACATTTGATTTACATGGAGACTCCATTAATGAGTATTTGGAGCTCTAGATTTTATTTTAGTGGAAGAATATGATAAAGAAAATAAACTCTCCCTGAAAAATATCTCTCTCTCTTAACAATTATCCCCCCCCCCCCTTTCTCTCTCCTGTTCTCCTCTTTATATAGATATTTACATAGTGGATGAAAACTCATAAACAACCAACCTAACCTTTAATTTCGGGTTTTTCTTGCGATATTATCGCAGGTATACAAATGTCAAATTCGCAACATTCCTAAATCTCGCTCAATCTTTATATTTTTCTCATATTTAAATTATCGTCATTTGTCACATCGTTTTCTTAGTCAACCTACGATGCTCGCAAAGTGTCGTTGGTGAGAAGTTCGCAAGTGTATTCTTGTTGTGATATTATGATCCTACAGATGCTCTAAGCAGTCCAATATACCAAGTACTTTTGCTACATCTGAAAATGTTCCAGCACCATAAGTAGAAATGGAGTCCCTTCCAATTAAGAAAGTTGTGTCAGTTTCTTCCGATCAAGGAAATTCTACATCATATGGAAGGAAGAAATCTCCTGACGAGAATGTTAAGACTAAACTGCCTAATCACTCGTGTGATCAGAAAGTATGTCACTTTTGCGAAGCAAAAGGTTCTTTTAGACAAAAGAGAAACTCTAAGTTGAATAAAAACTTGCTTGTTCAACTTCAACACACCTTAGACTTAATTCTCAAAGGTGTAACTGACATTCGTATGTCGAAACCCATTGGTTTTCATATGTACCATGTGTATGTTACTAGGAAGGTCAATTCAATGAGTTTCTCAAATGTTCGAAAGCAAAATAAAAGTCTTAATAAGAATCGTCTGAGGAAATACCAAGTTGATGTTTCCAAAATAACGTGTCTCTTGATTTGAGAAAAATTCCAGGAGAAAGAAGGAAGAATGATGATATGAGAAATTACTTGATAAAGATAATTCAAGTCTACAAAGAAATTGTCAACAGGTTGTCTTCCTCTTCAAGTAAAGACTCTTCTGGTAAGAACTCAAACCATGTCTCATATTTTGATGACAATAAGTTTTATGATAATTTCTCAAATCAAAAGGAGTCTCTCTCAAAATTCAGAAGGAAAAAGAGACTTTATCATAGACATAATTCCTTAGATGATCTCAAAGCTCGTACTTGTGCTAATTAATCACAAGGTTAGGAACTTGCTCATAAAAATCCTGCTGGGCAAGATGTGTAAAAGTCAGGTGTACTTTGGCAATTTGTGTTTTGCCTAGTTGAGCTCTTCTCTTATCGTTTATAGCTAAACTAGTGCCAGCAGACAGTATTTCCTAAAAAGTATTTGCAATGTCATATAGTTTTTTTTCTGTTTAATTGTTTTGTGGGGTGCACTGTATTCGAATGTGTACATGGGTTACCGTTTCGAGTTTATAATTTGGAAACCCTAAAAGTCCTACATCTAAACAAAACCTTTAAATAGCCGACCTATTGAGTTACATATGTCACGTACGTATACTCTATGTTTTTTTGGGTTATCAAGAATGTCCTCCTCCTCATCTTTCTATGGCGGTTTTGCAAAGGGATTTCTTGTGAAAGGTTTTGGTGCTGAATCAAAAGGAAAAAAGAAAAGAACTCTTGTGGAAGATGGAGCACCTAACGCCTCATGCTTCTATGCCTACTCACATCAAGATGTTGAGAATGAGGATATGGTGTCTGCTGAAGTGGTTCATGACTTTCTGAAATACTTTGAGAAAGCAAAACTAAAACTTGTTGATACAATGAAGGATCTTGATGTGGTTATAAGTGAGTTGAAAAAGGTTATTGCTGACCTTGGTCTCATGAAGTCACATGTTAAATAACTTCTCAATAAGGATATCTTCTCCGAAGATGCAGTTAATGATATGGATCACAGTCTCAAAAGTCTTGAAACCTGTGAAGCTGTCGAACGAGAAATTTATCTTGTGATCGGTTTCTAGTAGACATGTTTGAGTTAATATACCTAGTAAATCTTCTATTTTTTCTCTTTTAGAATAATAACTAGTGTTTTGGAATAGCCATTATTGTGATTACACATAGCTATATCCAATGTTTTTCATCTTCTTGTTTTTAGATTTTTGGTTTAAAAATTCTAAGTTTGTTTGGAAGATGATGGTTGCAGTATTAATCTTTATGGTTTTATATATTGCAATATTTTGATGGGATATGAGTGTTTACGTCCGTGAACTTGATTGTCCCATATTTTGTCAAAAGTAAAGTCGTTTGTGAATTGATGTGCAAATATTGATAAAAGGATGAATAGACTTTTGACAAACACAAAAGTTAAGCCTATATTGTCAATTATTGATGTAAGATAGGTTAAAATATTTTGTGATTCAAGGATTATGTCTATTGTGTGTCATTGTGCAAATGGTGATGAAAACATAGAATGAATCCTTGTGTTATCCACAATAATTGAGCTTTCCTAATCTATCTTCTGTATATTACTGTGAGGCTCCATTGTGTATCTTATGTTGAGAACGATACGACTAAGTCGATTCCTTATTGGCATGGTTGGTTGTTCCATGAGATGCTATATGTTGAGCATTAAGAACTAAATTAATCAACTTGTGTGGTTATTTAGTTTGTATTCCATAAGTTTTCTTATGTTGAGTACATGTATGGTTAAGGTTGTCATGTCTTATGATAATCTTAGTTGGGGTTCCATAATCTCTTATGTTGAGCCCAAATGAACTAAATCAATCATCTAGTATAGTTATTTAGTTAGCACTCCATAAGTTATTCTTATGTTGAGCATCTTTTTTTGACTGAGTTGGTTTTTCATGATTAACTTAGTCATTGCTCCATAGAGTTTCTTATGTCGAGTGTGGCCAATTAAATTGATTACTCTTGTAATTAGTTTGGTTGTGTATGGCAATTAGATTAGTTGCGAGTTTTCTTGTGATTAATCTAATTGATTTTTTAAGTCTCCATAAGTTTACTTGTGTTGAGCATATCTAGTCATATTAATCTTGGTTCGCTTTGGTTAATTTGACTGAATATTTCTTGTTGGATTCCAAATTCATACTTGTATGTAATTTGTTGAGTCTAAAGAAATCCTTCTTTTCTTTTGAAATTAAGGTCGCTCTAGTTGTTCCCTTGGGAATGACATATTATGGGGGAGAGTTCTTTTGAACTTGTGCTTAATTGCCAAATCTTTGTGGGGAGTGTGGCTGTGGAATATTAGAGGGGTTATATTGCGTCTTTATAAACTCCTTGATGAATGCATTTAGCTTTGGCTTTATGATTGCATCTAAACAAGATGATACACATTTACCTTTGGTCATGAAATGTCTCTTACGGAAATTTTATTAGGATCCCGTTCTTGTACCTTTGCCAATTTTATATGTAGTTCACACTACAAATACATATGGTTTTCGGATCATTATGTAAGGGGGAGTGGTTTCCATGTGAGATGGAGTATTGACTATGGGGGAGTGAAGTATGACCATAGTATTATTGTTGAAGTTGTGATGCAATTGTACTTTGACGTTGTGTAATAATACTATGACACTGTATAACAATGATTGAGAACCGATGCTTTTCTCATTGTTATAGCTACGGATTTTCAACAACGACGATGCTTAACTTACAACCTTTGGGATCATTGGACTACTTGGAAGTGACGAAGATTTCGAGTATTGTTGAAGATTAGACATGTGGAATAGGATCTACAAAGTTAATTTATATATTTTTTTGTATTCCATATGTATTAATAGTTTTCCACTAAAATTGACAAAGGGGGAGATTGTTAGATCATTGCTCGGTCGAACTCGCATGCGTTGCTATATCAAGCATGTTTGTCAATGTTAGTGATCAAAACTATAAAGTCTTGATTTCTAGTCTACTATAGCTAAAGTCTCGGACTAGGATAGAAAGTGTAGTTGATATCAAGAACTCCATGACAATCATCATACAAGACGAAGGACTACTCAAGGAACCAGTGGATCTTCATCGACTAAAAGGTATACGGAGACTTGAACTTATCTATCACTCAAAATTCTATCTACTATATCTCCTATCTTGAGAGAAAAGTCGTTTTACTATATAGACTAAGAATATACACATGTGACATTTCGAGCTGAGTATATCTCGTTTATCTATTTCTCGAAATGTGTGTTGGTAAAGCTTTTCCTTTATCCAAGTTCATCTTTGCCTAGTGACTAAAGTCACGTTATGTTTCAATTACTTTAGAAATTGCTATGATGAAAACTAGTTTGTGAATAACAACTATATGACGTCCTCTGAGAATGTTTCAATGATTGAAATGAGAGTTACACAATATAATCACTGGGGGATATAAACATTGAAATGAGAGGTTAGACAATATAACCACTGATTGAAATGAGAGTTTAGCACTTGAAACGAAGTTTGTGAACTTTGTTGATCAAGTGGAAACCGGAACTTGGGAAGTCAACCCAGTCCGCGAACGTGCGTAGTTCTCAAACCCGAGAATTTCTGCTGGAGTTGTAGCTCGGTTTCAGTCCGCGAACTGACGAAAGTTCTCGAACCCGAGAATTTCTGCTGAAGTTTGTGAACTCCAACCAGTTAACTTTAGTCCGCGAACCCAGTTCGCGAACTTGAGTGGTTATATCTAAAAACGATGTTCGTGAACTTATTTAAATTATTTAAGGAATGTTATTGCAAACCGTGGCTTTATAGTTCATGAATTTATTCGAGTGAATCACATCTTTTTTGATTCAATTGTGTCTTGTATAGTACATAAGATCTCATAGCAATTGAACAACTCTCTAACTAGTTCATTTGAGTCATTTGGACTATAATTATGGTGAAGAAGAACATGGTTGATATGAAAGTTATCATTTGGATAACCATTTGGTTGACTAATATTGAACCAACTATTGTACACGTGTGTGTATGGCAAGCTAAGTTTTCGATCTAACGGTTGAGAGATATTAGCTTGTATCTAATCAGGTTTTCATCTTGTAGTTACAGGATTTCCCACAACACACCCCTTGTAATATCTTGATAATAATCTCTTGATCTAAACTAATTTGATATTAAAAGTATGATTAAAATTCTAAGAATTGTAAATAGACACACGGATTTTTACATGGTTTGATCAATTTGATCTACATCCATGATTCTTCACTATGATTGTTTAATTTTACATTTGATTAACATTAATAATCTTCATTAATGGAGTTCTAAATCTAGTTTTGGGGAAGAAGATGATAAAGAAAAATACATTTTCTCTCACTAAAAATCTCCCTGCAAAATATTTCTCTCTCTCCTAAAATTGTCTCTCTCCTCAAGACTCTCTCAACTCTAAAAAATACATCATCCCTTCCTGAATCTATTGGATCTCTATTTATAGGAAACTACATAATGGGTGAAAACTAAGTTGTCCTCTAATTTCGGATATCATTCGCGATATTATCGCAGTAGCTATAATATTCCTTCTCGCAAACATTGTAACCATCGCCAGTTAATCATGTTCTTTTTGTGTTTCTTCCATCGTCAACTGTTATGTCATTATTTTGTGACACTCGCAAAGTGTTGTTGGAGAATTCGCTGTGACGCTCTCAAAAATGTTGTTAATCTCGTCAGAATATTATTGTGGCGATATTCTGGTCCTACATCTTGCCTCTTTTTTCTTGAATATTGCTTGAAAAGTAATCTTTAAGAAAAAAATCTGTTGTTGTAGTAGTCTTTGATTTTTGTTGATGAAGGAACGAGCGAAAGAATACTAGACTTCAAAAGTACGTACTTGCCTCTATTATTTTGTGAAGTTCCATATCTTTGCTAAGTAAATAAGAAGTATTAACTCTTGAAGTATGCGAAGTATGAAGTATCCTTGAAGAAATATAAGAAGTATCCGTCCTTTAATGAAAGTCATAAGTATTGTCTCTGTTCACGCGAAATTATTACTTCATTTTTGGTGAAAATCCTTGTCCATTTTGGAAATGATTCTTGCCGAGAAGATAAAGAACAAAAAATGTTTTCTTGGTAATCCATAGTTGCCTCTGTTCTTTATCTATGAAGGAAGAATCCCTGAGAAAATGATAAATGAACGAATTGCCTCTGCTTCTTTCAATAAAATAATCATATTCTGCGAAGTAATCAAATTTCCTGCGAAATTCTGGAATAATCTGCGAAATGCTAAATGAGTTTGCAAGTTTCTGAATGTTTCTGCGAGATTCTGAAATAGTGACTGAATAGTGTTGCGAAGAATAGTTCCGCGAGCTGATGAATAGTTCTGCGAGATTGTAGATAATCATCTTGAGAGACTCTGAATAATACTTCTGAGAAATTCTGAATAGTATTTCTGAGAGATTCTAAATAGTACTTGCTATCTCTCTTGCGATGAACAAATCTTTCCTGCATTCTTAAAATAAAATAGATAATTTTGAGATTAGTCTATTGGTCTTATTTTGCCTTCCTAGTTAAAGGTCTTATTTTGCCAATTTTTTATTTTTGTGAAAAATCGCAGGACGTCTTTACATTTGCATGTATTGACCCATTGATCTTGCCTTATCCATTTTTCTTTGAATTTTCTGCGACAATATGACAGGTCTAAATCCACTCGTGAGAATAAAGTCCCATGACATTGCCGTCTTGCGATGAAATCGCAGGACGTCTTTACACTTTCATGTAAAAACCCATTGATCTCATCTTAACATTTTTCTTTTGGCTTGTTGCCTCTGTATAATTTACGTCACGCGACAATATGAAGGCCTAAATGCTCTTGCGAGCATAAACCCCCATGACATTGCCGTCTTAAGACACTTATCAGCTCCCTAATGGAGGGTGCCGCCCTTATCTTCCCCCTGGTTGCCCCTTCAAGGAGGGCACATCGGCCATACAAGACTAGCTCCTCCCATCCAGATTTACCAACAACCATCTGTTTTCGCAGCCTCTTGTCCTTTATGCCTATATGGCTTATAGTTATAAGACTGCACCCTAAGTGGGGTTTTCTTCAGGCCAAGTGCATCATAGCCAAGACTTACCAAGAATGGCAAGGGATTTTCGTACGCCCTTGGCACCCTTGGCTCAACCGTGTACCTCGGCGCCTTGGTCATACTTTGCACTTCTTGGAAGAGATTCTCGGTCGTCCAACCAGGGTATAACCATATATAGTTGTAAATCCAAGATCTCTCTCCCGGATAGGTTTTCTTTAACCCCAACATCTACATGACTCAGGTTCCAGCAGCGGTATAACCTTATCGCTGAATCATGTCAAGAGATACCCCCTTATATGACGCACTATTAGGTCTTATATTTGCCTCTTGCGAAATTTTATTCGCGAACTAGGGTGCACGCCATAAAGGTTCATCCCATTCTTATGCCTCTGCGAAATTTTATTCGCCTTTCTTGCGATGATGCTCGCGTTTCTTCATTTTTTTCATTTCTGTCAATTTCTTCTTTCATTTCTCATAATCATATTTGAAGTAAATATTCTTTAAAATCTTTTGAAATCTTAGAAATATTCTTTGAAATCTTGCGATTGTATCGCGTTGTTAAATAAAAAATATTTTTCTGTAAAAGAAATATTCTAGAGAAATCTGTGAAATCTTGCGATTGTATCGCTCTT
Source organism: Papaver bracteatum (assembly GCA_023529315.1). NCBI lineage: Eukaryota > Viridiplantae > Streptophyta > Magnoliopsida > Ranunculales > Papaveraceae > Papaver > Papaver bracteatum. The sequence continues at coordinate 53,923 of JAJJWX010000501.1, read as the reverse complement.
TGTAAATCTTAAATTTTGAAATTTTTAGAAATTTTTGCGATAATTTCGTTTTCTGTAATCTTGGAAATCTTTGAAAATTTTGGAGATCTGTAAATCTTTTGTGATGATTTTATTTTTTGTAATCTTTTGAAATTTTTGAAGTCTTGCGATTGTATCGCTGTTTGTCAATCAAATCAAAAAATCTTTGAAATATTTTCAAATCTTTGAAATTTTAGAAATCTTGCGATTATATCGCTTTTGGTAAATAAAATCAAATTTTTTGAAATATGAAAAATCTTAGAAATATTCTTTGAAATATTGCGATAGTATCGCTTTTTGTAAAAAATATTTAAAAATTTATTTTTTGCGAATAAAATATTAAAGGAAGTGGTACTTAGCTTTTATGTGAGGTCTTGTTGCTGCCGTCTCTCGCGAAATATTTGGTTTGCTTGCAAAATTGGCATCCTTGAAATGTATAAATCTCGCAAATAGAATTGTAATTATCCCAGCAACAAAAAGAAGTATATGGGAAAAATGAGACTTGAACCCTTGATCTGCCCCTTGCATATGCTCGCACCATACCAATTGTTCTAACCCTCTCTTGCGAAATTAACTTGCGAAATTCTCGTCAACTTTCTTCATTCTTGGCGAGATAATCATCAACTCTTTTCTTTGCCTTGCAAAAAATTCTTTGCGAGGAGGGAGATTCGAACCCTAGTCTTCTAGCTTGCATACTCCTTCTCTAACCGTTTGGGATACTTGTTGCTTGCAAAATAGAGGCCTAGTTCTGATATATTACTCCATTTCTTCGCTCCTTGAATTTCAAAAATGAGTAAAAGAAAAAGTATGCATGGCGAGGGACTCAAACCTGCGATACTGAACTTCTTAATTTCGCTATTAACCATTTGTGCTAGCTTCTGTTTGCGATAGAAAGTTATACTATCGTCATCTTACTATTATTATCCTCTCGTCAGGAAACTTTAGAAAAATCGTGAAAAAATATTGATGTGGCGAGACTTGATCCCGCGATCTGCTGCTTGCATTCATGCCTCCCAACCAACTGTGCTAGTTTTCTTGCTTGCGAGATTTATCTGCGAAATAATCAAAGGCTAACTTGCAAATCTCGCTGAATAAAAATAAACTTGCGAGGAGCAACAATTGATCCCGCGACCATGAACTCATTAACTTCGCAGATCACCAATTGTGCTGCCTCTTGCTTGCGAAATAATGAAACAATGCTGTGATATTATTCATTTTCTCACTCTCTGTAAAAACAAGAAAATTATGCTCGCAGGAAAATTCGAACATGTGACCACAAACTCACATACTGTTCTCTGGACCAACTGCTCAATAACCTCTCTGCGAAGTTAATCGCAGAACTTTTTTCCTTATGCTTTTATTCGCCAATGAAAATGAGAAGAAAATGAAAAATATGTGTCTCTGCGAATTTGAACCCGTGACCTCTTGTTTGTTCTTTTGAACCCTGAACCATCTGTTCTAGTATTTCTTTGTGACATCCTCGCATAACACTTATTTCTTATTCTTTTATTTGTCCTTGAGAAAATAATCAAAAATATGCGAAAATATCGTAGTTAGGAAGGATTGACCCTGCGACCTTAAACTTGTATGCTTCTGGTTTGACCAACTGTACTGTCTTCAACTTGTGAAAGAGTTGCGAGATTCTCGTGATTTTTTTTTTTTAGTTGTCCTTTGTATAAGCTTTCTCTTTGGCCCTTTCTATTCTCTTTTCTAGCCATGCTATTTTATCTTTCTTTCTTGCGAGAGTTCATTCCCTGCGAGCAATCACCATGAGTAATGCAAGTTTTTATATCAACTTCAAAAAATTGAAAACAATGATAATCATCAATTTTGTTCTATTGGAAATCGCATAACCTAGAAAGTACGATATATATATATTTATTTATTTATTTATTTATTTTTTAAATATGAAATTAGAAAAGAGAAGAGATTTTGTCCTGTAGAATTATTTGTTGGTGTAACTTCTTTTGATTTCTTCGTGATTGTTGATGAAGTACTTGGTGAATAAATCATTAGTCTTCTTCCTTTATCCACTATGCTGTCTTTGTCCTTTGTGCTTTCTCCTCCGTTGGAATCTAAATTTTCTGTTAAAATGTTGGTGTTGATTTAATCCATTTATTCGCTGACGTTGTATGTTGATAAGTTGGTGGATTCATCTTATCGCAAAAGAGAAATTTCACTGGATCTTTTGATTCCTTCATCTTTGACTTCAATCACAAAAATCATGTTCACATTAGTTGTTTATACGATCAAAATTATGATTAAATTCAAGGTTCATGGATGTAAATTTATGATCAAAACTCTTTTGAATTCAAAATATCAATTAAACAATAATTTTTGTTAAAAACAAAGTTTGATAGTTAAAAAATTCAAAATCTTCCCAATCCAGATTATTAATATATAATTAAAGAGATAAGAAAGAATTTGTCATGTTTAAAGAACTAATTGATACCGATTCATTTCATGTCATTCCTATAAAGATTTCTTCGAATCTGATCCTGCTTCCCAATATTTCTGCTTCTTTTTCTCTGTAAACATTTCTCTTTAAATTGTGTTGGTTGTTCTTCATCGTTCTTTTCCCAAAATTTATATATTTTCCCCTGTATCTCATAAATCCAATTGAATTCATCATTAACAATTGTTAATTTCGCTTGATCTTCTTCAATCCAACAAGCAGGTAGTGTTTCTAGCGCCAAAATGTAGTTACAAGATTTCCCACAACACACCCCTTGTAATATCTTGATAATAATCTCTTGATCTAAACTAATTTGATATTAAAAGTATGATTAAAATTCTAAGAATTGTAAATAGACACACGGATTTTTACATGGTTCGATCAATTTGATCTACATCCATGATTCATCACTATGATTGTTTAATTTTACATTTGATTAACATTAATAATCTCCATTAATGGAGTTCTAAATCTAGTTTTGGGGAAGAAGATGATAAAGGAAAATACATTTTCTCTCACTAAAAATCTCCCTGCAAAATATTTCTCTCTCTCCTAAAATTGTCTCTCTCCTCAAGACTCTCTCAACTCTAAAAAAATACATCATCCCTTCCTGAATCTATTGGATCTCTATTTATAGGAAACTACATAATGGGTGAAAACTAAGCTGTCCTCTAATTTCGGATATCATTCGCGATATTATCTCAGTAGCTATAATATTACTTCTCGCAAACATTGTAACCATCGCTAGTTAATCATGTTCTTTTTGTGTTTCTTCCATCGTCAACTGTTATGTCATTATTTTGTGACACTCTCAAAGTGTTATTGGAGAATTCGCTGTGACGCTCGCAAAAATGTTGTTAATCTCGTCAGAATATTGTTGTGGCGATATTCTGGTCCTACACATCTAACGGTGAATATTGAATGCTTTGTTCTAAGCTAACATTGATTTCAAACCCTGATTTGAAAGACTATATAAAGGAAAACTCTATCAATTGGGAAACCTAATCCCCACACATTCTATGTGATACTAGTTTGCTAAGATAGAGTCGATTCTCCTTTAACCTTTGGTTTTATTCTTCTAAAACCAGGTTAACGACTTAAAGACTTCATTGGGATTGTGAAGCCAGACCGATACTATTTTTCTTGTAGTTGTATGATTTGATCTTGTTGTTTCTATTGTACGAGTATAATTGTAATAATTGGCTTGAGATTTCCATCTCCGATAGGCAAGATATAAAAGTAATCACAAACATATTCGTCTCATCGTTTGTGATTCCACAAAATCTTTTTCGTTGTGCCGATTAAGACTATTGTGAGGTGATTGATAAAACTGAGTTGTTCTTCGGGAATATAAGCCTGGTTTTATTGATTGGTTCCTGTTCACCTTGATTTATCAAAAGACGGAACAAAACCTCATAGGTTTATTCGTGGGAGACGAATTTATCTATCTTGTAGACTTTTCTGTGTGAGACAGATTTGTTTTCTAAAGTCTTCGACTTTGGGTTGTAGCAACTCTTGGTTGTGGGTGAGATCAGCTAAGGGAATCAAGTGCGCAGTATCCTTCTGGGATCAGAGGCATAGGAGCATAATTGTACCTTGGATCAGTGTGAGATTGATTGGGGTTCAACTACAGTCCAGACTGAAGTTAATTTGGAGTATGCTAGTGTCTGTAGAGGCTTAATACAATGTATGTTTAATCTGGACTAGGTCCCGAGGTTTTTCTGCATTTGCGGTTTCCTCGTTAACAAAATTCTGGTGTCTGTGTTATTTCTTTTCCGCATTATATTTTTATATAATTAAAATAATACAAGTTGTGCATTGTTCAATCAATTAGAATATCCGACCTTATTGGTTATTGATTTAAATTGATTGACACTTGGATATTGGTCTTTGGTACCATCCAAGTTATCTCTCTTTGATTAAGACTCGCGAATCATATTTTCTTGAGTAAATCAAATTGAGAGATTGAGATAATAACTTCTTGAGTATTTTCTATTGATTGAGTCTAGTTGATTCTCTAGAAAATAACTCGTAGTTGTCCATACAGATTGCTAATCGAAATATAGGGTGAGGCTGTTAGACCCCCGCTTTTTCATAAATAAGGTATGATTATAGAAGAAAATAAATCTCCCTAAAGATGTTAATTAGTCATATAATAACCGGGAGGTCATGTGCTCAGTTTTCATGTGCTTCTTCACCTTTCAAAAGATTGATCACAAATATGAGCATGCACATTCTAACACAACTAATTTATGTTGAATTGAGCCTTGTCTTGTTTGTCATAAGTGACTAAGACATAATCATCATTCTTGAATCTTGTTTGATTTGTTTTCTCTTGTTCCATCTCTTGTTTTTCTTCTTTGACTTGTGATGAAGAGTGTCATTATCACAATGTTCACTTGTACAAGTGACTTCAGACGTGATGTCTTTCTTTAGTCTTTCAAAAAAACTCTTGTAATTATTGTTACTAACAATTAACAGCTGAGAGTCATTCTTGTTGTAGTTGCAGGAAATCCAACACTACACCCTTGTTATGATCTTGCTATATTCAACTCACAATTGAAGATTAAAAACCACACTTTATTATTTTGTTCTCAGAAATGGAAGAATTCAAGATTACAACTATTCTCTTGAAGTTTCTCTCTCCTCAAGACTTTCTTAACTCTCAAAAATACATCATCATTTTCTGGACATATTGGGTATATATTTATAGGGTAGTTACATAGTGGATGCCAGCTAAGTTTTCCTCTTATTTCGGATTGGTTTTGCGATTGTACCGTGATAGTTACGATGTTCATTCTCGCAAGCTTTGTAACCATCGCGGGACAAACATGCTTTTCTCATGTTTTCAGTTATTACGTCACTCTTTTGACTGCTTTTGTGACACTCGCAAAGTGTAATTGAAGATATTGCGGTGATGCTCGCTAGGAAGTGTTGTTAATCTCACAGAGAAGTGTTGTAGCGATATTCTGGTCCTACATCTTGCCTCTTCGCATGTCTTCTTCGCAAAGTGGAGAGGATATGAGAATCTTCAATTCTTCAAAGTGCTCGTAGCCTCTTTTCTTTCCATATTTTCTTCTCGACATTGCTCCGTTAATTTAGCTTAACCGCCTACACGTGTTGTAAATTCATCTTTTATCGACACGTCTCTACTCAACAGGTTATTCCCTTTTGCCTATAAAAGGTAGAGTTAGACTTCAAAACTAATTTTCTTCTTTTATTTATCTATCTTCTTCATCTATTTATTTTATCTTCCGTCTGCAACTTTTCTTCTTCTTCATATTCTCCTGCTACTGTTCTAATGGAGTCATCAAGGTATATTTTTTGATTATAATCTTTATTTGATTCAATTTTTACTCATATTCTTCGATCTTCTCTATTTGATCCTTCATAACTCCCATATTATGTCTTCTCTTCTGAGGAACTATCCCTAACGCCCAATCCTTAGTTCAAAACCCTAATGCTCGCAAAAGGCCAACTGATAAGAAGAAGAGAAGTTCTGCGAATGATAAGGTGGTAAGAAACACATCCTATTTCTTAATAACAATATTGTTGCCTCTGTTTCTTATCTAAGTTATTATTCGCAGAATGTCGAGAACATAGCTAATCCTCCCAAAAGAACTCGTCAATTTAAAGCTCTTGAGGCTGATTTCACCATCCCCATGTTAACATCTGCAAGAGTTACTCCTACACCCTCGAGATTGGATCCTCTTTCTTTTATCTGCGAGAATACCGCTGCCAATACCTCTATTTCTTTTGATTCTCTGATAAATCAGGCTCCTGAAATTGATGTGACTAAAATTCCTTCTAGCCCTTTATTGCCTTCAACTATTTTTTTTCCCCAATACTCCTCCTTCTGATAATACAACCATCGCAAATGACTCAAATCGTCAACTTGTCCTCGTTACTACTTCACCCTCTGCATCTCTTCCTCCATCAAATGAAACCTGAAATGTTGATTTTAAAATTTTATCTAATATTTTAGATGTTGCTTTTAAAATCTTCTACTGACTCTCTTCAATATGAAGTTTGCGAGACCTTACTCAAATATTTTGGCTCTGATAGTACTGCTTCACGAGCATCTTTAGAAAATGAAGTTGAAGCTCTAAGATAAATCCTTCAAGTCAAAATTTCTGAATGTGATACTCTGAACCATATGCTTCGCAACTTTTCACTTAACTGCGAGAACCTTCGCAGAAAAAATGACGAGATGAAAGGTACAATTTTCCTGCCTCTACCCTTTTATCTTTCTGTTTTGCTTTTATATCCTCTGTACTCAAGTCTCCTTCTTAAATTCTTGGTTCATATATTAGTTTCAAATCGGACTCGTTCCATGGAAAGACTTAAATTTGAATCTATTGCTGAAGAAGCTCGTGTTGAAAGAGATTCTTGGATGGACCAGTATAATAGACTAGATAATCTCTACACATATTCGATTGATCAAATAGATAATCTTACTAATGAGAATAATCAACTATCGCAAAGTCAAAATTTATTAAGTAACGAGATTACTCGTCTCTCATATTTGTTAACCAAGTCTAACTTGGCGGTAGAATCTTTATCAGATGAAAATAGAACTTTATCCCAAGAGAAACATAGATTTTCAAGCTTGATGGCGATTTTTTCGCAGCAATTGAGTAATCTACAAAGAATATGTGATAATCAAGAGCGATCTCTTCGCTCCCTCAAAGATGAACTCAAGGAAGTAACTGAATTATCTTCCGCTGAGAAGGATAAACTTAATAAGGGTAGATTAACTCTTAGTTTAAAGGATAGAAAGCTTCAAGATCAATATTCCCAATTAAAGAAATCTCATTCTTTATTAGCAAAGGAAAACTCGTATCTACACTCCAAAGAAGAAAACATGAAATCTAGTCTGAAGGGTATGGTTGGCGATAAATTTGATGATGCTATGAACCAATGGGAGAACTGTTTCTTTACATTATTTCAAAACTTAACCTCTCAAAAAGAAGGTAGTCAATTGACTACCTCATTTGTTGATCTTTCTGTCAAATTTTATGTTACGTTTCTTGTGAGATCTTTGTCTGAATAATTAATTATTTTTGTTGCTCGCAAAATCTGAAAGAAGTCATCAGTCTACCATTGCTGATCTTACTGATAAGTTGGATAAAGTTAGCAAAGAAAACAAGATTCTCACTTCCGATTTTATAGAAGCTCGCGACAAAGCAGAGAGAAGACTTGATTATCTCGAGTATTTCAAAAATATAGAGATTAGAAATCGTGACAGAGGTTTCCTTCGCAAAGTTCACCTTAGTGTTGAAGTTCTTGTGAACGATATTCTGATATCTTATTCTCTCCCTCATGTATCTGTTCTTCCTCTAGAAGTTGATGATGATGAAGTCCCTCTCCCCATGGACAAGGATTTAGAATATGCATCTGTTGAAGTAGATGCTGAAGAAGATGTTGAAGAAAATAATCCAGAAGAAGAAGAAAAAGGTTCTCCCAGAGAAGGAGAAACTCAAAATGAGAAAAATGTTGGTAATGCTGACAATAATGGAAAAAACCCTGAGTCTGGCGAGACCATCGCTGAAGCTTGAATTTCATTCTTGCTTTCTTTTCCTTTTTCTTTCTTGCGAGTAATGTAAATTTTGCAACTTTTAGAATTCAACCTTTAATTTTGTTTACTTTGAACATTCTCAAGGAAAATAATGAGATCTTATTTATTCATTCCCCTACTTGCCCTTCATTAAATTTCTTGATATGTTGAATTGTTTCCTGTATCTTCTTGCGAAAGTAGGAATATATCTGCGATGTAATGAATTCTTGCGATATTCTGAAAAATTCCGAAGAAGGTTGCCTTCTCATATATTCTCCTGCGAGGAACAAATATTTACTGCATTCTGAAATAGTTAATGTTTAATATTATTCTGTTGGTCTTATTTTGCCTTCCTAGTTAAAGGTCTTATTTTGCCAAACTTTTATTTCCGCGACAAAATCACAGGACGTCTTTAAATTTGTATGTAAAAACCCATTGATCTTTCCTTATCCTTATTTCTTCGAATTTTCTGCGACAATATGACAGGTCTATATCCTCTTGCGAGAACAAAGTCCTATGACATTGCCGTCTTACGATGAAATCGCAGGACGTCTTTACACTTTCATGTAAAAACCCATTGATCTCATCTTAACTTTTCTCTTTTGGCTTGTTGCCTTTGTATAACTTTCGTCACGCGATAATATGACAGGCCTAAATGTTCTTGCGATCATAAAGCCCCATGACATTGCCGTCTTTAGACACTTATCATCTCCCTAATGGAGGGTGCCGCCCTTATCCCCCCCCTGAAAGGGCACATCGGCCATACAAGACTAGCTCCTCCCATCCAGATTTTCCAACAACCAGTTGTTTTCGCAGCCTCTTGTCCTTTATGCCTATATGGCTTATATTTACAATACTGCACCCTAAGTGGGGTTTTCTTCGGGCCGAGTGCATAATAGACAATACTTTCCAAGGATGGCCAGGGTAGTTTCTACGCCCCGGGCACCCTTGACTCAACCGTGTACCTCGACGCCTTGGTCATACTCTGCACTCCTTAGAAGAGGTTCTTAGTCGTCCAACTAGGGTATAAACTTATATAGTTAGAAATCCAAGATCCCTCTCCTGGATAGGTTTTCTTTAACCCCAACATCTTCATGACTCAGGTTCCAGCAGCGGTATAACCTTATCCCCGAGTCATGTAAAGAGATACCCCCTTATATGACGCACTATTAGGTCTTACATTTGCCTCTTGCGAAATTTTATTCGCGAACTAGGGTGCACGCCATAAAGGTTCGTCCCATTCTATTAATCTCTGCGAAATATTTATTCGCCTTTCTTGCGATCATTCTTGCAGCTCTTGCATTGCTTTTTTATTAGAAGAACCTCTCAGTTGTAACAAAGAAATAAATAAAGAAATAAAGAAATAAATATATTTTTTTTTTTACAACATACATGTATCTCTTATTTCGCAAAAGTTGTCATTGATAATACCATTTCGGAAATAGTCTATTCCATGGTCTGTCAAGTCTTTGACCAACATCTCTCCCTTCAGGGTCCATTAGTTTGTATGCCCCGGTTCCAACTATCTCTTTAATTATGTATGGTCCATCCCATTTCCTCTCCAACTTTCCACCATTCTCTCGCTGATAACTTGGTGTTTCTCGCAGCACTAAATCGCCAGGTTGAAATTCACGTTTCTTAACACGTTTATTGTACTCGCGAGCTAATCTTCGCTGGTAATTTTCCATATGTTGTAAAGTCTTTTCTATTTTTTCTTATAATTCATCCAATTTATTTAAAATCATTCCAACACTTAGATTTCTTTCCCAAGCTTCTCTTTTTGTTATAGGAATAGATACTTCTGTTGGTAACACAACTTCAACTCCATACGTCAAACAAAAAGGTGACATTCCAGTAGCTTCTCGTATAGTTGTATTGTAGGCCCATATTGCATTATGCACCTGTTCGCACCATGCTTTGTGGTATCCTTCTATCTTCTTTTTAAAGATGTCTGCGATTGTCTAATTAGTTGCTTCAGCTTGACCATTTGCTTATGGGTATAGAGGAGTAGATTTTCCACACTTTATCTTAAATGCATTGAGTAGCAATTCTATATTCTGCCCTTCAAATTTCTTTCCATTATCAGATACCAACTGTGCTTGAATCCCAAATCTGGAAATTATATTCTCAAATATGAATGTAAAAATATCTTTATCGCGGATATGTTGTACTTCCTTTACTTCTCCCCATTTTGTGAAATAATCTGTTGCGACAATTAGATATCTTCTTTGTCCAGAGCCAAGCACAAATGGTCCCACAATATCTAACCCCCATTTCCCAAAAGGCCATACACTTGTTGAATATGATAATGGTGCTCCTGGTGCATGTATCTTCTTTCCATATCGCTGGCAATCTTCGCAACGCCTTGAGAGTTATTTTGCATCTTCATGCATATATGGCCAGTAATAGCCTTGCATTTTTGTTCTATATGCCAAAGATCTTCCTCCACTATGATTACCAGCATCACCACTATGCAACATCTTCAACACTTTTTGTCCTTCCTCCCTCGTCAAACATCTTAGCGATGGTCCACTAAAAGATCTGCGATATAATACTCATTCTCTTAGCTCATAATTGGTTGCCCTACTTTTTAATTTATGTGCCTCCAATCGATTTCTTGGGATTTCTCCTCTTGCCAAGTATGCATGAATATATGCTCGCCAATATGTAATGTTGCTCTTTAATTCTTCTTCGCCAACTTCTACCATCATCACATCTTCCTCTTCTTCTTCCTTGTTTATCGCTGGTAATAAAAGTGTTTGAATTTTTATGCACCTCGCAGCTGGATTTGTCATCATACTGGATATGAAAGCAAAAGCATCTGCGAGCCTATTATCTTTCCTTGATATGTGTCTCCATTTTATTTTTGGAATTCTCGCATATAATTCTTCGACTAATCTTTTATACTTTCTCAAAGATAGTTCGTTTGTTGTGTATTCTCCTTTTATCTGGCGAATAACCAACTGTGAATCGCTGGTGATTCTAGCATTTTCCAACTTCATTTCTACCACAAATTTTAAAGCATGAATCACGGCCTCATATTTTGTCTCATTATTAGTGGATGCAAATTCCAATCTAAATGAAAATGCTGTTTTTCTCCTTCTGGTGAAATAAAAACAACTTCAATACCATTTCCTTCTCCATTTGATGATCCATCCACCAATATCTCCCATCTGTCGGGTTCTGTTAATATCTCTTTTGGATCTCCATGTTCCTCTTCTACATCCATCATCTCTTCCACAGCTTCATCATCTTCTAAAGGAAATTCAGCTAAGAAGTCTGCGATAACTTGTGACTTTGGCGAGGATAAAACTTCATATTGGATATCAAAGTGTCCTACTTGTGCATTCCATCTTTCAACTCTGCCTGATCTTTTTGAATTTTTCATTACCGACTCAATTGGCACTTTTGTTAACACTTTGACCTTATGTGCTTGAAAGTAGATGCGAAGCTTAAAAGTTGCATGCACCAATGCTAGAATTAGTTTCTCAATCTTTGAATAATTTCTCTATGCAGAATTGAACATTTTGCTGATGTAATAAATTGGTTTTTCTACCCCTGCATCTACTCGCAGCAACACAGCACTTAGCGCATATGTGGTTGTTGCGAGATAAATCAATAGTTCTTCTCCCGGTTCAGCTTTCTGTAAGATAGTTATGTTCATTAAATGTTCTTTTATTCCTTGAAAAGCCTTTTCACATTCATCTGTCCACTTGAATTTTGTTCCTTTCTTGAGTATATCGAAAAAATGTTTGCACTTGTATAAAGATCGCGAGATGAATCTTCCTAGCGAGGCTAAGAGTCCATTTAATTTTTGCACATCTTTTACCATCGCAGGCGTTGGCATATCGCGAATTGCTTGTACTTTTTCCGGATCAACTTGTATTCCTTCTTTTGATACAATATACCCCAGAAATTTTCCTGAAGTTACTCCAAAAGTACACTTATCGGGATTCACTTTAATATTAAATTGTCGCATTTGATCAAAAATCTCCTTCAAATCTTGTACATGATTCTCAGCTTCTTTGCTTTTAATCAACATATCATCTACATACAATTCTAATGTTTTGTGGATCCACTTTGCAAACACCTTCTCCACCATTCTTTGATACGTTACACCAGCATTTCGTAAGCCAAAGGGGATCTTTGTATAACAATATAATCCTCTTGGAGCAAAAAATGCGGTATGTTCTTGATTTTCTTCAGCGAGAGGGATTTGATTATATCCTTTATATCCATCCAATGATGATATTCTGGCATTTCCCGCTGTTGATTCAACCATCTGTGGGATATCTGGTAACGGAAAACTATCTTTAGGACAAGCTTTGTTTAAATCAGTGAAATCTATGCAAATTCTTATCCCCTTGTTCTTCTTTGGGACCACCACCATATTTGCAATCCACTCTGGATATTTTGCTTTCCTTATAATTCCTGCGTTGAGCATATTTTGTAATTCTTCTTCTATTTAAGAATGATATGTTGTTGCGATTTTCCTTATTCTTTGCTTAAATTTTCTTATGTTTTTATTGATTTCTAATTTATGACATGCTATTGATGGATCTATCCCTGACATCTCATCCATGCTCCACGCGAAGATATCCTTATATTCTCGCAAGAGATTTATAGTTCTTTCTTCCTCATCTGCCTCCATTCTAGTCCCAATTTTCAGCATTTTAGGCTCTTCTTCACTCCCAATATTTATTTCCTTCGTTGGTTCTTCTGCAACATAACTGGCTTCTGGTTCTCCCATTGGTGTTGGTGTTTTCATAACTCTCGCGAGTTCATCTCCTTCTCGCGAGATTTCGCTGGGTATTCCTTTTCCTTCTTTTTCTCTTATCACGTAAACTTGAAATTCTTCTTCCTTCTTTATTTCTCTCGCCCATTTTTTGCGAGCCTTTCACAGCTTTGGACGTTCTTCACAATTTATTACTTCAATTTGGTAACACAATTTCGCAAAATCTGTGTCTCCTCTAATTTCTCCAATTCCACTGGGTATAGGAAATTTGATGCATTGATACAATGTTGATGCTACAGCCTTGATTGCGTGTATCCACGGTCTTCCTAATATCATGTTATACGGTGATTCCACGTCTACCACACATAACGTTACTTGTGTTTCAATCTCTCCTAGTGGAATTCGTACCACTATCTCGCCTTTAGGTTTTGTTAAAGATTTTCCAAAACCATGAACATGATATGTTGAATAAGACATTTCTTCATCCTTATATCCCATTTTCTTGAAAGTATGATAAAATATTATATCTACAGAACTTCCTGCATCCACAAAAGTTCTATTCATAGCCCATTCTTCTACAGATTTTATTGATTCTTCCTTTCTCATTGGTATAGTGGATACTGTGATTACCAATGGAGATGTATGACTTAGATTTTGTTCTGGTATTTCTGCTGCTATAAATGTGATCTCCTGCTTTTCCCAATCTTTCAATGGTGATATTTTTTCCACCGTCATAATTTTCCTTCCTTCAAAATCCCGTTTGTGTATCTACCCCTTAATATTTTCATGAAATATATCAATCATTGTTCTCGTTACCATACTACACTCCAATTTTCTACAATCCTCTTTGATTCTAATCATCCTTCCTTCAAATATCTCATTGATTTGTTTTATGATTTTCTTAATCTTGAACAATATTTATCTTCTTCTTCACTTTTTTCTATAATTTCGCTAATTCAATCCCTGTTTCGGGCGCCAAAATATAGTTGCAGGAAATCCCACACTACACCCTTGTTATGATCTTGCTATATTCAACTCACAATTGAAGATTAAAAACCACACTTTATTATTTTGTTCTCAGAAATGGAAGAATTCAAGATTACAACTATTCTCTTGAAGTTTATCTCTCCTCAAGACTTTCTTAACTCTCAAAAATACATCATCATTTTCTGGACATATTGGGTCTATATTTATAGGGTAGTTACATAGTGGATGACAGCTAAGTTTTCCTCTTATTTCGGATTGGTTTTGCGATTGTACCGTGATAGTTACGATGTTCATTCTCACAAGCTTTGTAACCATCGCGGGACAAACATGCTTTTCTCATGTTTTCAGTTATTACGTCACTCTTTTGACTGCTTTTGTGACACTCGCAAAGTGTAATTGAAGATCTTGCGGTGATTCTCGCTAGGAAGTGTTGTTAATCTCGCAGAGAAGTGTTGTAGCGATATTCTGGTCCTACATCTTGCCTCTTCGCATGTCTTCTTCGCAAAGTGGAGAGGATATGAGAATCTTCAATTCTTCAAAGTGCTCGCAACCTCTTTTCTTTCCATATTTTCTTCTCGACATTGCTCCATTAATTTAGCTTAACCGCCTACACGTGTTGTAAATTCATCTTTTTACTGACACGTCTCTACTCAACAGGTTATTCCCTTTTGCCTATAAAAGGTAGAGTTAGACTTCAAAACTAATTTTCTTCTTTTATTTCTCTATCTTCTTCATCTGTTTATTTTATCTTCCGTCTGCAACTTTTCTTCTTCTTCATATTCTCCTGCTACTGTTCTAATGGAGTCATCAAGGTATGTTTTTTGATTATAATCTTTATTTGATTCAATTTTTACTCATATTCTTCGATCTTCTCTATTTGATCCTTCATAACTCCCGTATTATGTCTTCTCTTCTACGGAACTATCCCTAACACCCAATCCTCAGTTCAAAACCCTAATGCTCGCAAAAGGCCAACTGATAAGAAGAAGAGAAGTTCTGCGAATGATAAGGTGGTAAGAAACACATCCTATTTCTTAATAACAATATTGTTTCCTCTGTTTCTTATCTAAGTTATTATTCGCAGAATGTCGAGAACATAGCTAATCCTCCAAAAAGACCTCGTCAATTTAAAGCTCTTGAGGCTGATTTCACCATCCCCACGTTAACATCTGCGAGAGTTACTCCTACACCCTCGAGATTGGATCCTCTTTATTTTATCTGCGAGAATACCGCTTGACAATACCTCTATTTCTTTTGATTCTTTGATAAATCAGGCTCCTGAAATTGCTGTGACTAAAATTCCTTCTAGCCCTTTATTGCCTTCAACTATTATTTTTTTCCAATACTCCTCCTTCTGATAATACAACCATCGCAAATGACTCAAATCGTCAACTTGTCCTCGTTACTACTTCACCCTCTGCATATCTTCCTCCATCAAATGAAACCTTAGCAGGAGTTGATGTTGCTTTTAAAATTTTATCTAATATTTTAGACGATGCTAGAAAATCTTCTACTGACTCTCTTCAATTTGAAGTTTGCGAGACCTTACTCAAATATTTTGGCTCTGATAGTACTGCTTCACGAGCATCTTTAGAAAATGAAGTTGAAGCTCTAAGATAAATCCTTCAAGTCAAAATTTCTGAATGTGATACTCTGAACCATATGCTTCGCAACTTTTCACTTAACTGCGAGAACCTTCGCAGAAAAAATGACGAGATGAAAGGTACAATTTTCCTGCCTCTACCCTTTTATCTTTCTATTTTGCTTTTATATCCTCTGTACTCAAGTCTCCTTCTTAAATTCTTGGTTCATATATTAGTTTCAAATCGGACTCGTTCCATGGAAAGACTTAAATTTGAATCTATTGCTGAAGAAGCTCGTGTTGAAAGAGATTCTTGGATGGACCAGTATAATAGACTAGATAATCTCTACACATATTCGATCGATCAAATAGATAATCTTACTAATGAGAATAATCAACTTTCGCAAAGTCAAAATTTATTAAGTAACGAGATTACTCGTCTCTCATATTTGTTAACCAAGTCTAACTTGGCGGTAGAATCTTTATCAGATGAAAATAGAACTTTATCCCAAGAGAAACATAGATTTTCAAGCTTGATGGCGATTTTTTCGCAGCAATTGAGTAATCTACAAAGAATATGTGATAATCAAGAGCGATCTCTTCGCTCCCTCAAAGATGAACTCAAGGAAGTAACTGAATTATCTGCCGCTGAGAAGGATAAACTTAATAAGGGTAGATTAACTCTTAGTTTAAAGGCTAGAAAGCTTCAAGATCAATATTCCCAATTAAAGAAATCTTATTCTTTATTAGCAAAGGAAAACTCGTATCTACACTCCAAAGAAGAAAACATGAAATCTAGTCTGAAGGGTATGGTTGGCGATAAATTTGATGACGCTATGAACCAATGGGAGAACTGTTTCTTTACATTATTTCAAAACTTAACCTCTCAAAAAGAAGGTAGTCAATTGACTACCTCATTTGTTGATCTTTCTGTCAAATTTTATGTTACGTTTCTTGCGAGATCTTTGTCTGAATAATTAATTATTTTTGTTGCTCACAAAATCTGAAAGAAGTCTTCAGTCTACCATTGCTGATCTTACTGATAAGTTAGATAAAGTTAGCAAAGAAAACAAGATTCTCACTTCCGATTTTATAGAAGCTCGCGACAAAGCAGAGAGAAGACTTGATTATCTCGAGTATTTCAAAAATATAGAGATTAGAAATCGTGACAGAGGTTTCCTTCGCAAAGTTCGAACTATCATTATAATAATTGTTTTGCCTAAACTTAGGACAATAACTATCTGAGTTGTTTCGGGGAGAAAACTTAGTGATAGATGCATAATTCATATGATTTTAGTGTACATTCTATACTTGTTTAAGTTATTATTCTTGCATGTATTCGTATTAGTACTCTTGTTTTATCTTATTTGTCTATATTAGGTGAATCATCCAAAAAGTATATATAGAGTGCTGAAAAGAGTTAAGAAGAGAAGTATCCCAAGTATCCAAGTGCCCAAGTCCAAGAGAAGTGGAAGAAGTGCGACGAAAAGGAGAAAAACGCTCAAAATTAAGAGATGGGACAAAGACCGGTATTAAATCATTCAAATTCAGGATTTCTCCATCACCATCTTGAAAATAATTGAACTAGGAAAATAATGTAAAAACAATGAGGTCATTTCGAGTTCGGACGAAGAAGTTAAGTCCAAAACAAGCTTTTTATCGAATATCGAAGACAAGAAAGTATGCAAATGGGTATGCAAATGGATTTAATTGAAATTCCAAGTATGCACATGGGTATGCATACTTATTTCCCCATATTTTATTACAAAATTAGGTATGCGAATGGGTATGCATTGTATACTTGTGAAGGCCAAAATTCACGGTTAGGGTATTTCCTTCGTAATTTCGGGTCGAGTTCCTTACCGACTAGGATACTTGAAGGCAAAGCAATGTAAACCTATATAAATAGGTATTAGGCCTTTAATCATATCATATCATCTCATATCACAAGCTAGGGTTTACATGTACATCTAAACCTAGCGTTTACCCCTTTAGGGGGAAACCACCATTCTTCATCTTCTTTGTAATATGAGTAGTTAAATCCTTTGTTGATTAAGGATGAATTCAATGTCCTAAGCGTGAAGCTTTATTATTAATACAAATCTATTGAGAGTTTTTATCTTCATCGTTGTTTTTACTATATCTTGGGTTTATGAGAGATTCTTAGATTGATTTGGATTGCACACAAGATTGATCTATTAATCGTTATATTGTTAGTAGAAGTTAGGAGATAAGTAATCGTCGAATAACTCTCTACACAAGTAGAAATCACGAGACCTTACATAAGGATTCTGTTGATGAATTGTGTGTAAAAACAACATCAATAAGTCAATCTTAAGCTAAGAGTTTAGCCATTGGAATTAACCTAATTCACAGAGCCTAAAACGTTCAATTGGATTACACCTTGAGTGAGCTACTACTTGGTGGTTTGGTTGGATAGAATATGATATTGGAGAGCTTTCGTATCCGTGGTAAAAGGACTTTTGTGGATAGTACTGAGCTACCTGTTATTATAGGGTTAGTGATGAATGGTTCTTACGAACGATATATAAGTATACTAATCTAATTATCTCTTGGTGATGGCAAAGGATTCCTTAATCATCTCTTTTCTTATTTATTGTCTTTCTATTTATCTTACAACCAAACCCCCCCCCCCCCCCCATTTTGTTATTTACTTTATTTTGCTAATACAAATACCCTATCAATTATACAGTTCTATGTGGGAACGATTTCTTACTACCGCTATATTACTAGTTAATTAATGGGAAATATCTTTATTAATTTGTTGCACTAACGACAACACATATAAATTTTGGCGCCGCTGCCGGGGAGCAGTCGCTAATTGATTTGTTTTTTGTTTAGCTTGTTTTTATTTGTGTTTTTTTTTTTTTTGAAATGTAGGGATGTTTTTCCCTCTTTTATTCACTTCAAAACAATCACGAGTTATTACATAGTAGGTAAGCGAGCAACAAGCTGCGCCGCAAGCCCTTTTTGAATAGCAAACCTTATCCTCTTAAACACAAACTCTATAGAATCGGGAGTCATGACATTAATATGCATGACTCTTTGAACTCTCTCTAGGAGTCCAACCGCCTCTGGCGCTAAATACCCAAAAGTGTCAAAGGAAAAGGGAATAAAAGCATGTCCGTTATCAATACATGCCTTTTCATGCTTCATTATCTTACCCGAGGAAGCTTTCAAAGATGAATTTCCAACTATGAAAGAGCCTTTCCCGATGCCTACTAATGGAGAAACCCCAGTATGATCAACGCACGTATGTTTTACGTTGGCCCACCAAAAAATAAGAACATCTGCTGGCCTGAGTGTGGATCTCCCTTCAAGAGGATCCGTCAAAAAGTTGATCGGCGCCTCTTTCTTTGATGAAATACCAGCCCTCCATAATACATCATATAAGATATCTCTCACATGATGATGTCTATATTTAAAACCAGGATCTACCTTACAATGAACAACATGTTCCCCATATGCGTCTAAGCAGCCTGTAATACAAGCAGGGCAACGAGAATCAGAAGGGCATATGAGAATCATTAAAGTGTATTTAAGGATGGACCGGTACTCCAAGGGGGACATCTTCTGTCCAAGGCCCTCAATCGGGATAGCAAGAAGAAAATCTTGCGCATGTGCTGCTTGTAGGCAACCAAAAACTATTTTCTGTCTGTCTGAAAACCCATAAACCCTACCCATATCTTTAGATTTTTGTTTTGATTTTCTTTTTCTTGTGAATTGCCATGTTTCCTTACAAAAATAACATGTACGGAGCACAAGATTACTCATTCAACAGTGGTAATCAATATGGTTTTCAATCTCATTCATATGACAACTACCAACCATCATATGAGTATAATAAAAATCAATCTTTTGACTATGATCAATATCCTACGGAACCCTATAGATACTCTCATGCATATAAAAAACCTTATGACCAGTATGTAAGTGAGCAATCATAGGGATGGGAGGATAGTTATGCTTCTGATCAATTTTTTCTAGTAATGTGCAGATGACAGAGAGTTTGGAAAGATCTACTCCTCTTTATCATGTTCTTTCGTCAGTTATGTCAAAAGAAGAGATACGGTCTGAAAATTTCATCATGAATAATAGCGGAAAATGTATTAATATCAGAAAAAAAATTAATCAATATGATCAGTTATAAGAAGCTGGAGCATCCGAAAAGATACTCGAAGAAATTAGCAAGGTAATACGATCAGAACTTCAACGTCGTCGGGATATTGAAGATTATGAGGTTGACGAAGACTCTGATGAAGATGAGAAACCTTTGGAAAATCTTTGTAATAATGGTAATGATATTCCAACTCCGGATCATAATAACGATCACTCGCCTATTCAAAAGGAGGAGAATGAAAATGACATAACCGTTGTTATCAATGGTATAACGTACACAAGTGAAGATTTTAGGATTTACACCAACGAACTAAACTTTCTGGGAGAGGATTCTGATTTTGATGACGAGATTGTTGAAGAGATTGAGATTGATAATGAAACAAAATTGATTAAAGTCGTGGAAGACCCAATTGAGCTTGCCAAGGATTATAATGATGCTGAGATTGCGGTTGAAGCAGACGAAGAATGGCTAAATAGTTTGATAGAGGACCACGATACAAATGAGGTAAATAATTCATTTAAATTCTTTAAGAATGACGAGGATCCCGTAATACAAGAGATTGTGAAAGGTTTGACTAATCCTTTGCATGATTCTATATCTTTTGATTCTCCTCTCCCAATTGAAACAGTTTCTGAAAGAATCGTTAACCCGATTTTTAAGGAGCTACCTCACTTAGGTTTGGTATATGTGCTATTAATATTCTTAAGAATTATTTTTCTTCTAAATATCCACCACTTGATGTGTTTGAATCGAGTATTGCACAGGTTCATCAAGCTGAGAAACCTATTGAATTTCCTGAATTCTATGTCTATATCCACTTCTAAGTGTAGAAAGGACTAAGTGTGGAGGAAATTTGTTAAGTGCATATTTTGCATATATTTAGTGTCGAATCCATGCTAGTATTTGCTATATTTTCTTGTAAATTATTGTATATTATGTTTGTTTTCTCTTATTTGTGTTTTGTTAAGTGAATCATCTAAAAGAAGCGAATATGCACTTAATTGTGCAGAGAAAGAAGTTATCAGCAAGCAGAGAAGGGACAAAGACCAAGTGGAACTTGTTCAAACCTAGGAGTCCTTGATATCATCTCGAAGAGGACGAAAAGATGAAACTAACGGAGAAAGAATGGAGTCAATCCGACGTCGTATGAAGAATGTAGAAGCATTTGAAGCAAGCCGAAGATGTTGAAAAGCAGAACCTACATAATTATTAAAGGAACCCGGTTATTTTACTCGGGGATGGCATATTTTGAATAAAGTTGTCTTGAGTTTTGGATCGAGCTGGTAATGACATGGAACAATGGAATGTTGAGGAATGATACTGTGAGCGATGAAGGATTGCAGCAAGAAGGTACAAGAGCTGCAGAGTTTGGTAAGGATCGAACATGGAGATTAGTTGAGGCCTTATAGCTGATGTGAAGACGAATATTTGGCTTGCTGCCATTGTTAACTATGACTCGACGAATATCGATGGAGAAGGTGAAGGTGAAGGTTTCTAGCATGGTGGGTTTCTGTTCATTGCTCGATGGTTGTTTACAATGTTTGAAGAAGTCGAGAATCTCATAAAGGTTAAGGTACAACGAGAGACACAGGGAGAATGCTCACTCGAGGATTGATACTATTGTGATGATCATGATTGTCATGGTAAAGAGATTTCAATATCAGGCGGTGACTGAAGTGATGGAAGGAGATAGTCTCAAGAGAAACCGAAACTAATGGATGTAGTTGAATGAGACGTAGGTGGATCTTTGACAATGGCAGAGATGAAGATGATGGAGTCTGTTTTTTTTTTTTACCAAAGAAGCAATTTTATTAATATAGGATCTCTCTGGGGTACAAAGTCCCTATGGAATCACTCATTAAAATTACATTAAGGAAATTTGGGCATGTATGGACCCAAATATTTGTGGAAAACTTGGTATTGTTGTTGGTTCCTGTTTGTAATTGTTATAATGCTGCAAAGTTCGCCAGTCCATCTGCCGCTTCGTTGGATTCTATATACGCATGTGTAATTACGTATTGATGTATTTGACGTAGATGGTTTCGTATTTCTCGTAGCATTGTCTGAATGATCTAGGGGGATTGTGGGATGTCATGTTTAATCATCATCAACAGTGCCGTGGAATCCGTTTCAAACCAGAGGTGTTGCCATTCTTTTTCCGTCTCCATTCTGTTTTCCAGTAGAAGGGCCCATGTTTCCGCCACCAAAGTAGAAGTTTTTCCTAATTGGTGTCGTCACAACCATGATGACTACTCCTTGTGAATTCCGGCAAATCCATCCTTCCCTTGCAGTTTTTAATTGTCCTCCCGGTTGAGTTTTAGTCTCCCCATCAATATTGATTTTGATCCATCCCGGGGTTGGTGGTACCCATAGAACCCAGATAATTCGCATGTTTGTTCCCGGTTGTTGTCGGTTCTGTGGTTGCTGCATGTGGGGCTGATTGAGTAGTTTATGCTTAACATCCCAATTGTATTCTTGGTCTAACATGATCGAGATGTGAAAGATCTGATTTGTAGTTTGGATAGTATTGTTGTAGACCTTCACGTTTCTTGCTAGCCAGATGTTCCATATGACGAAGAAACACGTTGTGAAGTGCTCTTTAGTGTATTTGAGGTTCAGAAACCCAGTGAAGTTGGATGGAGTTATCATGTTGGATCGGAAACGATTTGTGAAGTTCGGTTGTAGGGTACTGATGCCGTGGTTGGTAACGATAGTAGCTGATATTGGGTGTGGTGGTAGTACCAGTCCATTATATGGATTGTGAGTCCTATTATTTGAATTATACTGAGCATACCATAGCTCTCATACTTGCTTGGCTCTGGGGCAGGTGAAAAGGCAATGTTGGACTGTCTCCGGTTGTAGGTTACATATAGGGAAACGATCCGTGTTGGTGATGTTCCTAAAATATAATTATGACATGGTGGCAAGTCCATCAAGGTTGACTTTCATAAGAAAAGTCTGATTTTTGGGGACAGTTTATTTTCCAAATTGTTTTGAAAAACTCTTAATTCAGCCTGTGGTTGATCTGAGGTTGTGCACTGTTGGTGTTCGAGTGTGTGTTTAGCAGCATTTCATAACCACTCTTGGATGTGTATTGTCCCATTTTGGCGTGAGGCCAAATTGGTTTATCTGGGGATGGGGGGTTTGAAATGTGTATGCCTCTGATTATATCTCTCAAAATGGGTGAAAAAATCTAGTCTAGCGTATTGATGTTCCAAGTATAAGAGTGTGGTTCAATTGATGTACTAACCAGATTGTCTCCTGCTGCTCCCAACGTCTCCGTATTTGCATGCATGGGTATCCAATTCGCATTAATTGTTGTTGAGGCGCCATCACCTATTTGGATTGCATGATTTGTCTGGACAAAAGGATCTACTTTGACGAGGTTTTTCCAAGCTGTACTTGCTGGCATTGGTGGTTTTGGAATTCGTTTCAATATGTGTTCCTGTTGCATGTACTTCGTCCTATAAATAATATTGCAAACAGTATTTGGGTTGGCATGAATCTTCCAGACCCTCTTACCTAGAAGTGCCAAATTATGTTTTCTCGAGTTCCGTATTCCCAAGCCACCTTATTTTAATGGAAGATTGAGTTTATCTTTTCCAATCATGTGAAGTTTCCTCGTATGTTTGTCATGGCCCCAAAAGAAGTTTCTCGCAATCTTGTGATGTACATGTGCTGGCAGCAATTGAGTTTGCATTACATGGTTGACAATCGATAGGAGACTGGAGTTGATAAGTTGCCACCTTCCTGCCTGATTGAGACACTTTGCCAGTGCAAATACAGGAGAAGAGTTTCTTCCCTGTTTGAACTTAACCCCTGATTATTTAGGTGGGTTATGGGTGGTTGGAATGTCAAAGGTGCTAGAGAGCCAATCTTTGGTTGTTTGGTTTGTATG
This sequence comes from Papaver bracteatum, assembly GCA_023529315.1. NCBI lineage: Eukaryota > Viridiplantae > Streptophyta > Magnoliopsida > Ranunculales > Papaveraceae > Papaver > Papaver bracteatum. The sequence goes on along the minus strand of JAJJWX010000501.1, from coordinate 30,550 downwards.
TGGATGGTGTATGATGATTGATTTGTGTCTACTGATTTCCTATCCTGCTGACGTTGAACAAGTGTGAAGAATTTGTTTCAGATTGTCACAGGTGTTTTGATCCGTTGAGCAGGTAATGAGCAGGTCGTCATCATACATGAGATGCAAAATTGGTGGCATCTTTGACGAAATGTTTATCTCCCTGATCTTTCCATCATGGACAAATTGGTTGATAGTATCTCAGCACACATTATAAAAATATACGGTGATAAAGGGTCACCTTGTCGCAACCCCCTACATGGTTTTATGTGTCCCTGTGGAGATCCATTGACATTGATAGAATACGTAACCGAGGCTATACACATCATCATGTATTCAACAAACTTTTTCGGGAATCCAAAAGAAGTGAGGGTTTGTTTTATGAATCCCCAATCTAGACTGTCATAGGCCTTTTTGATGTCTAGTTTCAGATCTTTTTTATTTTTGTTGGCTTTGAGGACCTAATGTGATGAAAAATCTCAGTCACAATAGCTATATTGTTGTTGATGGTGGTTTTTCATTTAAGGGCTAAAATTGTAAAAGCCAAAAAATTATGCGCTAACATCTTGTAAAAGATAAGGCCATTAATAAGTGATGGATACTCATTCACTTTACTAATTCACCTAGAATGGAGCATGTGGCAACAATCCCATTCTGTGAATTAAATACACGAAATTCATCCAGGTTTGAGCATGTAGCAACAATCCCATGTACCCTGTGAATTTACAGGATTATTAATTAATGCGCAACCAGCCTTGTATTTCCTGTACTCATTATCAGTGCGGCATGACGACTGAGTGTTGCTCTCAGCAGAGCAATACGAATCTCCAAGCATTATAATGAAACATGTACGAAATACCCGTACAGGCTGCAACTCTCGGTGTGTTATAATATCCCAATTGAGCCACTCTCGGTGTGTTATACTAGCCCGATTGAGCATCCGGACTGACCGTATCAGTCTGGATATGATCACGACCATCCAACTCCACCAGCATGATTGGATGGCCCAGATCGATTCCATAACCCCTAAGCAGGTATGGAATATCCGCTGCCGAACCAACGCGGGCCCTGCATGGTCGGCCTCCCCAAAAGATTGGCCTAGCTTGCCAAAACGTCCAAACCATAGCAGTATGGACGGAAAACCCTAAATTAGGGTTTGCGGCACATTACATGTGTCGCAAAACAGTCTCAACCATCCATCTTCGCAGGTATAGATGGAGGGTGTAGATGTAGATTCAGAGGGCCCAGAGCATGTCAAAACAACCACCGTGGGCCCACCTGCATACCTGAATGATCGGTCAGGACCAACTATAGTTGGTCATCTCGATTCGAATTCCCAAAACCGGGTGTGACACACGGCCGACAATACCCTAACTAGGGTTTGTCTCGCGATCACGAACGTCCATCTTCTCCGGAGCGGATGGAGGGTCCCGGAATAGGCTAAGTAGGTCCGGTAAGTATTAACATGATCACTGGGGGCCCACCTATCTCCATACCCAACCGGACAAGATCGAACTTGGATATATGTCTCGATTCACGTGCCCAAAACAAGTGTGGTCGCACCTTCCAAGATGCAAACTAATCTTGACCACTCGATTTCACCGGACAAATTGAGTGTCTTAGATCATGTTTCTATGGGATGTCAGGGTATGGATGTAAACTCCAGCCTACCACCTACATGCTGGGTCAATCTTCCAGGACCGACCAAGCCTGGTCGTCATGGAATGTGCGCCTGAAGATGGCATGAGGAGCGGATTTTGCGGCACAAGTTTTCTATCGCAAATTGATCTCAACCATACAACTTCGCAGGACGAATTGAGTGGCCTAGATCACACTTTCGTGAGACAATGAGGTATGGGCACCTACACCGTCATGTCATCTACATGCATGCATGATCGGCCTAGCCAAAATTGTGTCCCAAGCTTGGATTCGACCAAGCTGAAAAGTGATGCTTGCGCACTTCTTCATAAACCCTAACTCCATCAACAGTCGCATATGAGTGTCTCAAAGATCATCTAGTTCTTCCAACTTCACCGGCTTAGTTAAACATCCCTGGTCAGGAGTTAATTGGTCAGTGCGGAGTCATGGTGATCATCATCCGTCACTCTACCACACCATGTGGTCGGCCAAGAGAGGACTTGTTAGCGCAACCTCCAAACCATCACATGAAGTAAGCTGGACATGAGGTTATTTTGAGACTCTGAAACAGCGATGCTTCATACATGCTGAATATACTCGATGCAGTATCTGCATAGTATACACACGATACTTCACAAGTATTAATTTCCTAAATAATGTAGCATTACATGCTACTTTCTGTGGGTCCCACGATACACACACTCGAGACATCAATCATGTCACAAACTGGGGGATACATACTGGGGTATTGGTCTGGTGGTTTACAGCGTGCAGTGCACAACGCGCCATCATAAGAACGTGTCCGGAAGTCATGGACGGTTAGTGATGATGGGAGAAGTTGGCAAGCCTGGTCGTGTGACACCAACACACTACTCCACTACTCCATCACTCCACTTTCTCCACTTCCCATGAGATACGAGGGTTAGGCTAAAAGACTCGTATAAATAGGTTCTCCGCCCTATTTTTCAAAAAATAACAAGACAAGACAACAGAGGCAAGTGTTGATACAATCGTATTCAAACACCGGAAATGATAGCTTACATTCTGCAAGCCAGTTCAGCTTTCTGATACAAGTCATACATAGCCAACACCTTCACAATCTCAATAGCTTCTTCGCTTCTCTCCCTAAGATCAACCCCATCTCCTTCACTTTGTGACCGAAACAAGTTTGGAACGACCATTTCTTGGTTAGGTTTGACTTGCACAGAATGATCTCTCGAATCTACAAGCACTCACCGCACAGTATATTTGTTTAAGGTTTAGATTCATTCCTCATCCATACACCCCAAATTACCAAAATCGGCAGGAATAGTTTTCACCCATAAACAATTGGAGACCACAGTGGGAGGTTAATCTCTCGGTTGAAAAGTCAATTTCTTCGAAATCCGATTCAATTTTATCAATTTCGAAAAGGGTAGATCTTAGGACCAATCTAATCATCAATTCATTTCAAGATGGTAGAACTCAGGTCTGGATCAGCAATCAATTCTGACGGAGCTAGTGTGGATAACACTCCCGGTGTCGATGTACCTGTCAGTGGAGATACCATGGTCAATACATCTCGTGGATCCATCACTTCTACCACCAGCGCCAGCGTAGCAGGAGATGTTCCAGTAAGTGTAACACCTCCCATCACCAGAGACAGAGCATCCGCAAATCCCGGCATCTCCTTAAGTGTAACACCTCTGGTAGTCACCAGAGTGACAACTTCCACTCCTTCATCATGATGAGGACCGGAGGGACGATAGGAGGACCATCTCCCATTACCATTGAATACTTGATGAAGAAGAAGGAAGTTCTTGCTAAGACTCAAACGGATATGGCCGCAACTCAGAAAGAGGTACTCACTTTTCTTAAGACGTTAACTGATTGATTGCCACAAGAGCCGCGACAACCCCTGGATCCAACAAGGAACGCATTCAACGCAACGGAGAAGGTACTACAGCGGCGCAGACCTACATGGACCTGATCAAAGAAGCTACATCAGATATGAGCGGTCCTGTCATGGAGACTCCTACACTGGGGACTGATCATCACAACGATCCTCCTCAAGTCAATAGTTTCACTATGAACCAGAGGCCGGTGGATCGGGAAGCTGTTTCTATAGTGGAAAGTTTATGCGAACTTTCACACCTCTCGAAGAATCAGCGCGCGGAGACGTTTTGCTACAATCAACCAGAGGAAGGTCACAACCGTGCCCTACATGTCACCGCACGCATCAAGGATCCAGAGTCCAAGACGTCCCTTATCTACACAAGAGCATCTTCGAATGTGATTACTCTCAAGACTCTCAGGACATCCAAGGTTCTCCCAGGCAAGGTCGTACGGAAGCCTACTAAAATGACGGACTTCGAGGAAAACCAAACCAGCACATACGAGAGAAGCTCCGCGGAAAGAATCAGACAAGTTCGTTGCGTCCCACTCCCCACGTGGGAATTAATTCAGGAAGAAGACCGTATTGCATCATTGAGGGATAAAACCCACGATGCATCTTAGCTGACGAAGAATTCTTCTCCATCCTGTGAAGCCACGACCCACGTTCGCACGAAGAGGGAACAAACTTTTGTGGCGAGTCGTGACTAGAAAGGGAAAATGGTATACCGACGCTGCCATTATCAATTAGCAGGGGAGACTGTTACCCAGTCTCTCCACCCAATAGAATGCTACAACAGCAACGAACCACAAGAACAAGTGCTAGACGCTCCACGATAGCTGCAATATGGCACCAACTCCACAACTGATGAGCTCGAAGATGAGGAATCTCCTAGGATTATCTCCGTCATCTCAAACTTGTGTAGGCATTCATATAATCTCCGATCCAGGCCAGTCAAACAATCTCTGAGTCAATTCATACACGAGATCAGGTGTTGCGTGGATTCCAGATACTTGAATGCTGCCCCAAAAATGATCCTCCTCTAACTAACATCGACATGTTAGTAGATGCAACCCGCGGACACGACATGTTCTCCTCCATGGATGGATATAGCGGCTACAACCAGATAAGGATGTACGAGCATGACGCAAGTAAGATAGCTTTTCGAACTTCTCTCGGAAATTTTTATTATACTGTACTGCCATTTGGTTTAAAGAATGCCGGCGCAACGTATCAACACTCTATGGTGGTAATCTTGCACTGGAGCCGATACCTCAAGGGAGCAGCCTCAAGAAGATAACGATGTCCACGTGTTATATCGAGTAAGATCCGGGTGAGTCACTCTAACAGACAGTGGTCGAACAAGATCCGGGCGAGTCACTTTATCATACAGTGGTACATGTCTATCATGTTATGTTGGAGAATCTGTGCTTTTGGTCATCCTCTGGAGCTGTTGAATGCTCATCTACAACAACATATGACCTGATAGAAAGAACTAGGCCTGCCGATAATGAAGAGCCTCATAATGTTCGTAGGGGAATATATCTCACCAACGGGTGATACAACCTTCAGCCTTCTGTAAGCAGTTCCCTGAAGCAGCAAGAGGAAAACCACCGAGATACAACATACTACGCGTATGATAACTCCAAATCCAACTCCAGTACCACATGCACGACTCCAACAATGATGAAACGACGTCCAAGATATTCCATATCTGGCTCGACAACAACCACTATGAACAAACCATGTAAACCACGCTTGGGGACTGAGGCTCAGCATGAAGTTCCTTCACCGTCAGTCAAGTACTTCTTCAACACGAGAGAGATGGTCAGTCAAGAAGCATGGAATTCGCAAGGTTAAATCGAACTGAAGAGGAAGCCACTTCAAACTCTCCCTCAAGTAGAAGCTGCTTCAATGGTCTATTCAAGAGCTGCCTCAATGCTCTCTCTGGGACCCACGTTCACTTCAGAATCTTGCTTTAATGCTCTCTCCAGGATCCACCTCAACATTCGCACCAGAAGCCACTTTAACATCCTCTCGAGCCGTTTCAACACTCAAGTTATATAAATATTCTGCGCTCTGGTCAAGTTATCTTTGATGTACTCATTGCTCAACATACGTCGCATCCATCCTTCATGAGGGCCCATCGGAGCATGAAAAACCTTGAAGTCGGTAGGAGAATGGTTATCTTGTGGAACAGATATTTTTATATAGTTGAAAGGGCACGGTGAATAACTCATCATCAATATTCGGCATATCTTTGAAGCTGTCAACACTTCCTAACTTGGCACCAGCATTATCTCAAGAAGACATCTCGACATGAATTCTTTTCTTCATTCTACAATGAAATAAATGACAGGAGTTATAACTCGTATAAAAAACACATGAGATGTAGTCACACACGACCAGAGATAATTCACGTTAGAATGCACAAAGGGATTGGATCCAAGTCCGGTATTGCTCAAGCTTCAAGTCCGGTATTGGTTTCAAGTCTGGTACAAGTTTCAAGTTCGGTATTGATTAAGCCACAAGTCCGGATCAATTTTCAAGTCTGGTATTGCTCAAGTTTCAAGTCCGGTATTGCTCAAGTTTCAAGTCCGGTATTGATTAAGACACAAGTCTAGATCAATTTTCAAGTCCGGTATTGCTCAAGTTTCAAGTTCGGTATTGCTCAAGTTTCAAGTCCGGTGTTGATTAAGCCACAAGTCCGGATCAATTTTCAAGTCCGGTATTGCTCAAGTTTCAAGTCTGGTGTTGATCAAGTCACAAGTCCGGTGTTTCTCAAGTTTCAAGTCCGGTGTTGATCAAATCACAAGTCCGGTATTGCTCAAATTTCAAGTCTGGTATTGATCAAAATCACAAGGCTGGTATTCGAATAAAAAAGTCGCACCCAACAGGGCCGGTTTTCAGTCGAAACACAGGGTCGACGTTCAGTCAGGCACGCGGTGGGTCCTACTTGATCCCAACCCCAGATTAGTCGAAGCAGACACAGCCGTCCGCAATCAAAGCTCTCTTTCCAGAAGAAGGCATTTCAGCTCCAACACTTCAACGCTCTCCCGAGCCTACTCCAGAAGCTGCTTCAACGCTTTATGCAGGACCCACATTTACATTTGAGCACACAAGGTTCATTTTTTAAAAATAAGTTTGCTCACATCGGGTCCCATGTTCGAGCGAAGCAAACAACAAGACCGATGTTTGGTCAAAGCATCGGTGTTTAGTCAAGCTAGCTGGGTCGGTGTTTGGTCGAAGTAGCTAGATGACACTCGAGCAAGCACATCAACCATACGGTCAAAGTAGGCACATGACATGGACAACATTTGAAACATGTACATGGTGGTCCCGCGTTTGATCGAAGCATGCACATCAAGCCCACGTTCGATCAAGCAGATGTAGCAGACCCACGATTAACCAAAACAGGCACATCAATCCCACGTTCGATCAAGAAGGTGCAGTAACCCCACGAATGAAATAGGCATAATAGTCCATCGAAGCAGGAAAGACCGATATCATGCTAGGGGAACACACGCCTGGATGCCTCTTGAATGTGACATGCTCCAAGGACAAGATAACCCGCCTCTCCTGGTAACATCTAACTTTGTCTCATAAGCTTTGTCTTTAACTGTCACCATCTCATGCCTATCTCATATTAGTGTAACCATTATGCGCTAGGCAGGGGACTTAATGTTGATGGTGGTTTTTCATTTAAGGGATAAAATTATAAAAGCCAAAAAATTATGCGCTAACATCTTGTAAAAGATAAGGCCATTAATAAGTGATGGATACTCCTTCACTTTAATAATTCACCTAGAATGAAGCATGTGGCAACAATCCAATTCTGTGAATTAAATACACGAAATTCATCCAGGTTGGAGCATGTAGCAACAATCCCATGTACCCTGTGAATTTACAACATTATTAATTAATGCGCAACCATCCTTGTATTTCCTGTACTTATTATCAGTGCGGTATGACGACTGAGTGTTGCTCTCAGCAGAGCAACACGAATCTCCAAGCATTATAATGAAACATGTACGAAATACCCGTACAGGATGCAACTCTCAGTGTGTTATACTAGCCCGATTGAGCCACTCTTGGTGTGTTATACTAGCCCGATTGAGCATCCAAACTGACCGTATCAGTCTGGGTATGATCACGACCATCCAACTCCACCAGCATGATTGGATGGCCCAAATCGATTCCATAACCCCCAAGCAGGTATGGAATATCCTCTGCCGAACCAACGCGGGCCCCGCATGGTCGGCCTCCCCAAAAGATTGGCCTAGATTACCAAAACGTCCAAACCATAGCAGTATGGACGGAAAACCCTAAATTAGGGTTTGCAGCACATTACATGTGTCGCAAAACAGTCTCAACCATCCATCTTCGCAGGTATAGATAGAGGGTGTAGATGTAGATTCAGAGGGCCTAGAGCATGTCAAAACAACCACCGTGGGCCCACCTGCATACCTGACTGATCGGTCAGGACCAACTATAGTTGGTTACCTCGATTCGAATGCCCAAAACTGGGTGTGACACACGGCCGACAATACCCTAACTAGGGTTTGTCTCGCGATCACGAACGTCCATCTTCTCCGGAGCGGATGGAGGGTCCCAGAATAGGCTAAGAAGGCCCGGTAAGTATCAACATGATCACTGCGGGCCCACCTATTTCCACACCCAACCGTCCAAGACTGAACTTGGATATATGTCTTGATTCACGTACCCAAAACAAGTGTGATCGCACCTTCCAAGATGCAAACTAATCTTGACCACTCGATTTCACCGGACAAATTGAGTGGCTTAGATCACGTTTCTATGGGATGTCAGCGAATGGACGTGAACTCCATCCTACCACCTATATGCTGGATCAATCGGCAAGGACCGACCAAGCCTGGTCGTCTTGGAACGCGTGCCTGAAGATGGCATGAGGAGCGTCTTTTGCGGCACCAGTTTTCTGTCGTAAATTGATCTCAACCACACAACATCGCAGGACGAATTGAGTGGCCTAGATCACACTTTCGTGAGACAATTAGGTATGGGCGCCTACAACGTCATGTCGTATACACGCATGCACGATCGGCCTAGCCAAAATTGTGTCGCAAGCTTGGATTCGACCAAGCTAAAAAAGTGATGCTTGCGCACTTCTTCATAAACCCTAATTCCATCAACGGTCGAAGATGAGTTTCTCAAAGATCATCTCATCTGTACAACTTCACTGTCTTAGTTACACAGCCCTGGTTAGGAGTTAATTGGTCAGTACAGAGTTATGGTGATCACCATCCATCACTTTACCACACTATGTGGTCGGCCAAGGGAGGACTTGTTTTCGCAACCTCCAAACCATCACATGAAGTAAGCTGGACATGAGGTTATTTTGAGACTCTCAAACAGAGATGCTTCATACATGCTGAATATACTCGATGCAGTACCTGCATATTATACACACGATACTTCACAAGTATCAATTTCCTAAATAACGTAGCATTACATGCTACTTTCTGTGGGTCCCACTGTAGGAGCGGAATATCACAACAAATGATAATTTACGAAATTATGGAAAGAAAAGACATCTTGCGAGCAAAGAATATTTTGCGAGCAAAGGAAATCACGAGGAAAGCAAAAGAAGTTCGTGAAGTGAAGTTACGAAGTTTCGCAAGAAGTTCGTGAAGTGAAGTTACGAAGCTTCGCAAGATAATTCTCAAATCCGAAATGGCGGGACAACACAACTGTCATATTTTGTAAGATCATATAAATACCCATTTAGACATGAGAATTGGGGGAGATCTTTTAGTAAGAGAGGATAATTTTAGGAGGAGAGAGAAAAATGTTAGGAGAGATTTATTTTCTTTATCATCTTCTTCCCCAAAAATTCTAGAGCTCCAAATATTCATTAATGGAGTCTCAATTGTAAAATCATGTAATCACATACAATCACTAGTGAAGCACCGTGGATGTAGATCACATTGATCGAACCACGTAAAAATCTTTGTGTCTCTTTATAATTTTAGTACCTTAATTCTTAGTTTCATATCAAATTAATTAGGTTTAGGAATCATTTTAATGGATTCTTATGAGGGTGTAGTTGTGAGATAATCCGCAACTACATAATTGGCGCTAGAAACAGGGACCTAATCTTGTTGGTTCAAGAAAGTTTAGAAAAATTTGCTACAGTTGGTGATGAATTCTACCGAATCTATGAGTTTTAAAAGGAGGAAATGAAAGTTACGGAAGTTTTTCGCATTTGCGAACAACAAACGCACCTTAATAGGTTGGGAACAGAGATGGAAATATGAGATGACGGAAACAAAGAGGGAGAAATCGTTTACAAGAGTAGAATCAAAGGAGCCAATCGTTTTCGTGAATAATTTATAAAAAGGACAAATCTCTTCTTTGTATTTACGATTTTGTATTAAATTACTCAGATTTGGGAGTTTTTAAAACAAAGCTTATGAGAAATGCCATTAAAAAATCAGTTTATATTTTTTTTTTACAAAAAAAGGAGTTTTCAAATAAAATCTTTATTCAAAGCAAAATTTTATTATGGATTTACGAATAATCAAACTTTATGTACGAACTTAGTCCACATATTTCAAAAGTATAAAAATGTCAAAATTTATAATTGATTTGAAGACTCTTCCAAAGAGCGAAATTTATGGATTACCAACTATATTTCATCTCATTCTTGTGAATTACTAACTAAAATTGATATATTATTTAGAGTGAAGTCATCATGAAAGGCAGGAAAATTCAGAGAAAAGAAAAGCACAAGGCCGCATAGATGAAAGAATGGCGTGTGCTTCATGAAAGCCAATCGAAAGCTTCTTACAAGAGTTATCAAAGAATAAGGAAATAAAGAGGGAAAACAGGGGACATGTGAAGGAGCTAAAACTATGGAACAAACTTACTGCGAAGCATCTATAAATTTACTTCATCAAAAATCATTCCGTGGAAATTCTTTCTTCAATCAAAATAGTAACGCCGATCAACCTACGTTGCAATAATAGATCATTTTTAGCTGCGAAGATAACAATTCCTGCGAAGGGCGAATAAATGAGAGTAACGGAATAACCAAAGACGAAGGAAAAGATAGAAGCTCAACTAATCTTTGGGGGATTCAGCTCGTAAATGAAGAAGAAGAGCAGAAAAAATTCCAAATCACCTTCACTTCTACGAAGTTCATTTCTGCGAGTTCACTTCTGAGAGTTCATTTCTGCGAGTTCGCGCACAATTTCCTTTGCTAAGTTCACTTCTGCAAATGATAGAGTCCATTTTCCAAGGATTGGAGAAATAACACGTATGACTAAAAATTTCTGTGAGAGTCTCTCCAATATCTCGCAGCGATGGAGTTGTGAAAAAAGGATAATTTACGTTGACAAGGACGCACCAATGACAAGGGCGCAAAGAATTTTATCGTTGTGGGGTCGAATTTTACGAACATTCACAGCTTTAAAATGAAGTACATATTTCATTCTAGTGACTGAATCAAGAACCACAACAGCATAATCAAAAGGGAATATTTTTATCCTTTCATTTTCTGTTCTAAAGTTTTTATGTCGATTAAACTTAAAGTGCAATATTATTATTGAATCTAGTTTCCATTTGAGAAGCTACTAATTTATATTTGAAATTTTCAGAGATTTATAAAATCATTGATATGAACGTTTAACAACATCAGGACAACGATGCTGCGAAGAACTAATTCAAACCAAACTTGAAAGTCCAACAGAGACGGAAACTTCGCAGTCATGAAAAAATGAAATGAGTTGGAAGTTGGAACATCATTAGCAAACTATTATAATCTGTTGCGGCTATGTTGTCTGTTGCGACCTTCGTAAAAATCTCTTCCAACTCAATAAAAGTTCAAGGGCAATGAGCAACGCAGTTGAGAGGCTTAAAAATACTGCGAATGATTAACACACCTACGAATAACACCTGAGAATGCTCACACAGGGAACCATCTTCATAGTGCGAATAAATCATAATCAACTAGTAGTACGAAGGCAATCATCATCAAAAACGGGTTCAGCAAAGGGAAGAATTATGGAGAACTAAAGCTAAACAAGGGTGAAAAGAAGTGCAGTCATTATAAACTCGGTCAAGAGGTTAACAATAAATAATAAGTAAAGCACCAACAACCACGAATCATAACTCATTCCAGCATACATAGAAGGAACACAAAAAACCACTATATTAAATTAATAGAACAGAATAAAAAATCACAAACGATAAGGATTATGAGAAAAGTTGCAGCAAATAAGTCATGGATGTGATAGAATTCAGAGGACAATGAATAGGTGTCTGCGAAGTTTACTTCATCTGAATCTCAGGAGAAGTCCTGAGAGGTTCACCTGAAGGAAGAAAACAATGGTAAAATATCAACATCAGTAGTCGTCATCTATGATTGGCTGCATACAACCATCCGCCTGCGAAGGTCAATTTTGTTGTCACCAGCGGGATAAAAGCAGATAACAGTTCATTTCATCAACCCCAAACGTCACAACCTGATCACCGCATGTAACGAGTAAGCATGAAGTTAAGGAAGGAAAAAGGCTAAGATATAACACACAATAGAATAGTTTTTACGAAGAGGAAAGTTCAAGCAAAGTTCATGAAAAGATATGCTTCGCAGAAGCAAGCCCATCCCACTAGTACAACTATTACTTCGCAGCAAAAAGTTCTGTTCGCATAAGCCCACGAACGGTAACAAGTCGGTAACATTTGTGACCAAGTTCTTCCATACGATTCAACAACTGACTTTATCTCGCATATTAGCATCAACTATAAGACGAGCTAAGTACTCAATACTTTTGATATTTCCTTTATGAACATTCGCATCACAAACAAATACTTCTGATATTTACTTTATGAACATTTGCAGCATAGACAAAAAACTCTTAAACATGATTACTTCGCAAAAGAATAGACGCAAAAGAAGCTTAGCACGGCTGGTATGACGCAACATTATACAAGAGGCAGATCAAGAGTCAACATCACAAGACTTCATTTCTCATTCCTTATAAACCTTGAAGCAACTCATATACTTCGTAAGAGACAACAACAAGCCAAAAAAGGTAAGTACCATTTCTTTGAGTACTTTATTTACTAAAGACAAAAGAATTTTGATTTTATTTACTCGCAAAATTTCTACAATTTTTAAGATTTCAAAACATTTCAAAGATTTTATAGATTGGTTAAAAGCGATACAATCGCAAAATTCAAAAATGAGTTCATCGCAAAAATTTAAAGATCTCAAAAAATTTAAAAGACTTCAAAATTACAAAAAATAGAGAAAATTAAATTCCTATATTTTTATAGAACAATTTTGATTAATACTTCTCATACTTCTTATGCTAAAGATCTTATGAAAAAATTCAACATCTTATATACATAAAAAAATTTACGATGAATTTTTGCGAATAAAAAGAATTTTGATTCTACTCATAAAAGGCGAAAAAATACCGCCAATAATCAATTGCGAAGAAAAGACCGCAAATCTGTGATCAGCCTCCAAAAAAGAAAGAGAGCCGCAGAAAATTTTATACAGGAAAACCTTTGTGGCGTACACCCTAGTTCGCGAAGCTATATTTCGTAAGAGGCAAAGTCCTAAAGTACGTCATTTAAGGGGGTACATATAAACGTGGCTAAGGGTAACCGGAACACCACCAAGGGCCCTTAGTACATGGTAAAAATTTAGGGGTACAACCCAATAATGGGGTACCTATCCGGGTTAGACACCTTGGATTCTCACCTAATCTAGCGACATTACGCAATATAAAATGCGGTGTAAGAGGATTTAGGTTGGGCGACTAAGGCATACTGTCTTTCCCAAGAAGTGCAGAAAACGATCAAGGCGCCGAGGTACACGGTTGAGTCAAGAGTGCCGGGTGAGGTTGAACCACATCTGCCATTTTTGACAAGTCTTGGCAAATGATGCACTTGGCCCAAAGATACCCCATAGGGTGTAACCTCGTAACTATAAGCCCTATAGGCAAAAAGGATAAGAGGTTGTGATCAAAAGATGGTTGTTTGCAGAACCGGATGGGAAGAGCTAACCTTGTATGGTCGATGTACGCTTCCTTGAAGGGGCAACCAGGGGGAAGATAAAGGGAAGCACCCTCCATTAGGGAGCTAATACGTGCTATAAGACGCAAATGTCACGAGGCTTCTTGTTTGCGAAAACATAAAGGCTTGTCATATTTGTGCAACAATTGAACTTCTGCGAGCCTTCTAAAAAAAAAAAAAAAAAAAAAAAAAGAGAAATAAAAGAAAAAAGAACTCGCAGAACATAACAATGAAGATAAGATGAGATCAATGGGTTTTTGCATGAAAGTGTAAAGAAGTCCTGCGATTTCATCGCAAGACGATAATGTCATAAGGTTGTATGTTCGCAAGAATGTTCAGACTTGTCATATCATCGCAAATACAAAAGTTTACTACAAAAGAGGTGGCAAAATAAGACCTTTACTTAGGAAGGCATGATAAGACCACAACATTTAATGAAATTCATTACAATCATTGAAGAAATTATACAATAATATACATCATGAAGTTTTGAAGAGAAGACAACTTCGTCAAGATCATTGAAGAATTTTGAAGAGAATATATATCAAAGAAGACAATTCCATCAAGATCATTGAAGAATTTTGAAGACAATATATATAAAAGAAGACAATTCCATCAATATCATTGAAGAATTTTTACAAGAATATATATCATGAAGTCATAGCAAAAGAGGCGATTTCATTCGCGATCAAAGACGAATTTATATAAGAAAATACACAAATAAACTTGCGAAGATAATTATATGAATAGAGGCAATTCAAAGATATATCAATTTTACCGCAGCAAAATGAGCTAAGTAACACAAACATTAGCTATGCATTATAATAGATAAGTATTCACATCATACAAGCATCATACAAGCATCATATTTGCATCATACAAGCATCATACTCGCATCATTCAAGAATCATATTTGCATCATAAATGCATTGCATAAACATTTCATGGCATAAGAATCGCATACACATTTCATAACATAATCATTACATGAATATTATATTCGCACAAGTATTGTACAAAATTCTACAGGAAAATACCACGAAACTTCGCAGAAATATTCATAATTCGCAGGACTATTCATAATTCGCAACAGTATGTTCGCAACATTATTTACAACACTATTCGCAACATTATATTCACAGCACTATTCACAGTACTATTCAGAAGTTCAGAAATTCGCAGAAAACCCCAGAAATCCGCAGAAAAATTCAGAAATTTGCAAAAAAATTCAGAAGTTAGCAGGGTTACCACTTGAGGCAAAGGAAAGATAAGAATAGAGATGCAATTTAATTATTCAACATTTTCTCAAGGATTCTCCTTCATAGATAAAGAACAGAGGCAACTATGGATACCCAAGAAAATATTTGATGTTCTTTATCTTCTCAAAGAAGAATCCTCACCAAAAGTGGAATAATAATTTCACATGAACAGAGGCAATATTTATCACTCTCATCAAGGATATTTTATACTTCTTATATAATTCGAGGATTAAATACTTCTTATACTTCTTAAGGATACTTCATACTTCTTATATATTTCAAGGATTAAGTACTTCTTATACTTCTTCAAGGATATTTTATATTTCTTATACTTCATACTTCTTCAAGATACTTCACACACTCCATACTTCGCAAGATGATACTTCTAATTACTTCTTAAAGTTTCAGAACTTCGCAAAAGAATAGAGGCAAGTATATACTTTTCGAGTTTGATATTCTTTCGCTTGTTCCTTCAACAACAAAGATCAAAGACTACCACAACGGATTTTTTCTTAAAGATCGCTCTTCAAGCAATATTCAAGAAAAAATAGGCAAGATGTAGGAGCGGAATATCACAACAAATGATAACTTACGAAATTATGGAAAGAAAAGACATCTTGCGAGCAAAGAATATTTTGCGAGCAAAGGAAATCACGAGGAAAGCAAAATAAGTTCGTGAAGTGAAGTTACGAAGTTTCGCAAGAAGTTCGTGAAGTGAAGTTACGAAGCTTCGCAAGATAATTCTCAAATCCGAAATGGCGGGACAACACAACTGTCATATTTTGTAAGATCATATAAATACCCATTTAGACATGAGAATTGGGGGAGATCTTTTAGTAAGAGAGGATAATTTTAGGAGGAGAGAGAAAAATGTTAGGAGAGATTTATTTTCTTTATCATCTTCTTCCCCAAAAATTCTAGAGCTCCAAATATTCATTAATGGAGTCTCAATTGTAAAATCATGTAATCACATACAATCACTAATGAAGCACCGTGGATGTAGATCACATTGATCGAACCACGTAAAACTATTTGTGTCTCTTTATAATTTTAGTACCTTAATTCTTAGTTTCATATCAAATTAATTAGGTTTAGGAATCATTTTAATGGATTCTTATGAGGGTGTAGTTGTGAGATAATCCGCAACTACACCCACGATCCACACACTCGAGACATCAATCATGTCAAAAACTGGGGGATACATACTAGGGTATTGGTCTGGCGGTTTACAGCGTGCAGTGCACAACGCGCCATCACAAGAATGTGTTAGGAAGTCATGGACGATTAGTGATGATGGGAGAAGTGGGCAAGCCTGGTCGAGTGACACCAACACACTACTCCATTACTCCACTTTCTCCACTTCCCATGAGATATGAGGGTTAGGCTAAAAGACTTGTATAAATAGGTTCTCCGCCCTATTTTTCAAAAAAGAACAAGACAAGACAACATAGGCAAGTGTTGATACAATCGTAATCAAACAACGGAACTGATAGCTTACATTCTTCAAGCTAGTTAAGCTTTTTGATACAAGTCATACATAGCCAACACCTTCACAATCTCAACACCTTCTTCGCTTCCCTCCCTAAGATCAACCCCATCTCCTTCACTTTGTGACCGAAACAAGTCTGGAACGACCATTTCTTGGTTTATGCCGGACTTGCACAAATTGATCTCTCGAATCTACAAGCACTCACCGCGCAGTGCATTTGTTTAAGGTTTAGATTCATTCCTCATCCACACACCCCAAATTACCAAAATCGGCATAAATAGTTTTCACCCATAAAACTGTCATAAATGGCTCTATTGGGGATAAATGCACTTTGGTATGGACATATCATGAACTGCAGAATGGGATGAATTCTATCCACCAGAAGTATCGAAATGATTTTGTATACCACATTACTGAGGCCAATGGGTCTAAAGTCGTTAGGGTTTGATGGGTTTTCAGTTTTTGGAATGAGTGTAATATTGGTGTGATTGAACTGGCTTGCTAGTTCTACCTTATCAAAGAAATTTTCCACTAGATCAATGATTTGAGTAGAAGTGGTATCCCAATAAACCTTGAAAAACTTACTTGTGTAGGACCAGAATATCGCCATGATATTATTCTTGTGAGATTTACAACACTTCTGCGAATTTTTCTGCGAGTTCTTCAACAACATATTGCGAGTGTCGCAGAATGACTCAAAGAATGACGTAGCAGATGACGATAGCTAAAACATAAGAAGAGCATGACCATTCTGCGAAGGTTACATTATCTGCGAAAATTAGCATTATCACTTCTGCGAGAACGCCGCGAGTTAGATCCGAAATTAAGGGACATCTTAGCTGTCATCCATTATGTAACTACCCTATATAAAGAGACCCAGTATCAGAAAAGAGGATGAATTTTTGAGCGTGAAGAAAGTTTTGAGGAGAGAGAAAATCCAAGAGAGCGGTTGTATTCTTGATTTATTCCATTTCTTGTAAATATTTCTAATAATCAAATAATAAAGTGTTGTTTTTAATCTTCAAATATGTGTTGATTATTATGAATTCTTGTGAAGGGTGTAGTGTAGGTTTTCCTGCAACTACAACTTGTGTACCTATCAGGCCCCGGAGCTTTTTCCGATCCAATGCTTAACAGAGCTGCATGTATTTCATCCACCGTTGTTGGTTTCATTAACTCCATACAATGGAAGTTTGAGATTCTCGGAGTAATGTGTGTGAACAGTTGTATGTCAATGTCAGTCGGGTTGGATATATACTGGTTCTCATAGTGTTGTATCATCATCAAAGCAATTTGTCTTTGGTTATATATCCATATGTTGTTGGTATCTTGCAGCTGATGGGTATAGTTGATTCTTGTGTTGATCATTGGTTTTGTTTGGAAGAAGCTTATGTTGAGGTCACCATTATGAATCCATTCAACTCTAGCCCTTTGCTTCCAATATGTGTCGTGACAATGCAGCAGCACGAGATGATAATTTCTCTTTTTTTTTTTCATGTTGAAGTTAAAAGAGAAGTTCACTTCCCACAGTTGGGGCACATTTTGCTTGTGCCAATTGTATTTGGAATTCCATTTCTCGGATTAAATATGGGAGATGGCCAAAAGTCTGTTTATGCCAGTGTTTGAAGCTTTTGCCGTTTCCGCCATTCTAACGAGAAGGTTGTTTTCCACCTCCGGAGACTGATGTTGCTGCTAAGTTATGATGATAATTTGTTTCATCTGAGGATGTAGAAACCATAGATGCTCTATGCAGTAGAGTTTAGCATACCTTCTTGTCATGGCATGTTCCATCAATAGTATTGGAGCATGACCCGATCAAATTCTTGGAAGATGTCTAAGGAGGGAATTAGGGTAGTTATATAGCCAAGACTGAGTTGCAAGCCCTCTATCTAGTTGTTTCATGATAAATCCTTCATCATTTTGGTTGTTTAACCATGTATATTCATCTCATTGGAACCCTAAGTTAATGAGGCCATTGTTGTTGATGAAGTGGTTGAAAAATATGACCTGACTAGTCGTCACTGACGAGGCGTCGAATCTCGCAAAAATAATATTTCTCTACTTTTTACACTAGCAAGTAGTATAATGTAAGCAGGATCGTCCCAAGGGAGGAATGAAGTCTAAGTTGTTATGCAAATACTCTTAGCAAAGATGATTGTGTTGTAGAAAATCTGAAAATTGTAAAATGTATTCAAATATGATATGGAATTGATTAAAGGTTCATTCTAGACCACGGAATACAAACCAAATTGATAGATAGCTATGTTCTTCACATTATCATGTTACTAACAACCCTAAAATAATTAGTACACTCAACTATTCCGTTACTATCTCCTAGCTCACAAGATACGGAAGCGCTCGACTACCGGTTCCTACTTGTCAAGTTTCCTAGAGGTACGCTTACTAGGTGTGACTTAAACAAATGCTCTAAGTTCTGTAAGATAAGGTTGATCCTAGTGATGAACTCAAAAGCATGAATCCCCTACTAGTGTTGATTTCTACATATGGATACTTAACAAAGTCCCATCATCAGTACCCACATATTGCTACTTGTGTTTATCTTCTCTAGACAATTACGGGTCGAAGAAAATCTAAACTAGCAAATAGATTAAGAATTAATGATTCAATTTCGAACTTAAACCCTTAACAAATAATCCATAGACAATATTAGAATAGTAGAAAATCAATCAATAACATACATAAATGCAAGAGAACAAGTTATTTCATATCAAATATAGATTCATATTTCGGGCTTCGAAATCGCCCTTAATCAAAAAGAGTTTTAGTTACTCATAATAATGGAGTTCATCATCAAATATAATAAATGAAATAATGAAGATGAAAATAACATGGAAGAAAACCCTAGTTCCCGCTATCTGCAAAACTCCCAGTAGAATATAAAATACGTGATAAACAAAGTGTAGAAGTCCTCCCTTTTTGTAGCTTTTTCTTTCTCCAAACTAGGTCATAACTCAAAAGCCCACATCCAATGTGTTCACCAAGCCCACACAAGAGAAACCCATGCAGTAAATAAGCCCCAAAACGTGTCGCCGGAAAACTGGGATAAGTGCCGGAATATGGCTGGAACTTGGCCGCCGACACGGAAAATCACCGGACACCGGACAAAGTAGTACAACTCGGTCAATCACTGCGTCCATGTCCGAGTTGTGACTGGGTGAAGTGTTCAGTTAGGCCATGATCTCGCACAAGCCAGCTTCAATGAAACATCATCGCCATTCAATCGTTCCACGACTGCAGTACTGCATGTCAGCATACCATTTGCCATGAATCATTCATCCACATTCCAGCAGCATAAACTTTGTTTCACAGCTCATACCAGAATCATTACAACCTGCAATGGCTTGTAACTGTATCTCCATGGCAACACAGTTGGAAGCTTCAACTCCACCTGCCGAGCTCAACTCCAGTCCATGCCAATCCCAGCTGCAACTCATCCCTGTTCACAAACTGAACAACCTCATTTCATCACCACAGCACCCACCACAGTTCACAACTGAACCACTTCCATTGCAGCTGCACCCTTTCCATGTCTTCAAAGCACCTGCAACAACAGCAACTTCTCCAATGTCCTTCTCGTCTAAACTGCAACAGCTTCGATCTTGTCTAGCTGCACCTCCCTGTTGAACAAGCCTGGTTGTAGCAGCAACATATTGCAACTGGAATACAGCTAGATCACCTGCCATGAATGTCAGCATCTCCTAAGGTTGTCAACAGTTGAGAACTCCATCTCAGTTCCAATGTTGTACAGCCACCAACATTCATCCCAGCATAGTTCCAACATACCACCACTGCCAATCCTTCTCAGTGCAACTGCAACATCTGTAGTTCACCTAACCTGCAATCAATAGCAGCGTCACTTGCCTGTCAATCCATTCTCGCTGCACACAACAGCTCCCATTTCAGTATAGCTGCCCCAACCACCAGCAACACAGCGCTAGCTACGTTTCCAGCTTCAGGCTCCACAGCTCAATGCCATAACCTGTCACATCATCAGTTCTGCCTCTGCAACTGCAGCTTCAACAGCAACTTACAACCAGAACCACCTAACCCAATTCTTACAGCTCCACCTCAGTTCACATACCACCTCCAAACCCTGGAAACATACCACTTTTCTGAGTTTCTGAATCGTGTTCCAGCTGCAAAATACAGCCATTGAACCACACAGCTTCAAAAACCCCTCGATCTCGAGCCGTAGTTCCACAAAACTCCTCCATAAACGAATTCAGCTCATACTCCAACTTTAACCTTCATAACCCATTCAACCATCTCAACTACTGAACTGAACTTCCATGGCTTCACTATGCCCAATTTCAGACCATACGAGACCCACATCGCTGCTATTGTAGAACTTTATATCGACCAGCAATACTTCCTCAATTGACTGAGAAACAATCAGAGAACGTCACCAGTTAACCTTAGCTTAATTCTTCTTATACACTGCCACGAATTAATGGCAGCAACCCTGATTCGAATCACCCAAAACCCCCAAACGTTGGTGCGTAACGTTGCTGATTCTTGGTTGAAAACTGCGAGCTGCTAATTAATCTAGTTTCATACCAAATCCCCAAACTCAGTTGCTTTAAAACCCCCCAAATCTCTTCCACTCTCTATCGTTGCATACCCACATCAGAACCCCCAGATTCAATCCTTGCTGTTGAGAGACATTGGTACAATTAGTTTGAATCTCAACACAACACCACAGATCGTCTTCACAAGATACCCAATTTCAGTCATGCTAAGAGCCCATAGATCCATCGTTGTTGCCTGTCTCAATCCAAAGCTCTCACTCATTTTCTAATGGAGCGCCATTTCTTCTCTCTGAATTTGAGTAAATAAGAGAAGAGAGACATTTCTCTTGTTTTCTGAGTACTAGGAAAAAATGATTAAGACATCAATTCCCTTCTGAATTTTAGGGTAATTGAAACTGAAGTGATTCAGCTACTTAGGTGAATTAGCTAAGGGGATACCCAGCTGACTCTAGGCACCCTAAGTGTTGATATAAGCTGCCAAAGAATAACAACCCCTTTTTCTCCACTGTGCTTCCAATAATGCTTGCAAATTAAAATGACGCTTTCGCCTTTCGTGCACCTTTTCTCTCCAAATGAACACCTTCTCTCGCCTTCCACCAACAACACCCGTCCCTTATTTCTCAGATTCACTTCTTCTCTTCAATGAGAGTCATCACTAAAGTTGTCGTGCTTTTCAGACAGAAGTTGCATCACTAAAGCCGACATACTTTTCAGACATAGATGAAGAAATAAAAGTAAATTGTGAGAAATACTCCGTCTTCAAAAGCATTTGCACATGAGATGATACTTTTCCATGTTTCTTCTTCTTTAGTTCCAAGTGACTCCAAAGTACCTAAATATTAAAAAGCAAACATAAGATACATAATTTACAAGAAAACTAAGCAAAGAAAGCATAACCAATAGATAAATATATAGGTGTTTTAGACACCTATCAAATTCCCCCACACTTAGACTTTGCTAGTCCTCGAGCAAATCAAACAAAATAATTCTAAAAGTTACATACAACTCCGTCTCGTCGAGGCTACGGTTACTCTAAGCATGAATAACAGGCCTTTGAACCCCTAGGTTTCCCTAGTGGATGAGTTTTAGTCTCGTGAAGGTTTACAAGAGGTTTGCCTACAAAACCTATATTTGCAACTCCGTCTATCTGTGACAAATCAATGAACGAATCCAAAATGACTACAGGAGGAGGTACCTTGTGCAAATTCAGTTCATATATAAGTGCATAAAGTTTTTCTTAGAAAGTCGAACAAACCAAAATACTCGGAATCTGACTAACCACAATCACAATGAAAAGATTAAGAAGATGGATAAAGAAGTAGATGTGGCGAATATTCACAAGTGATCGATGTATCCCATATCTGTCTGAAGGTCACCGCCAAAATGAACCTATCATATTGGATTGAGCTACTGGTCAATTCTAGTGTCAACACACTGGCATATACAAGGGAACCAGTGGTCAACAAAATTATTTCTACATCAACTCACTGGCATATACAAGGGAACCAGGAGTGACTTTATTCAATAATAATAATATTTTTTCTTTTCTTTTTCACAATTTTTTTTTTCTTTTTTTTCTAGACTGCATGATTAGATCTTTTGGATCCAAGCGCATGCTTCTTATCAGCAAGTACGTGATAGTTGCCTTGGATCCTACATTCCACGCTTGTTTAGGCGACGGAGACAGGGACTACGTTTCACACATACTGTTATTCCCAAGTGTCATTTTTATTCTGTTTGGTCTAATTGGTAGGTCTTTTTTTTTCTTTTTTTCTAGTAACTCAATCACTCTATTTCATACTAGCAGTAATAACAACTCTATTTTTAGTGACCCACCAAAACACTTAGAGAACAATAGATAAATATGGAAAAATAAAAAAAAATAGAATGCGATATGGTGATATTCCGAGATATGGTAACAACTTAAAATATAATTTATAATTTCTGAGCTATGTTCGTCTTTGTTAATTAATAGGTTCCTCAACTCCTGCAATCACAATAGTTCCATCCACTAATAGTGTCATCCTAAAGACACAAATTTCTAGATTTCGGAGTTCAAAAAGCACAATTTTTTCTTTGTTTTTCTATTTTTCTGATTTTTTTTTTAAAGGCATAAAACAAACTATACAAACATATAAATGCTCCCCCACACTTAAACTTTACATTTTCCTCAATGTAAAATTGAATCGTCCAAAGAAAGTTCAAGGTGGGAAATTCCGCAAATGATATGCAAAAACAAAGAAAAATGAAAGATAAAATGCTGAAAAATAAAAAGATAAAGGTAAAGATACAAAACCGGTGGGTTTCCTCCCACTTAGCGCTTGGTTTAACGTCGTCATCCCGACGTTCAGCTCCAATTACTCCTCCAGAGGGAGTGGATCACTCAATGTGATCATATCCTGATTCTCCGTCACAAACTGCTCATAGTATGGTTTCAAACGATGGCCATTGACCTTGGAAATCATCCCTGTTTTGGGAATAGTAATCTCAACTGCACCATGCGCAAACACATTAGTAACAACAAATGGTCCAACCCATCTGGACCTAAGTTTACCCGGAAACAATTTAAGACGAGAATGGAATAAAAGTACTTTCTGCCCTACTTCAAAACTCTTTCGGGAAATCATCTTATCATGGAAAGCTTTGGTCTTTTCTTTATAAATGCGTGAACTTTCATATGCATCATTTCGTATCTCTTCTGTTCACCAGCTGCATCTGATTCCATATTACATACCTTGATAGCCCAATAAGCTTTGTGTTCAAGTTCTACGGGAAGATGGCAAGGTTTTCCATAGACAAGCCTAAAAGGAGACATATCGATGGGTGTCTTACAAGCTTTCCTATACGCCCACAAAGCGTCATTGAGTCTATAACTCCAGTCCTTCCTTGTAACGTTCACCGTCTTCTCTAAGATGGACTTAATCTCCCGATTGGAAATTTCAGCTTGTCCACTCGTTTGTGGATGATACGGTGTGCCAACTTTGTGAGAAATGTTATACTTCTTTAGAAGAGCGTGAAAGGATCTCTTGAAGTGCGAGCCTCCATCACTAATCACCACTCGAGGTGTTCCAAACCTAGAAAAGATATGTTCCTTCACAAACTCACAAACAACATGAGAATCATTGGTGGGAGTGGCTTTAGCTTCCACCCACTTAGAAACATAATCTACATCAAGAAGTATAAAAAATTTCCCATTGTAATTCACAAAAGGCCCCATGAAGTCTATACCCCAAACATCAAAAATATCAACAGCGAGAATTGGTGTTTGCGGCATTTGGTTTCTAGCACCAAGGTTTCCTGTCCTTTGACACCTATCACAAGCTTTGCAAAACAAATATGCATCCTTAAACAATGTAGTCCAATAAAAACCACTTTCGAGAACCTTGAGGGCTGTCCTCTTGGCTCCGAAATGGCCACCACAAGCATATGAGTGACAAAAATTCAGAATTGATTGGAACTCGGATTTGAGTACGCACCTGCGGATCATTTGATCGGAGCAATGCTTCCACAAATAAGGTTCATCCCATATATATTGCTTGGCAATCTTCTTGAGCTTGTGTTTTTGGAATGTAGACATGGAACTAGGTACTTGACCCGTCACCAAGAAGTTAACAATATCAGCGTACCATGGAGTTGTGCCACCAACCACAAAAAGTTGCTCATCCGGGAAGCTATCATGCAAAGGAATCGCTTCTTCGGACACAACCAATCTGCTTAGATGATCCGCTATAGTATTCTCACTGCCCTTCTTGTCCTTGATTTGCATGTTGAACTCTTGAAGAAGGAGTATCCACCTTATGAGCCTTGGCTTAGCATCCTTATTTGTTAGCAAGTATTGAAGTGCAGCATGGTCGGAGAAAACAACCACCTTTGTACCCACTAAATATGATCGAAACTTCTCAAGTGCAAACACTATGGCCAAAAGCTCCTTTTCAGTTGTGGAGTAGTTGATTTGCGCTCCGTTGAGAGTTCTAGAAGCATAATAAATGGAATATGGAACTTTACCATCTCGCTGTCCCAACACGGCTCCAACGGCGTAATCACTTGCATCGCACATCAACACAAATGGCTTGCTCCAGTCGGGTGGTTTGATAATTGGTGCGGTAGTTAACAACTCTTTCAAGGTGTCAAAAACTTCCTTGCACTCCTTGTCACAATCAAAGGCCACATATTTTTGCAAAATTCTACACAAGGGCATTGCAATATTGGAGAAATCCTTGATGAATCTCCTATAAAATCCTGCATGACCAAGAAAAGAGCGAACCTCCCTCACATTTGTGGGGTATTGTAAGTTCCGAATCAAATCTATCTTAGCCTTGTCAACTTCTAACCCTTTAGAAGATACAACATGGCCTAGCACAATCCCATGAGTGACCATAAAGTGACATTTTTCCCAATTGAGCACAAGATTAGTTTCTACGCATCGTTTAAGAATAAGTGCAAGGTTATCTAAGCATTTGTCAAAAGAATCACCATACACGCTAAAATCATCCATAAACACTTCTATGATGCTTTCCACATAATCTGAGAATATGCTTACCATACAACTTTGAAAAGTGGCTGGAGCATTTCACAAGCCAAATGGCATACGTCTATACGCAAAAGTGCCAAAAGGACAAGTAAACGTCGTCTTTTCTTGATATTCCGGAGCTATTACAAGCTGGTTATAACCTGAAAAACCATCAAGGAATCAATAGTAAGCATGTCTAGCTAACCTTTCAAGCATTTGATCAATGAATGGTAAAGGTAAATGGTCCTTTCGGGTGGTAGAGTTGAGCTTTCGGTAATCAATGCAAACTCTCCAACCGGTCTGGATTCTACTTGGAACCAAGTCATTATCTTCGTTTTTCACCACCGTGATTCCGGACTTCTTTGGAACGACTTGAATCGGGCTCACCCATTTTCTATCGGATATGGGATAGATAATCCCAGCATCTAACAACTTCAGGATTTCGTTCTTGACTACTTCCATCATTGGAGGGTTCAAGCGACGTTGAGCTTCTCTTGTTGGTTTTGCCCCCTCCTCAAGAAGTATTTGGTGCATACATGTGGAAGGACTGATTCCTTTGATATCGGCAATGGTCCATCCAATGGCAGACTTATGCTCTCTTAGCACTCGAATAAGCTTCTCCTCTTGCACCTCGGTGAGGTTGTTGGCAATGATCACCGGTAACTCTATACGTATTTAAGGTGATCCGGAAGAGGTTTCAATTCAAGAGTAGGTGCCTGCACAATCGAGGGTAAAAGTTTCTCATTAGTAAGCGGCAAAGAAACATAAGACGTATTATACTTAGGTGGAACTTCTTGTAATGAGTTAAGAGATAAAACAGCCTCTTTAAGCTCATCACAAATAGATAATTCACTTTCAATGTCTTTGTATTTCCCATAACCTAAACCTTCGACTATGGTGTTTTCTAAAGCATCATCACTATTCAATTCAAACATATTTTGAGCTAGAGAATCAATAATATCAATAGAAAAACATGAATGCACGTCACTAGGATATCTCATAGCCTCAAAGATATTGAAACTTATGATCTCATCATCAAATTCCATAGTTAAAGCGCCCTTGAAAACATCAATCTTGGTTCTTGCGGTTCTCATGAATGGTCTACCTAACAGCAAGGGGGTAGTCGATGGTGAATCCTCATCCATCATGTCAAGAACATAGAAATCAGCCGGAAATATGAGTTGATTAACCTGCACCAAAACATCTTCAATAACCCATTTCGGGTAAGAATTAGACCTATCAGCAAGTTGTATAACAATACCGGTATCTTTAAGAAGTCCAAGTTTCAATGATTCATAAACGGAGGCAGGAATAACATTAATGGATGCTCCTAGATCTATCATAGCACGCTCAAACCTGACTTTACCAATAGTACATGGTATAGTGAAACTACCGGGATCTTTCAACTTAGGTGGGAGTTTCTTTTGAAGATATGCCGAAGCATTTTCCCCCACACTCATCACTTCATTACCGGTCAATTTGTGCTTGTTAGTGCACAATTCCTTCAAGAACTTTTCCCAGCACGGAACTTGCCTTATCGCCTCGATGAGTGGAATGTTCACTTCGATCTTCTTAAAGATTTCCAAAAGCTCTTGATACAATGTCTCCTTGTTCGACTTTTCAAACCTGCTAGGAAAAGGAGGAGTGGTAACATGAGTAGAAACATGAGTTTTAGAGTTAGAATTTGTTACCGGATCATCCTTTTTAGGGGCCGTTTCACCCTCTTCTTTCTCCAAATCAGGTTCATTGGACACCGGTGATGTTTCCGGTTTCTCTACTTGCTTCCCACTTCGTAACTCAATAGCATTGGCATTCTCCTTGTGATTTACTGTTTGCGAAGGAATTTTTCCCTCTGCTTGTGCTTCCAATTTGCTCACTGCAGTAGCTAATTGACCCATTTGTGTTCGGATGTCTTTCATATCCATCTCTGATTTTCGCTTATCTTGAACCACTGTGTTGAGAATGAGATTCAACTTGTCATCTATACTCGTGCCTTGAGTCTCTTGACGTGGCTTTTGCAAGAAATGGTACCCACCTTGTTGATTAAAAGTAGGATTGGGAGCTTCAGCTTGCTTGTTGGCGTAGCTGAAATTGGGATGATCTCGCCAACCCGGATTGTATGTGCTAGAGTATGGATCATATCTCGGCCTTTGCTGATTTTGATACATGACATTTGCTTTCTCAACATCTTCGTTATATGATGATGATGGTATGACAGCCGCAGCGATTTGATGCATCATCCTCTCCATGTTTCCCATCCTCTATTCCAAGTTTGAAGAATTGCCAACTTCATTCACCTTCCTTACCGCTGATTCATCTCTAGTGAAGAATTGTTGGGTATTTGCAGCCATATTCTCCAACAAACTTGTAGCTTCCGCAATGGTCTTGTTGGTAAGTGCACCACCACTTGCGGCATCAATCAAATGTCTCTCAGTAGAAAGCAACCCCTCATAGAAATATTGAATCACAAGTTGATCGCTGATTTGGTGGTGTGGGCAGCTAGCTAGAAGCTTCTTGTAGCGCTCCCAATACTCATGAAGAGTCTCTTCCGATATTTGCCTAATACCACAAATCTCCTTGCGAATCACAGCTGCTTTTGATGATGGAAAATACTTCTCGAGGAACAATTTCTTCATCCCATTCCATGTGGTTATGCTTCCAGCGGGTAAGCAAAAGAACCACTCTCCTGCAGAATCTAAAAGGGAAAAAGGAAATGCTGTCATCATAGCCATATCCGCATCTGCAGTTGCTTGATTCATACTAGTTACAACATGATGGAATTGTTGTAAATGACGATTAGGATCTTCTCCCGATAAACCTCTGAATTTGGGCAACAAGTTAATCAATTGCGGCTTCAACTCAATGTTTCCATTCAGCTGAATACATAAAGGCTGCTGATCAAGGTTTGGAGAAGTGAGCTCCTTGAGTGTTCTTGGAGCAGGCGGTCGAGCTTCCATTGTGTTGTCTTCCTCTTCGTACGAGTCCGAGAGTTCACTTTGTGTAGAACTAGGAGGAAGTGGAGTATTCACTGCTCGAATGAAATCTCTAAGTAAAGTGCCTGAACGAAGACGTATACCAATAGGACTCGGTCTGCCCTCTCCACGCATTCACCAAAGAAATCGTACCTGAAAATCAGATTCTTAAAGATTGAATAAGTAAACTGAAATTGTAACCCAAAGCAAAAATATAAACTAAGAATAAAAATAACAACTAAACTCGCCAGTGCCTCCCCGGCAACGACGCCAATTTTGACGAGGAGTCGAATCTATCAAAAATAATATTTCTCTACTTTTTACACTAGAAAGTAGTATAATGTAAGAAGTATCGTCCCAAGGGAGGAATGAAGTCTAAGTTGTTATGCAAATACTCTTAGCAAAGATGATTGTGTTGTAGAAAATCTGAAAATTGTAAAATGTATTCAAATATGAGATGGAATTGATTAAAGGTTCATTCTAGACCACGGAATACAAACCAAATTGATAGATAGCTATGTTCTTCACATTATCATGTTACTAACAACCCTAGAATAATTAGTACGCTCAACTATTCCGTTACTATCTCCTAGCTCACCGGATACGGAAGCGCTCGACTACCGGTTCCTACTTGCCAAGTTTCCTAGAGGTACGCTTACTAGGTGTGACTTAAACAAATGCTCTAAGTTCTGTGAGATAAGGTTGATCCTAGTGATGAACTCAAAAGCATGAATCCCCTACTAGTGTTGATTTCTATATATGGATACTTAACAAAGTCCCATCATCAGTACCCACATATTGCTACTTGTGTTTATCTTCTCTAGACAATTACGGGTCGAAGAAAATCTAAACTAGCAAATAGATTAAGAATTAATGATTCAATTTCGAACTTAAACCCTTAACAAATAATCCATAGACAATATTAGAATAGTAGAAAATCAATCAATAACATACATAAATGCAAGAGAACAAGTTATTTCATATCAAATATAGATTCATATTTCTAAGCTTCGAAATCTCCCTTAATCAAAAAGAGTTTTAGTTACTCATAATAATGGAGTTCATCATCAAATATAATAAATGAAATAATGAAGATGAAAATAACAGGGAAGCAAACCCTAGTTCCCGCTCTCTGCAAATCTCCCAGTAGAATAGAAAATACGTGATAAACAAAGAGTAGAAATCCTCCCTTTTTGTAGCTTTTTATTTCTCCAAACTAGGTCATAACTCAAAAGCCCACATCCAATGTGTTCACCAAGCCCACACAAGAGAAACCCATGTAGTAAATACGCCCCAAAACGTGTCGCCGGAAAACTGGGATAAGTGCCTGAAATTTTGCTGGAACTTGGCCGCCGACGCCGGAAAATCACCGGACACCGGACAAAGTAGTACAACTCGGTCAATCACAGCGTCCATGTCCGAGTTGTGACTGGGTGAAGTGTTCAGTTAGGCCATGATCTCGCACAGGCCAGCTTCAATGAAACATCATTGCCATTCAATCGTTCCACGACTGCAGTACTGCATCTCAGCATACCACTTGCCATGAATCATTCATCCATATTCCAGCAGCATCAACTTTGTTTCACAGCTCATACCAGAAGCATTACAACCTGCAATGGCTTGTAACTGTATCTCCATGGCAACAAAGTTGGCAGCTTCAACTCCACCTGCCGATCTCAACTCCAGTCCATGCCAATCCCAGCTGCAACTCATCCCTGTTCACAAACTGAACAACCTCATTTCATCACCACAGCACCCACCACAGTTCACAACTGAACCACTTCCATTGAAGCTGCACCATTTCCATGTCTGCATAGCACCTGCAACAACAGCAACTTCTCCAATGTCCTTCTCGTCTAAACTGCAACAACTTCGAGCTTGTCTAGATACACCTCCCTGTTGAACAAGCCTGGTTGTAGCAGCAACATATTGCAACTGGAATTCAGCTAGATCACCTGCCATGAATGTCAGCATCTCCTAAGGTTGTCAACATTTGCGAACTCCATCTCAGTTCCAATGCTGTACAGCCACCAACATTCATCCCAGCATAGTTCCAACATACCACCACTGACAATCCTTCTCAGTGCAACTGCAACATCTGCAGTTCACCTAACCTACAATCAATAGCAGCGTCACTTGCCTGTCAATCCATTCTCGCTGCACACAACATCTCCCATTT